>JAZAYU010000022.1:8259623-8675889 GCA_038501625.1 Corbicula japonica | reverse complement strand
GGATATGTATTCAAGTTTGTTATTCAATCGTTCAATTATTATCAGTTTTTGAATTATGGAGATGTTTAGGGAGTAAACACTAACTGCCGACCTTAAAACCAATTTGCGTTTATTACAATGCGCTAAAATTGAGTTATGATTATTTCGATTATTCAGTCAGATATGTCGTGTTAGAATTGAAATAATCAATAGTTTCCGGTGATTTATCTCGGGATAATTCACGGGGCGTCGTTCAGCTGCGTAGATATACAGTCATGGGACAAAATTGATCATGCACCTGACATAAAATATGGTTTTGTATAGAGGTTGTTTCTCTTTGGTTACATTTTTAAGTATTTAAAAAAAGATGTCACATGACATATTTGCTATCATATGGAAGATAATTAATCACTGATGACGTCATGACCTATTTGATAACGTCATAACATTGTGTTCTAGAATATTTATGGCAGCCATAAACATGGCTCCAAAGAGAAAAGAAACTAGCACTGAGTTAAGAGAACTTATAATTAAATGCCATCAAGAAGGAAATTCTCAGTACAAAATTGCAGAAATATTTCGAATACCTAGAGCTACTGTGCAGAGTATTTTAAAGAAAACATGCCAGGTAGGGGGAGGAAGTGTTTGTTTACAAAAAGAGATGAAAACAAACTTTCTCGGATGGTTAAACAAAACAGAAGAAAGTCTTTGCACGACATTAGTACCATAGTGAATGAGGGTAAGGATTTGTACAAAGACCGTTCAGAGAAAATTATCCAGCATGGGATTTAAACGCCGAACTATTAAGAAGAAGATGATAGTGAGGGACATTAACAAAAAAGAAGCGACTATCCTGGTGCCAAGAAAGGAAAGACTGGTCTGTGGAAGAAGAATGGTGTAAGTGGATATTCTCTGATGAATCACACAGATAGTCATTGGGTCTGATAATCGTGTGTATATCTGGTGCAAGGATGATGAAGTAAACAAGCCCCATCTGATTTGCCCCACCCACCAGAGGCGCCTTAGTGCTATGATCTGGGGATGTGTTTCTTTTCATGGGATTGGAATTTTAACACATGTGGACGGTAATATTGACTCCAGATAATACATTAACATATTGGATGAACATCTTTGGCCAGTAATATCTCAACATTTTCCAAATGATGAATACAAATTCATGGATGACGATGCTCTAGTTCATCGTGCCAATAATGTAAAGACATTGAAACAAAACAACAATATTCATTGTACTAAGTGGCCAGCACAGTCACCAGATTTGAACATCATTGAAAATATTTGGCTTATTCCCTGTCATCGTGTTCTTGTTGATTTGACTCCACGTGCTGTGGTTTTGGCAAGAGCATTGAGTACTCACCCTTTTGCTTTACAATGGTATTAGCTTCTTATGTTTAATATGTTTGTGTTCTTTTGCATGCATCATTGTTGAGCTGATGGGCTCGTTAGAGTTATTTTACCAAGACAACATGTTCTTGGTTGTTCATTATGAGAAAGTGTTGGGCAAATGTGAGGTTGACCTGGTTAGCACCACCAGTGGCAATTGTTCTCTCTTTTGTTAACTGTTTGTGGTGTCTTATTAAAAATTGATATTTTTATTTATAACACATGCTCTCTTTTTCTTCCTACCTTTTCGCTGCGTGGAGAGGCTGTGTTTTTTTTTATTGAGACGATTCCTGATTTGCGTATTTCACATTTTTATAGAGATTAAGTATACAATATTTAAATCAATATTAATTTCTCCAAGTCTTTTTATTTTTAAAAACTTTATATTTAAAAAGAAATGCTACCGGCGAAATAGTATACAGCGCCCTGCATTCTCGGAGATTTGCACATCTACAGTTGATCGCTTTGCTCACCTCGCCGTACTAGTTTACTTCCATGTTTGGGCAATATCTTTTGAAATTCACCTTAGCGCTATTTGTGCAGTGTGGCGGCCATAAAAAGTCTCCCAGTACTTTAAGTCAGTACAGTACTGTTATCGTGTATTATCGGTAACCAGTGTCATGTAGTAATGATGATTACATGTGTCAGGTTATTCGATCAACACTTTTAGGGGTTGTCCCGACTAGCTCAATATGTAGCGTATTTGGAACTGAATGGCTAGGCGCTGTTGCCGTAAAGGTTCACTCCCCATTAGAGGCAATACCGTTTTCTTGCGTTAAGGAGAATATTTTATTTCGGCCGTAAAGCTTGTGCCGATGTTATTCCAGTTGATCTGATCTCAGTTTGGTCATTTCGTAACGACCTTTATTGCTTAAAAACGCCACCAGTTTCCTATGTTTTATACGTTTGTGTGCTTATGCATGCAAAATTGTCGAGGTTTTGTCTGGGTTAAAGCTAATTAACCAAGAATACTTTAACTTGTTCGTTCATATAAGAACTGATGGGACAAGTGTGAAGTTGGTGTACCTAGAACCTGGTTTTAACCCAACATGGCAACAGTTTTGCCACTTACTGCTTCATGTCGTGAACTTCGCTTTTTTCGTTTATTTGTTTGTGTTGTCTAATTTAAAACCGATTATAAACCCATGTTATCTTTTTCCTCTTTGCTTGTTTGCTGTGTAGAGAAGCTGTAATTTTAGTGTTACTATTCCTGATATGCATACATTATTTCATGTTTATACTTTAGTTCAAGCTAAAGAGAGATTAGTTTTAAACATAAGTTTTAAGGTTTACCGTTTCCCTGCTGTATAAATTTCAAATTTCATCTACGACTGTCATTGTAAAACGCACAATAAAATATATATCCTGGTGTCACGTATTTTGACGCACTTAAGCTTTTAATCCAAAACAACTTTTAAAATTGAATGTTCATTTTAAACTTAACATTAATATCATGAACATACATCCTTCCTTATTTGAATAAAACTGCAATTATGAAAAAATATCAAGAATTTGTTTGTAGAGCAAGAAACAAACATGACAACCCCAAAAATGCTAACTTTGGTTTTCACCCACATATTTTGACGCATGTAATGTAACCACATTTCTAATTAGTTAAAAGTAAGTTTACACACTCTCTTGCATCTGGCACAACAAAAGAACATGAATGGTGTTATTTAAATCATTTAGAATAAGATTTTGACAATTTTTGTATGGTAAAAAAATGGAAAACGGAATTTTATTAAAGATTCTGCATCTAGTCTCCTTTAAGTGCGAAAAGACATCACTCTTTGATGACTGGCGGTTTCTTCCCGGTTTTCCATGACTAACCATATCTCCTGAGGTAGTGTCCTTTGTAGGTTTAATATTTTGATATTGTAGAGTGAAAAATAACAATGATGATAAATTACAAATGAAGGTAAAAATGTATGGAAACAATATAACATGTAAGGGATTTACAACAAGGACAAATTTTAGTATAACATCATATTGCACTCATGCCCATCTCATGACTGATGCTAGATTTGTCATTTGTTGCTAACAAGAGAAAAATTTGTTTTAAATTGTGTAAAATAATACCAATATTAAGGATTTATTCAACAAGAGAAAAAGTATTAAGTGATTCGTGTCATTTTTACTATATCATTAAACAATGATGTTTTACTGGCTTCAGTTTGCATAATTTACACACTGTAATTTATTAAATGGTCAGATGAATGTTAACTGATCATTTTGCAGCATAATTACATCATTAGGATATCACATATTTGGGAACGAGATGAAAACAAACAGTGCGTCAAAATATATGGTGCGTCAAAATATGTGGTGTGACGGATATCTCTATACATAAAAGAGGCAAGAGATACCTGATAGCCGAAAAATCAATAACAGATTTTTGCAGGCTTTGCAAATTTTTTTGTAGTAACAATTCATTTAATTTAAGCTTGAATGGATTTTTTTTTCACAAAATGTTTCTTTCCTAATCATGTTATCACGCGGATACATGTATGTATAAACGATTTACGTGCATTTCGATGGTATTCTTATTTGATACTTGTGTTTCCCTAAAAGAGAAAACAAAAGACGAACAAATAGAACGGAATAGAATTTTGAAAGGGGATCTGTAAATCCTGCATATTACAGAGAACGCCGTAGGCGAAAAGTAAAAAATAGGAAGTACAAAGCTATTTCACTGGGAGATGATATAGCAATATTCAAATCCATAATTTTGGATAGAATATTGAAACCAGCCGCTTTTAAACCGGCTGAAGTTACTTTAGAAGTAATATTAGCACACAAAATTATCTGTCTGCACTGACTGAATGTACAGGAAACCTAAATGAGGCGCTTCACGACACATTTTTAATTTGATATTGAAAAAAATGTGGATATCCGCCGAACACGACATATCCATAGTCAAAAATATAATTAATAGATCTACAATAAAGCATTAATTAAAATTTATACAGTAATGTCTTAAACTTTATAACTGAACATAAAAATGACAGGCGGATATCATTTTACATAAGAAACAAATTTAATTCAACATGAACCCTCAATATCCGATTTCAATATAGCACCAAACACTTCGACATAATTATATACATTGTAACACCGGTTTTTGTACTGATATAAGTACTGACTTTATTGCACAGGATGACTTTCTACGGCTGTCATACTGAACAATCAGTGCTACTTTTAATTATAAATATCAATTAACCAAAACTGGATATCGAATTCAAACGGAGACGGCGCGTTGTCTGTAACCACATGTATGCATACTGCCGACTAAACAAGTCGGATATGCGAGGATATAATGATTGTGGATATCATTATATGATACATGTAACCATTACCAATTTTAAATTTACTAAACACATTACTTAATTATTTGTACGGAGATATATTTACGACCGATAGACTGCACAATCATTTCTTTTGTAAAAATCACATAAGTCTTCACTGGAAATCAAGTCGTTGTTGTTTGCATTTCAAATGCTACCAGAACACTGTTTCGCAAAACTTGTTTCCTTGAACTTTAATGTAAATTTGTTTGTTTTTACCAGAACAACAAATATTGGGCAGGTGCTTTAAATGCAAAAATATTATCAACCAACCGGATATAGGAGCTTAAACGTAAATATACTCATGCTAATAAGTCCCATCATATCCTGTCGAAAACATGTTATTTTAACCCGGGCGATTTCATACGTAACGATGGGAATAAAAAGTTATTTTAATACTGACGATTTTTTTCAGTTCATATGCATTTAGCACTGTCTGAACATATAAGATTCCGTATTGTATTATAAGTTTGTTTTGTTTTTGAATGCTTTCATGATGAAAGGCGTTGTTTTTTTAAGGTTTTAACATCCAAAATCTATACATTCACTTCAAATTGTATGTTACCGTTGAGAACAACCGTGAGTATAAACAATGAATTTTAGTTTTCTTAATTGATGCTATGGTTAACAAACATTTGTAAAACGCAGACTAGTATGACATTGCCATGACAATAAGTTTTTTTTTACAAGCGAACCTGCAATGAAAGCTTTCATACACACAGTAACATAATGCGTTTAAATTAAAAGTTGCCGTGTCCTATTAAGTAAATTTAAGTGAACATTAATGTACCAGTATAACAATAACGTCTTCATCTCAATAGTAGATAAGAAGTCACGTTTAGATGACAGATTGTAAGGCGCAAACCTTAAATGCAAAAACAAATTAAATAAAACTATGTTTTCGAGATATCCCCAAAATATTCACTCTGTTGAAATAAGGACATGTACAATAAACAGATACCTGCAAAACTGCGACAGAAGATAATTGCATGTAAATCCTATATTTTCCTATACACTTACAAAACCTACAAACGACTGCTGTAAACCATTCATGTTTAAAATTTCCAAAATCATATTTTAAATTTAACTTCCGATTAATATCCATTGCAATAATTCTTAAATAAAAGTTTTATTTTTCCAAACAGTGAAATTTGCCTATCCGGAATCGTCCTCGCGTACATGTAGCGAAAACGAAGAGGAAAAAAAAACATATGTATATAAGTATGTCAAATTCAAATAAGACACCACAAACTATCTACGAAAAGAATGACCTGTGGAAACCGGCTTTGAACAGTCAAGGGCAAAACAATTTGCACCTGGGGGTTTAAACCAGGATCTAGTGTCACCAACCTCACACTTGCCTCACAGGTTCTCATATCAACAAACAAGTACAAATCGTGCATGTGTATATAAAGTATTAATTGAATATTTATGATAAATGCAATGAAGTATAATTTCTCTTTACTTACTCGATATTCTGTTGTAAACAATTATCCCTGTGATATGATAGAGGTCTGTGAAGTTAACTGTCCAGTAAGCTTTGGTCGCGTTTTGGCCAGTAGTATGAGAACAGTGCCCTGCCCAGTCAACAGCCCCGTCAATAGCACCGTCTACGGCGAGTGATGCACCATAACACAACCCAGTAAAGGGATGACACCAATCCCCGGGATACTGGAAGGCTGGTTTGTTTAATGCAACATTTCTTCCTAACAATAGTAAACGTTGTATTTTACATAACACGTTAAGGAAAACTTAACGCTATATGTAATTCTGAAATATTTCGTTTTGTTTTAAATAGAAATGATGACAGTCACAGACAAATATCATCCGCTCGAGTTCTTACCATCTTATTATATTTAGGTTTAACTGGCCAGTTTATTCGCTGGTTGTTTATTGATAATATTTAAGAGGTCGCAAACATTCCAAATGGAGAAAACTGGCTAAAATTTCAAAAATGAATTTAGGGGGAAATACGAGGTACAGTCAAAAATTCCCGGACTGTCATGATATCTTTTTTATTTTCCGTACGATTCTGTAATTAAATATATGACATAAAAAATATAACTATTCCACTGCAATAACATATAAATATATGTACAATACACATACATAAACATGTTTACTGATCCATCAGAATAACGCACTATGTCATGTACGGAGCACTTTCGCGACGTCGATGACATCCATATAAAAATCGACGAGAAGTGTCTACACGGGTTGCTTTCATTTCATCTGTCAGCAGACGAATGACCCAGCGAGCACATACCTTATTCATGTACAAGTCCTAGGTCCATATTTTATGGACAGTTCCATGACTCAGCTCGTCAGTGTCAGCAATATCATTAAGAGACTTGCGCCGATCAGTTGCTAGGACGTCCTTAATCATTTTGACTGAGCGCGCATCATTTCCCGGCCTTTCGCTTCGCGTATTACTCTCGATATCCGCCCTTCCTTCCCCAAAACGTTTGTGCCACTCAAACACAAGAGTCCTGGAACAATTAACAACACAATCCTTCTGTTTCATGAATTTCCAAGTATCCGTCGGGGTCATACTAGACATCGCACAGAATTTAATCACCGTCCGCTGCTCCGTACGTTCACTTAACGTTGTCATTTTCTTGCTTCAGATTGTTTACATGGCGGAAAATATACTTCACAAAATGGCGATACGTTAACCGATCACGCTGAAATTTTGTTATTGTTTACTAGTAACGTTCCGTTGACGTCATGCGGAAAAATCAAGACGTTTTGGTGTCTTTATTTTGAGAAACTTTAAAAAGAATATAGTAATCTCATTGCAAAATAAGGCAAATTCTAAAGTGCTCCGTATTAGGGTTGTGGAGATGCTAAATGTGAAAAAATAAATCCAAATACTTGTTATAACCTACTTTTTCTTACCTGTTAATATTAGATTTGAATAGAAATACATGCATGGTAAATTTCATGACGATCCGACGTCAATTATGTGTTTAAAAGGACCAGTTCGGGAACTTTCTGACTGTACCTCGTACTTATTGCCACCTAGATTTTAGTAAAGAAATGTATTTAGCTAAGGATGTAGTAAATGTTTGCAAGCTCAATTTAGTCTAATTCATGTTCTAATTACCAAGCACATACTTAAACAAAAGAAAAACTGTTTGCATGGGAACTCTGAAATTCACGGACAATATACCAAAGCAACTCATATCTGAAATAAGTATATGCTGGTCTACAATGTTTAGTGCCGATTCGTCTAAATAATGTTAGGGTTTTCAAGAAATTCAAGGAAAACTTACTTCCTGGTTCAAACCGAAAGTAGATTTCTATAGATTTCTACTCTCGGTTTGAACCAGGAAGTACGTTCCTTGAATTTCTTGAAAACCCTAACATTATTTTGACGAGTTGGCAATAAACATAGTATGTGCTTGATAATAAGAACATGAATTAGACTAAATTGAGCTTGCAAACATTAACTACATCCATAGCTAAATACATTTCTTTACTAAAATCTAGGTGGCAATAATTATTTTCCCCAAAATTCATTTTTGAACTTTTAGACTGTTTTCGCCATTTGAAATGTTTGCGACGCCTTAAAACAAACATATTAGAAGCAGAGTCATAAAATGCCCCACTTCCGACAAAACCAAAAGGAATGGTAATATTTCAAATCATAGTTAACTATAGTGACTCGGTAAAACAAATATAAATCGATTTTTTCATTAAAACGTCATTGTTTCAAGTATGAGCATTTTATTTCATTGTTTTTATCCAGTGCTTTAAATAAAAAAATAATCTGCGTTTTGATAAATTTCAGACCAGCTATTAGATGTTTTAATGTTTCTACAATTTACATGTCTAAGTTTGTCCTTAACTTTACAGTACCAGTTTAGTTTTCACAGAATGTGTTTTATTTTTTGCGTTATATTTAATAAAACAATTCCTAATTACTATTTGTTATATTATAATAAAAATTACATTACCAGAAAATTGCCCAAGGGCAATTTCTTCCGCAAATATAAATAATAATGTAAATACTAGCAGCATTGTTCATCTCTTCACAGCTGAGGATTCATCATTAAGATGTTTTATTAACTGTTCATAAGATAAACAACACACCACGGAGGTTGTTCTTCCGTGTAAAGCCTAACAATAGACTAGTTTGTCAGTAATACGTGTAATTTGCGATTTCAATGTTATCATACCAAAAGATCACAAAACAAGATTCTGATTGTTAAGCAGATTTAAGTAGAGCGTTTCAGTATTTTGTATTTGAAAAGTAAGAACATATTATCTGAATTGTTAGTTTGTTTTCGTATGTCAACATATTATTTTACAAAATTGAAATATGCTTAATATCAGGAATGGCCACATCCAGCAGACACAGTCCCCCCACACAACCAAAAAAGTAGAGAGGAAAAGAGAGCATGGTATAACAATAATCAGTTTCAAAATAGACGCCACAAACAAGTAACGAAAGTGAGAACCCCAGGGGTTTCCGCATTGGAACGGTCAGTGGCAAAACAATTTACCACCGGGGGTTTAAACCAGTTTCTAGGGTGCACCAACCTCACACTTGCCCTAACAGGTTCTCATATAAACACACAAGTACAAGATGTCTTGGTGAAATAACTCCAACCCATCAAAGTTGCATGCAAATACACACAAACATATTAAACATAAGAACTCATACATTGCAAAACCAAATGGGTGGTACTCAATGACCTTACCGAGACCAGAGTACATGAAGTTAAATAAGCAAAAAAAAAAAACGATGACAGGGATAAAAGAAACACATCGAGCATCTAGGTTCTTATAAATGTATTTTCCATAAACCTTCATTAACTCAAATGACAATAATTAAGTTGAAATTCATAAGCGCACATGTTACAATTGTCGTTGTATATATTAAGCCTTCTTGATGAACTGGAGTCTCATTCAGATTTCAAGCAACTAATTTGGAATACATTAGGTCAATCTGATAATATAAACCCTTAGAACATGTACTTTTGAGCACAATATAATTAATATTCTTCAGACTTTGGCGCTTATGTTCGATTTCTGATGGGAAATACTAGTGAACTCCTAAGTTTGTGTTTAATTTTGACTTCTTGTTTTGGCAGGTAAACAAGTACTTATATATCATCTGAGATCTGTACTTCCTTTTGGGTACAATGTTATCTCAATAACCGATACGAATCGGGAAAATCGGTACATATTATTTTCTACGTATAATTAACCCGTCGGACACTTCGCAGTTTACCAGAGTCCACAAAAGACAGAAAATGGCTGTAAAAGACAAAAAGGTAAGGTTCCTTTAAATGTTTACCTTTAAGACACAGCCTCGTGTCTTTGTTTTTGTCTGTTTTATATACAAGTAAATCACTGCTTTCATTATTTAAGAAATAATCAATAGCTTCCGGTGATTTAATGCAGGATAATTCATGGGGCGGAGTTCAGATGCGTAAGGATATATCACGAGGGGCGTAGCCCCGAGTGATATATATCTACGCTGCTGAACGACGCTCTGTCATTTATCCTGCGATAAATCACCGGAAACCTTTGATTATTTCAATTCTAACACATTTCTGACTGAATAAGCGAAATAATTTTAACTCAATTTTAGCGCGTTGTAATAAACGCAAATGGGTTATAAGGTTGGCAGATAGTGTTTTCTCCCCAAACATCTCCATAATTCAAAAACTGATGATAATTGAAAGATTGAATAACAAACTTGAATACATGTCCATCCAACCGCGCATCCAGCATATTCCAGTCGTCGTTCGAACCGTATTTTTCATTCCAACGGTTTAATACTGCACCAGGAAATAACATGTTAACAACGGAAATGACGTGACGTCGTTAAAATGGCGCGTTAACGTCACCTTAACGTTGCACATTGCCGGAAAGTAGAGGAAAAAAATTATAGTATTTTAACTAAATATATGAAATAAATATTATTCTATTGCTGTGGTATAATCATATTACGCGCGGGTAAATATTTCGCGTATTATGTGCTTTCTTAAATGCGCGAAATTAAATCCCAGCGAAAAATACAATTGTCACGTGATAGTTTTATGCCGATCGGTATTTAGGAATAGCCGAGTCCACGCGCGGTGAATTATCGTGTAATAATTCACAGCAGATTCAATGGGAAAAACGCCAAGTCCTGTTTGAAATTTTAATAACGATTTTCAATGAATCTGAGAGAGGAGTGTGAACACTGCTGTCTGCTGTGTCCACCGGCCAGGTCAGATACCCTGCCACAGTTATATTCGCTTTAGTTTTACCCATTGTGTTCCTAATTAGGGCAAATAATCGTTTGAGGTGAATAACATGTGGCTGTACTGTAAACTTCTGAAATATTAATCTGCGCTCAAACTGCGAGACAAGTCTGCCTCTAAAAGTTAAAGAGCCTATAAACAAACATAAACAAGTTCAACATTAAAGAAATATTACAGATTTCATTTTTTCAAACTAGCCTGAACATGCGCATCAGATAGTGGCTCCTCGTTAAAAGTAAAATACTGGTTTCGTCCTCACGTAGAGATTTCAGTCTGTTAAACGTATCATGTTACCACTTTTAAAATGATTTACACACAATGCCATTTATGAAATGTAAATACATTATAAAGGGATTACAATTGTCGCCCCTATGTACATGCACTTATATACATATATAATAATGGAAGGTATATGTTATAAAAATATATAAATCATTATAAAAGGTACTCAAAAGGTACAATGAAAAGATTTTCGTTGATAAATTAGTGTACATTTAACATACAACGAGAATGACAATACAAAAAAATAAATGCAGACTGGAAATATCCAGGCAAATATTTATATTTTTCGTACAGATCTGTTTGTAATTATCTGCAAATCGAAACTAGACTTGGAAACTTCTTAAGAGCAGAACTGTTGCTAATGATTTCAGTGGTGTTTTAAGTCAGGTAGTGTCAGATTTAAAGACTCAAGTGTGAATACTTTTATACACACTTCTATACCAAACATCAGTGAACAGAGTGTACAGTTGAGTGTACGTCTGGGTCATTTCAAAATCCAATTGATCTGCGAAAGCATAAATTAAACATTTAACGATGAGTTTAGAAAATAAAAAGAAGCCATCGCTACTTCGCAGATCTTATAAACACGCCAAGAATATGGTTCGTCACCGATGATAGTAATTCGTTTATTTTTTCGATTTAATAAAATTCATAAAGGTGCTTCTACTAAGTGTTACATGAAATTACTGAATGTTTGAGAGTTTTAGTGCTGCGCTGGTGTTATGAATTCGATGCAGCCTTTAACGATTAATACCGAATTCGTCTTCAACTGTTTTTTATAGATACATGTAATTAAAAACCTGTCAAGAGCAAATATACACTTTATCTTTATTGGTTACTGTAAATAATAGATTAAACTCATTTTGTCAAATGAAATAAACTTTGAAAAGTAAAATCTCACGACACCGCTCGTTTTTTATCTATGTCATCAACCGAAGAAAAGTATTTAATCATATATACTGTACTTGATTGTTTCAGGGCCTTATTATCAGTTTCCATGGTGCATTGTTTACAATAAATATCATGCTTTCGGTAAGATTTCATTTTTGAAAACTATTAACATATAATGATTTTAGCAATACGTAAATTTCTCACTAGAGCTGCTAAAAAAGATAAATATTAATGATTTCTGGCTACATAAGTTTTTTCCTGAAAATCTACTTTGCACAAATATTAACAGAACGTCAAAATTTTATTCTGTGGAGCACAGTACGTCGTTCTTTTTGTTGTTGGTCTGGAGAGGTTTCAACTGTGTTGCACACATGAAATGGATTTCATCAAAGAATGGAGCATTGTCGGTTTGTTGTCTCATTACACTTGGATAAAGAGGTCGCCAACATTACAAACGGCGAAAACAGGCTAAAATTTCAAACATGAATTTTGGGGAAAATACTTATTGCCACCTAGATTTTAGTAAAGAAATGTATTTAGCTAAGGATGTAGTTAATGTTTGCAAGCTCAATATAGTCTAATTCATGTTCTTATTACCAAGCACATACTTAAACAAAAGAAAAACCGTTTGCATGAGAACTCTTAAATTCATGGAAAATATACCAAACCAACTCATTACTGAAATAAGTATATGCTGGTCTACAATGTTTAGTGCCAATTTAGGGTTTTCAAGAAATTCAAGGAAAACATACTTCCTGGTTCAAAACGAAAGTTGAAATTTTAGCCAGTTTTTGCCATTTGCAATGTTTGCGACCTCTTAAGATGGAAAACAACTCCTACTGTTTGTTTAAAAATTTATTGCGCTGCAGTGGCGGATAGGCGACCTGGACTCTAGCATTTATTTACAGTTCCAGTTTGATATCTTTTAATATCTGTCGTGGTCAGTGACTTTCAGAATTCATATTTTATTGGTTTTAAACATTTATTATTCAATTACAAGATTTTTATTTTCAAAATTTAATGTTATTCCATATATGTAAGTTCTTTTATCGCTTTTAGTTCCTTTTGTTTTTAATTTAGGTGTGTTTAGTAACATCGCAGGAGCCATCTTGTTCAAAATACGATTTCGAAGAAAAAGTCCTCGAAAAAATGGTAAGAATGGAATTTCAAATGGAACGGCTTACAACACAAGCTAAAGCACATGAGTCCCGCATTCTTAATATGGAAAAGCAATTGAATTTAGGTAAGTTCCGATTCTGATCTGATTCATCGTTTTTTTTTCTAGCCTACTCATTTTGATCAGCGTAACATATTTTTTTGCGGAAAGTATAAAAACGTTTTATTTGTTTAGTTTGTCTTTAAGCGGCCACTTCATGATATCCATTGATTAAATGATAGAAGATAATAGTGTGTAGGTTAGTTGGGACAAAAACATTTATATATCTTTGCGATTACATAACGCCCTTAAAGAAAAACTTTCTTTTTCCAATGGATAATATTAGAGATAAAACGTAGAGGATATGAGTCATTTTAGAAGTCTGTATCACTGTTTATGTCTGTCCTTTTTATGTATATAAACAAGTCATTGGCTCGAAACATTTGGATCAAATACATGTATTGCAGTTAAGGGCGATCTCAAGATGGAACAATTATAACTAGAGTTTATGAAAATAAAACTAATACGTGCTTTAAATACCACTAAAGGTGGTGAAAAAATTTGTCCCTCAAGAAAAGTTTATTTGAAAATAAATTTAACTTAAATGTAATTGTAACAGTTCTGGTTTGTTAAAAGGTCAGAGATTTGTCATGAAATGTTTCGATCAAAACCTGCTTGCAAATAATTTACGTTGGCTATACAGCATCACTAAAATAAAAAAAGGCCTTTTATTAGTTTTCCATTAGTATAACGATGTATGATTTTTTCGCGATTGAGGTCTTCTATCCATCTTGATTTTATATCGAAATCCTTACGAAATAAGACACAACTTCAGATCGAAATCCTTACGAGATAAGACACAACTTCAGATCGAAATCCTTACGAAATAAGACACAACTTCAGATCGAAATCCTTACGAAATAAGATACAATCTCACGTACTAAATTATAAATGTAAATATGCTTTCGTTAAGAAATAGCTTTAATCTTTATAGTTGCAGGATCAACACACAGACCGACAGTTGCATTCAAGGCTAGATTAGGCTCATATCTGACCATCAAACATGCGACTACCATAGTGTTTCCAGTTATGCTTCTAAACAAAGGTAGTGGCTATGATAAAAACACCGGTATATTCACCGCGCCAGTAAACGGAACCTACTTCTTTAGTGTCCAGTTGTGTCCCTCCAACAACCAGCGCCTTACATATCGTCTCATTGTAGATGGCGTGACTCAGAATTTACTTCATTTGCTTGGCGATAGTGGACATTCTTGCTCCAACTCGGACGCCATTGTGATCCTTAACATGAATCAAAGAGTATGGATACAAATAGTACCATATGGAGGGGACTGTAACCTTGACAACGACGAAAACCACCGATGGAATAGCTTTTCCGGAACGTTAGTTGGTACTCAGTAAGCTTTACTTATTGGATACCAACTAAGATATTGAATGCTTAGATTTATTGGTAGTCTCTGTTTGATCAGCTATACATATTCGTTAGAAAACATAAAGTGGATAAACTCTTCTAGATATTAGTACTAATAACTAATAAATTATCGACTAAATCACGTTCACACACAAAGTGTTATGCAGTGAAGCTTTATTTTCTGCAGAGTTTGAAGAAATGTCATTGATTAAAAAATATTGTATTTACTTATGAAAATATTTTCAGGAAGTTTTATTTTCTTTATGGGATGAGGACGAGCAGCATAAACGGTACAGTGACTCGAGTACTCGGATCTTTTTTACCGATCAAGTGCTCGGGTACTCGAAACCTTCCATTAACGTAAAAGGAAAGGTCAGCGTCTTACGATCGTACCGGGTATGACCATGTCAGACTGCCTCTCTCATTATCGATTTCTGGAAAAGATAAACAACACATTTACAAGAAACAAATATTCTTAAGTTTTATGATATTTAACCTATGAATTTCACGCATAAACGTTTGAACACATTCAACTAAACAATCAAACATAAATTATCTCGTGTCACAAAGTAAATCATCTCCGTAAATGTGCACATCATGAAAAACTGTGCATGTTTACGATTTAAGTCATTATCAATGTCAAATCTTACATTTATATCAACATAGTTTATACCCAACAACAAATATGGATTCACTAAATTAAATTATTTCACCGTTCTAAAACGTCTAATCAATGCTAGTCAGCCCCTCGAATTATTTACACTTAAGCAAGGGACACTGTTATCACGGGCTACGAGCTGCATCTAACTACGAAATCCCTCGCCTTCAACAGGTTTGAAATGCTTCCAAACGACGGTATTTGATGCAATGATGTAAGCGATGTTTTTTTTTAGATATACACATGTACTTGTTGTGATTCGGAAATTCGTAAGAAACGCAGTTAATGCAGGGATAAAATGACCATAATATTTCTCCAATCAGGTTTGATTTCAAATTTGCAAACATCAAATCTTCTATTGCATCTAAATATGATTACACAAATAATGAAATCACATAAAAAGCCAAACAAAAAAGACGCGTCGTACACAAACATTTAGGTGCTAATTTTCATGACTGCAAAATGTCTGTGTTTGTACGGCATCAAACATTAGCGACAAAGGCAATTATCTTTTTCCCCATAAATGTCATTTTGTTAAACTGCTTGGGTACTAATCCGTTAATCGACTAACCGCGTGTTCGATACTAGTGATGTTCCGATTGTCGCCGATAATCGAGTAATTGTCGCTGAAGTTTCAAAGTCGGCGACATCGATTCTGACTACAAAGAATCGATTCTAGTCGCTAATTCTTTTAATAGGTAAACCCCACTTTGAAGACAATTGACCGTTGTCTCCGACACGGCGACAGTCCAGTGTATATCTTTTCGCGCTTTAATCGTCTTTGTGTTACTTTTAAGTATAACTACTCTTAAACATGGAGAATACCTGGCCTGTCCGTGATCGAAATAATAATCAACTTTACAAATGCCCTGGTAATACAACATCAAAGGCATGTCGATATTTTTGTTTTTATATGAAACCAGGGTGTCGGGGTTTGGCGCCCATTAAGGAAAACCTCGACACATCCAAAGCTACCTGTAGAATATGCTTCAAGACTTATTACAGCAACCCACATTTTAGAATTGTGAATAATTTTCGGATTTAATTTTGACGAGCTAAATAATAATAATGTTCACATCTTCGAAATTGAAAAAAAGTTTGAAGGCTCTTATTGCCTGAACAAAAAAAACAGAACATGTCAATGCAGTACAAAAAGCAGTTGTGTTATTAATCTTGTAAACTAAAATAATAAAAGTAGTCCTATAATAATATGATTGAGACAGGTGTGCTTTTGGTACAAAATGTACACTACAGTACGTCTGATTCCGATTCTTTCCGATTAATCGGATCGGACAGGTATCAGAATCGGACCGATTAATCTATTCCACTTCAGCCGTCCGATTCTCATCACTATTCGATACTCGTTTCCATCCCTACTTTCTTTCATACTGCGTTAAATTGAAAAAAAAATAGCCTCAAACTTGATATAATTATTCGTTTTACAAAATCATTACAAGTGACAACCTATTTGGACAACTGAAATATAAAGTATAATATCAAGTGTTGTGCTTATATCATGACAAAAGATTATCCTTTTAAAGCCTATTGGACTTTTCAATTCTTTAAAGATAATTCGAACCCGCTAGCGCGGATTACAATGTAACAAATGCTAGTGATACCGACAGTAAGAATGAAAACACGATATTTAAGTCGTTAACTTTGCTTTTTCCACAGTATATTCGTTCATATCAGTTTATTTTAATTCCTCTTGATTTGACTCTAGGTACGCTTGTCTCTGACAGATCATCAAGAACACACTCCTTTAAGCTTTGTTTGTTTGGTTTTGCATGCTTCATTGTCCAATACATGGGTAAGCAACATTTACCCGTTTGTAGTATTAACATAAACGATGCTGCACCCTAAATCCTAGTTTATACCCCTTATCTAATATTTTCCCGGCGGCTGACTATAAAAAACACTCATTTAATTTTTATCTTGTAGACTTCGTCAAAAGTAACAAGACTCCACAGAGAAATATGAAACTTCATAAAAAGAAACCACAGTTTTATGAAATGATCAGTGTGTCAGTAAAAGCACGTCATTTACTAAACATGTTCCTTTCAGGCCATACTTGCCATTTAATGCCCCCAAAAGGCAAACAAATTGGGATAATTTAGTGTCAGCCATTGTCCTTCGGTGGACAATTTACAGGTAATTAGCATACACCGTTACACGGACATTCACGGAAATCAGGTTATTAGCAAAAAACGTTATTTGACTGTGTAGAAAAATAACCATGCCGAAGTACTTTTTGATATCGAAAAACATTGAACCGAGAAAACAATTTTATTGTGGGATAATTTAATTTCAGTAGCGGCTTGCTTATTTATGACAAACATCGAAAATGGTGAAAATTTGTGTTTATGGAAGAGACCGTTTAAATATCCAGCTGCGTGGATATTTACCTAGCTAGATATTATAACAATTATTACAATTATTGACCATATCACATTGGTAAATGAAACGAAATTGTACGAAGTCATTGCATATCATAATGTACAACGATTACTTTGCCAACATTTATTCGTTATTTACACTTTCTGGTCGGAAGACAAAGAAAAGCCATCATCGATCTCACCCCTTTATCAGTCGCCTTAGTACTTGATATAATAGCTTTCGTTTATATTTAGGGTTGTTGACGTACTGGAGTCTCAATTAGATTCGATTTGATGCGACTAATGTTTATGCATACACTAACTGAATCTTATCATTTAAAACACTTGGTATCTTTTAGCAAAATTTTGGTCTTTAAACTTTGGCGTTAATCATTCGATTTCAGATGTCAAAAACTAGTGTTTCATTCGTGTGTGTTTAATTTTGACTACTTGATTTGGTAGGTAAACAAGTATTTAAACTGCGATCTAAACTTCCTTTTTGTTATAGTAATATCTCAAATAAGATTTCGAACCGGGAAGACAAGTGTTTTTTTTTCGTCTTATTTACTCATCGGACACTTCGCAGTTTACCTGAAATTCCAAAAATGACTGTAAAGGACAAACATGTAAGTTTTTTCTTTTTAATGTTTACTAATTTTCGTCTGTTTTATATACACGTTTTGCTATAATTGTATTTAAATAAAGATCAGTATTAAGGTTTCTGAGAGGAGTGTGAACACTACAGTAACTGTCTATTTGGTACACAGGCCAGGTCTGATCACCTTCCACAGTTCTATTCTGTTCAATTTTACCCACTTTGTTCCTAATAAGAGCAAGTCCAATTCCTATATAAACGGGACATTGGGCTGCTGATCGTGAAGATAATTGTATCATAGAAAATCACATAGGACATGTTTTTCGAAGATCTGGCGTTTAAGCTATAATTAGACCAGTGATACATGCAGATTAGTGATGATTATAATGGTCAGTATAGACAAATTTTGGCAAAACCTTAATTGTGATAAAATTAAATAGTGTCGTCATCATATGATGATTTCTTAGGGTAAAGTCCTGTCCAAACCTCAACCGGGATGGGATTTACGTGACACTGAATTTGAAGGCTTTGTTGCATTAGGTTAAAACTAGCGGATGACAGTTTTTTAACAAACGTGGGTATATTTGCATGTTATGTGCATTTAAACAATCCTAATATAAAGTCAACCTGCGCATACTGTGGCCATATGCCTAGATACCCTTTCCGCTTTGGTTCTTGAACGTAGATTTTAACAAAATGTATTTTACAGGTTATGTAGTATAAACACGCCAATAGTATGTTACGTCACCGATGATAGTAAATACATTTATTCATTCCTTTTTAGTATTAATACAGTACGTGTTATTAAATAGTGTCATGTAAAACAGACATTGCTTTTCAATAGAAAATAATCTTAACAAAAACTCTACTTTTCCTTTCTTATTGATAACAGTCTACAATTGTAAATGGGAAACATGACATCATTTGTTATGTTCTACGAGTATACTACTATCACGTGACATAATTCTCTGTAGTTAGCTATGATCATTTGTATCATATTACTTTCTGTTTGGGAGTGTTATAACATGCCTCTTACATTTTGGATATATGGCCATTTATATAACAACGCCGAATCACTATTCATCCCTGTTGTAAGCAATCAGAACAAAGCATAATGATTATAAAGCAACTTCTGTAAGGAACTTGAGAAACTTTTTCAAGATAATATCCACGAAAATTTAACTTTCTGGCATTTTGATTATTCCGTACGGTAGCGATAGTCTATGTTTTTGATGAAATTCAACAACAGCAACATTTCCATTTACATTTCGATCAAATCAAAAACAAAATGGTGAGGACGCTTTCAAGAAACCATCGGTTTGACCGTACAGCATTCTCGTCCCACCCAAAATAGTTATTAGTTAAAACACATTTTCTATCCAAAATTTTTATTGTACATCCAGCAAACATACAATGTTGTCATATGCCACTATGAAAGTTTACACAAATTACTTAATGTAGAACGATTTATAAATTAAGCATGGCTTCGCGAGCCTACTTGTTATGTTATTTTTCTAGAATCTAGCACTATTAAAACGATTAATGTTTCATAACTTTGTTTTTTTGTTGGCAACTGGGCTAAGAATAGGATAAAATGTTATGTCGGGACTAGCTATATATATTACTCGATAGGACCCAATTACTCACGTTCCAATTTGGCTTTGCTAAGCGACTGAAAGGAGAATTATTCAGAAATTGCTCGATTTTTAAGGTTATGTGAAAATAGAATGCAACCTTTTTGATCATTTTAAACTGTAATTATCGTCAATTTTTATCGATCATTTATATGGCTCGTTTGATAATTTCTGTAAAAATAATCACTCAAGTTGTTGTCGGTCATCCTGATGACCGACATATTATAATCGACCAAACTTGAGATCTTTAGCCTGAATACCGGTTAACAGTGACTCACGGTCCAGAACGGATAATTTAGACTATGCCACCTGTTCCGCACTCTAGACAAAGCCGCCCGTCTAAAGCTTGAGAATGCTATTCCGTTCCCCCTGTTTGCAGGAAAAGTCTTCTAAATGTTGAATAAACAATATTTGAACATTGTAGTTGCATCAAATCAGAAATTGAGCTGATCAATAACGACATGTTCAATTTTGTAAACATAAGTGTGTTGTATTTTCAACAGGGTATAGAAATAATGTTATGCGTCTTTTTTTTAGAAAGTCACGTGATGCAAACCTTTAAAGCAAAGTTGAACTGATACTTTATTTGAATCAAACAACTGTTCAGGATGATGCCATATCTGAAATAGATTCGTTCCATTATCGTGAATTTGTTCGTCAAAAGCAAGACATCGCTTTTTGTTCTTAGAGACTAACGAATAATCGACTTTGGCGGGAAAGGCTGACTGTAAACAAAAGTTTACAAAAAGCTAGTCGGTCATTGGCATAACTTTTTAACCAAAAAACACATGGCACTGAAGTTAAAACTTTAAGCCACTTTGAAACGAAAGCGCTTAATTTTATCGGATGTCATACAAACATTAGTTTATTTATATAGCCTTCGTTTTTGAAGGAATGCATTAATTAGCTTGTGATAAATCTTATCATTTTGCAAACATTATTTAGGTGAGAGGGGCCTTAATAGACAATCCTGTCTGAAACGGCGATGTTTTGCGACATCGACTTCGGAAATGTTTTCGACATTAGCCGAAACGTTCTCCGGCACTAATCGGAATTGATTGTAGCAAACATTTTTAATCGTTATTTTTTACATTACTCTAAAATTGTTATCGGTTTCTTCAAAGAAGAAACATTTTTTACAAAAAGTAACTTATAATGTTTTAAACAAAAAGATATTTGCCAAAAGTTTGTTATCCCAAAGCGTGACGTCATTTTCCCGGTAATACCTAAATGGCGGACAGAGCTAGCAATGGTAGATTTGTGAAAAGAAAAACATCAAAACCAACTATAAACGTAAACAAAATGATCATAGTTACTCTTCTTTATCAATTTCCAACAATTTTGTTATAAACACCGACACTCTTCCAAAAACTGCAAGCCGTACATCGTGGAAATATAGACGAAGAATAACCTGATTTTGTTGTTAAGTTTTTTTTTCAGAAAACATGGAATATGACAATTTAAAAGCTTATATTTAAAAAAACTACACAGTGAAAGTCTGTAATAATTTGCAATATGATTGATATACATGTAGCAAATTTTGATATGCATTTTTTAAATGTACTGGTATTATTAAATTTTTAGAGACTGTGAAAGTTTGTGTATGTTGTTGTGTCAAGGAAATTTTCCGAGGGGGTATAGATGTATTTCCAAAGTAAAAAATATTGACCGCAAAAATCGTTATTGACCTCGGCTATCGCCTCGGTCAATATCACAGCATATTTCCCAGCTAATAAGTAAATAATTGTATAATATGTACTTAGTGGCACATGAAAGTGCTGACTGTTTCAGACAAGTAAGGTATTGCGATGGTGGCGCTTTTAACGATCATTATTATTGTATTCGACTCAACGGTTTGCTATAATTGGAAACTTTTCCGTAACAAATATTCATTTTATCTTTATTGGAAACTGTGAATTTTAGATTACCCTCTGTAAATTTTAATATACTTTGGACAGTTATAATCTTACGACACGGCTCGTTTTTCGAACTATGTCAATATACCATCATAAACCGAAGATAAGTATATTTAATCCATTAATGCTTGATAGTTTCAGGGCCTTGTTAGATGTACCGGTTTCCATGGTGCAATGTTTACAATTAATATAATGCTTTCGTTAAGTTTTATTTTTGAAAACTAGAATGATATTAGCAATAAGTGAAAATTCTCACGAGAGTTGCTTGGAAAATAAATATAATTGATGAATATTGGCTACATTATTTTTCCCTGAAAATCTACTTCGCAAAAGTATTGTCAGAACGTCAAAATTTTAGTCTACGTATCACAGTACGTTCTTTTTGATGTTGATCAGGAGAAGTTTGAATTGTTTTGCACAGATGGAATGGGTTTAATCAGAGAATGGAGCATTGTCGGTTTGTAGTCTCATTACACTTGGATTAAGAAGAACAACGATTGCTACTGTTTTTTATGCAAAATTAATTGCGCCCCAGCAGGGGTAGTCGTCATGGGCTTTAGTATGCATTTTCCAGTACTGCCATAAAATCTAGCTTCATATTTTCATATTCGTGGTCAGTGACTTTCAAAATTCCTATTTGTCGGTTTCTAACATTTATGATTAAATCACAAGATATTTTCGAATGTTATTAATAAATGTTAGATTTTATCGCTTTTTGTTTGTTTTTTTTTGTTTTTTTTGGATTTATTATAGGTGTGTTTAGTTACATCGCAGGAACCATCTTGTTCAAAATACGATTTCGAAGAGAAAATCCTCGAAAAAATGGTAAGAATGGAATTTCAAATGGAACGGCTTACAACAGAAGCTAAAGCATTTGAGACCCGCATTCTTAATATGGAAAAACAGTTGAATTTAGGTAAGTGCCTGCTCTTATCTTGTCTTGCCTACATTTTACCTCAAAGTACAAAGACGAGAGTTCTTCGCTGAGTTTGTTTTCAAGCGGTCGATGTTTTAAAAATAGATTATGTTCATTGTTTAATTGATAGGATATAACTTTTTGTAGGTCAGTTTGTAAAACTTCATTTATATCATATGACATAATCTGAGCGTAAGATGCGCATAAAGGGAAAACCAACTTTTAGATAATTGTAGGAAAAGGTAAAGGCTATGAGTCATTTTAAGGGTCATTATTACCGTTTGAATGACCTGATCAATGTGTTTAACAATTCCTTGACTTGAAGCATTTGATCAAATAATAACTGACGAAAAACGGTTGTAACAATATATAAATATCACATCCCATTGGGGGAGACAGTACGAAATGTTAACCCGAGAGAAGTAATGTCAACCGAGGCGTTAGCCGAGGTTGACATTACATTCTCAAGGGTTAACATTTCGTACTGTCTCCCCCAATGGGATGTGATATTTATTTTATTACACCGAACATCCGAACATTTGTTTTTTTAGAGATCTTGACTATGACCAAATTAATTGCTTATCTTCCTTGGTCAATTACGCATGCGTAGAAGTTAATTTGTAATCGGATTTCCAAGATATTTATTTTTAGATCCACGCGAGGGTGACAGTATACTGTCGCATATGTGACAGTAGAAATTATCTCCCTCTGACGTCACATTACGCTATATAGTAAACTAATCACGTGAGGTGTAATAATAAGGACTAAAACTCATTCAAATAAATAACATTTTTGAGGGTTGTGATCCGAACATTAAAAGTGACCTGTTAACTAGAGGTAGCCAAAAAAGTGTCCCTCTAGGAACCATTATTTGTAATTGATAAACGCGATTGTTTTGGGTTGTTAAGGTCATGAAGAAATATAATTCAATTAAACACTCATTCTCAGGAGAATTGGGATTTTAATGTCTTCATGAGATAATTTTATTTATGCTGTATTTGAACATTTTAAAATAAACATATATCATGTTTATTGTATTTTGTTGTTTTTAAACAATAAAGTTGTGATTTAGGCCAAACACTGGAAAAAGAACGTAGTCGCCTGATTTTGGAATGTCGCTGTAATATCCAAGACTTAGGGACAAATACAATTATTACTTATGGTATGATGTTTGCTGAAGAAGTCTTGAAGTTGAAATCATCGGTAGAATGCCATTCCTTTACAATAAAGTCGGTCGTTATAGACTTAAATAAAAGTATCTGCCAAAATTTTGCATCCAAAATCAAATTGTGTTTTTTATGTAAAAACTTTGTATTGTTCGCTACGTAAATTTTCTGTTTGTAGTTATTATGTTTCCAATGTTCGGTTACTTATAAGATAGTTTGTATGGTAGATTTCAAAAATATCGCCAACCAAAGGTTTATTTCTGATATACAATTAAACTGAGATACAAAATTTGGTAATTTGTAATGCTCACTTTAAAATACATTATCTCTATATATGAGATGTAAGGAATGATGTCACTTCTACATGTATATCATTATATCAGATGATGCTTTCTTCCATTTTGTAAAAGATTTAACCTAAACAGGTAGATTAATCAGGGTACTACTCAAGTTTCTGATTATTTTTCTTTAAATTGTCAAAACGGAGTTATTTTATAGTAGTTTTAAAGCAGCATTATTACATAACTATATGATACACCACATTGGTTAAAATTAATTAACATGTATGAATACTTTGATTGTTTATGCAATGTAATGTTCGCTATCACTTGTACCGAACATTACACTGTTTGGAAAATGTATTGTTTAAGTGCTTTTCTTTATCTCGAGTAGTTCTAAATAAAATAACCTTTTTTAAATTTTAATGCATTATTGTTTGCTTACCAAAAGATATAAGAAAAGTCAATGTATATAAATTTATGTGCATTAAATACATAAATAAAAATAAGTAAAATAGAATCCTACTTCTTATATTATCAAATCTTGTTGTCATGATGTAAGACTTTTGGAAACTGAGATAATTCATAAAAATGCATTTACAGTCGTTATTTGAATATATAAGCTTGCATCTATCAGACCAAATTAATGATGATTCAGTCGTGATTATGACAACAATTCTAACCAACTAATCGATTAATTCATAGAGTCCGATTTTTACACTAGTGTCATTGATAACCACTCCCGTCCCGGCTCTTAACGAAAAATTAAATAAATAAATTAAAAGTAAATAAAGAAATAAGTTAAAGTTGTCCGAAAGTGACGAGGCCAGCGTTTCAGTACACGCAGTATTGGCTTAATGATAAATCCTGTTTGGTCCTTGTATTGCTGACGTTAGTTTCCAAAAAATAAATTATAAATATGTATTGTACGAAACATTGTTGGTACAATATGACGATAATAAATTTGTTTTGATTTTAAACGTAACAATTAGTCTTTATAAATATAAAAATATTTATTAATCAGTTTTTAAACATTCCTATAAGCATTTTTATTCGAAAACAATAACTAATGTTTGTATGTTGAAGTGTAATACGCTTAATGTACGCTAAATTGTTAAATTTACATATTATCAGCAACCAATGACTTTATAATGCATCTATGGTTATATTTTATGTTTTGATTCTTAAGATGTTGCGTATTTATGTATAAGTTGTGTTTTTTTTCTTTTTTTATCATCAGCTTCCTCAGAAAATTACTAAAATGCATATCTGAGAACTTGTGTGCATGTAATCCCCAAAATTTTGACAATATGAAATTTTACAAAAACTTAGTAATAATTTCATAGTTTAAATTTGTAATATAATTGTTATATATTAAACAAAACTCTCAGAGAAGAATTATTATTCTAAATTGCAGACTCCTTTTCACATTTTATTTTTCACTTAGAAGTGTGTAATGTTCGATACTAAGTACATGTTTACAATAATTTGAAAGCTATGCACCAATTGTTCTCATTTGATTGATCTGATGATATAACAAGAATATTAATACTTTCACGTCTCAAATTAACCCAATTACAGGTATAATTATAAATGCTAAATCTCAAAAATATAGGAAGTGTAACCTAGTGTTATTAGGATTAATTAATATCGGTCTGCAATTTAGATATGTCATCAAATTTCTTAAGTTATAAAGGCGCATATGTAATAAGATACTATTTAGGGATTTATTACTTATTTGATGATTAATACCTTATCTAACGTCCGGATGACGTATAAATGTTTATTCTTCTTTCAAATCAATATTCATGTTGGTTTCTTATGTTAAGGCATAGGTATCGTACATTTCAATGCAACAATTAGTGAAGAATGTTGTGCTTCTTTCACTGGTCACCACAACTTCATGCATCTTTTGATGTTCAAGATAATTTTCAGCATTGTATTTCAATATGTGGTCTGTCGAATTTCAATAAAATAAAGTAGTTTGGGAAAATTCATTTTTTTTAAATTTTTCTTCTAGCCAATATCCCAATTCTCCTGAGAATGAGTGTAAAACCAGCATGTCACGTTAGAATATCATTTACATCGAGTTCGTATGGGGTGCTACTGACTGTCACTTTCAAATTGCATGTCCCTTTAATAGATGCATGCCACTTTTGTGCGTATGGATTTCTTGTATCCATTTTACCTCTGATTAAAATAGTTACAAACTAAGATACAAGATTACATACTAAATTATTATTAAATGTAAATGACCTTTCGATAAGAACTTGCGCTGATATTTTAGTTGCAGGGTCAACACACAGATCGACAATTACTTTCAAGGCTAGATTAAGCTCGTATCTGCTCATCAAAGATGCGACTACCCTAGTGTTTCCAGTTATTCTTCTGAACAAAGGCAGTGGCTATGATAAAAACATCGGTATATTCACCGCGCCAGTAAACGGAACCTACTTCTTTAGTGTCCAGTTGTGTCCCTTCAATAACCAGCGCCTGATATATCGTCTCATTGTAGATGGTGAGACTCAAAATTTACTTCATTTGCTTGGCGATAGTGGACATTCTTGCTCCAACTCGGACACCATTGTGATCCTTAACATGAATCAAAGAGTATGGATACAAATAGTACCATATGGCGGGGACTGTAAACTTGACAACGACGAAAATCAAAGATGGAATAGCTTTGCCGGAACGTTAGTTGGTACTCAGTAACTCGTGAGCTTTTATTATGGGATACCAACTAAGATATTGAATGCTTTGATTAATTGGTCGTCTCTATATTATCATCTATATACTCGTAAGAATATATAAAGTGGACAAACTTTGCTAGATATTAGTACTAATAACAAATAACTCATTGACTAATTCACGTTCACACACAAAGTGTAATGTCAAATCTTATATTTATATCAACATAGTTTATACCCAACAACTAATATGGATTCATTAAATTAAATGATTTCACCGTTCTAAACCGTCTAATCAATGCTAGTCAGCCCCTCGAATTATTTACACTTAAGCACCTAATATACATGCAAGGGACAATGTTATCACGGGTTACGAGCTGACTACGAGGGGTCAGTTCAAAGTTATCACGCGAAATCACAACAATCAATTATCTGACTAAACCTACAGGGAATTGCATCATGGTCATGTAAATATTTTGTTTATATATAAACATAAAACTTTTGCATACATAATCTACGACATAAGTACACATAATCAAGCAACATAAAAAAATACGTTGACATCTCCCCTCTTACTAAACAGATTGCCTTGGGTAATATCGTACCGTTGTACATACAACATGGTACCCGTTTATTACTCAAGGATCAATATATAAAGCCGGGCCACATGGTACTCAACATTTGCTATAAACCTCTATTTAAAGCCGGGCCTATTATTCCCTTGGGCCGGATTAGTTGTACGTTGTAAAGGTCATCAAGTAATAGTTACATAGACTAGTAATAATATATTATGACCCATTATTCGTACAAGATACAAGATAAAAGATACAAAATTTTACTCACTTTAACGTGAGTAAATTAATTATTTCCTTATCTCATAATACGTAAAAAACACAAACAAAAACTAGGAATAGGTCGTTGTATTCAGCGGTAATATACATTAAAATTTTCAAATGTCTGTAAAGTCCAAGTTCAAGTTGCTCAAAAACTGTCCAAAGAGGTAGAAATCAGTGGGCCTGTAGTGTGCGAACCGTCCGAATGAAAAGCTGACATCCGTAGTTCTGGCTATTCAGCAGTCCAGAAGACGAACGGAAAACTTTCAACACATCTGGATAAAGCTTCGTCTAATAGTACCACTCGAACCTGAAACTAGTGAATGGCCTTAAAATATCCATATTTCTTACATGATAAATAAATATATTGTTTATGACTAAGAGAAAACAGCAAAACTCGAAACACCTGAAACAAAAATAAACACTTTATTTACACCCATTTTTCAATTTATTCTCTGAAAGTTCTGTTAAACCTCGACAACCATCCAAAAATAATATTAACAACCTATAGGGCGGGTGGGCGGGTGCCGACATGTTTACCGCTGAATAGAAACGCCTCGAATGGTGTACACAGATAAAACCAACACTTAAATAGCCTAATCGCACGAGATACACGCACCTTTTCCCTCCACACTGACAATTACCGTCAAGTTCGTATTATTCGAAACGGAAATAATTTCATTTACTCACTTTAACGTGAGTAAATTAATTATTTCCTTATCTCATAATACGTAAAAAACACAAACAAAAACTAGGAATAGGTCGTTGTATTCAGCGGTAATATCGAATCAAACAAAGAGAGACAACTGATGAGAACTGCAGTTGAAAGGCATTTACATTTATAAAAATCTTAAATTGTCACACCTTTTGTAACTTGCATGCGTCGTTTCAACCTTTGAAAAGATTGTACTTCATACTATCAACAAAATGAAAACAAATTTACTCATTTATAATTTCACCAAATAATCTGGAACCATCACGGACACCTCAGCCACTGTCAAAAAACAATGTTAAGCACTTGTTTTGTTAACAACTGGTCTACAACAAAGTAGGTCTCAGGATCGTGTCATCAATCTTCAAAGAAACTGAATATTCAAAAACCACATTAACTACAAATGTACTTATTTGACACACAACGGCACCAGAGAACGTGTATCAAACACAAATAAAACACAGAAACCACAACATTGAGTTCAGGGAACATATCAAACACATATTACACAATTAACACAAGACTTAATCACAAACCAACGGCATCTGTGTGCGTAAAAACCAGACACGTTAACATATACAAGACGACAACAAGAACTGGCTAAAATTTTACTCAACAAACAAGAAAACTGCCCAGGCTACATAACTGACACTGCAAACAAACAGCAACAGTTAGTATACAACACGACATCAAGAACTGGCTACAATTTTACTCAACAAGCAAGAAAACTGCACAGACTACATAACTGACACTGCAAACAAACAGCAACAGTTCGTACATAACTGACACTGCAAACAAACAGCAACAGTTCGTATACAACATACTTGGCACCGGGGGCCACACAACAACGGCACCGGGGGCCGTGTTCTCAAACACATAAAACACAAAATACTTGGCACCGGGGGCCACACAACAACGGCACCGGGGGCCGTGTTCTCACACATAAAACACAAAATACTTGGCACCGGGGGCCACACAACAACGGCACCGGGGGCCGTATTCTCAAACACATAAAACACAAAATACTTGGCACCGGGGGCCACACAACAACGGCACCGGGGGCCGTGTTCTCAAACACATAAAACACAAAATACTTGGCACCGGGGGCCACACAACAACGGCACCGGGGGCCGTGTTCTCAAACACATAAAACATAAAATACTTGGCACCGGGGGCCACACAACAACGGCACCGGGGGCCGTGTTCTCAAACACATAAAACACAAAATACTTGGCACCGGGGGCCACACAACAACGGCACCGGGGGCCGTGTTCTCAAACACATAAAACACAAAATACTTGGCACCGGGGGCCACACAACAACGGCACCGGGGGCCGTGTTCTCAAACACATAAAACACAAAATACTTGGCACCGGGGGCCACACAACAACGGCACCGGGGGCCGTGTTCTTAAACACATACAACATAAACTTTGGCACCGAGGGCCGTGTGTAAAATACAACACATATAAGCACTGTATCACACACCAATAGCACTCGGTGTGATCTTGAAATAAAGCATCTCTAAAAAAAACATTAATATTTAATAATCCTTACTATTTAACAATGTAACTTCCCAAAATATTCTATTCATTAAAATAATAATTTCTAAATCGTTGACATTAAAATTGGCAGCATTTTCTCAGCGATGCATAATTCAAACGATAATATTTACTACATTTCAAATCCAGACTCAACGATACTAAAAGTCTGCCTGCAAAGTGTCTTTCACATTTGCCATGTCACTGAGAGTATCTCACTAGTTTCATCATTTGCACTAATCGTAAACTTTTCCGGACCACAATTATATCCAAAGTTATTCTTATCATTACACCGAAATTGTCAGTTTTGGCTTAAAAAAAACCCATTAAAGATTGAATACGATGCTGTTAATTACATCATCTCAAAAGCCATAGATGCATTATTTACAAAAATAAGGGGATCTTATATCAACTGAATATTCATAAACCACCTGAACTGCTTATTTGACACAACAGCATCAGGGACGGAGCATCAAACACACATACAACACAGAAAACACGGATCACACAGCAATGAATACAAGAGACATATCAAACACACCAGAAATCACAAACCAACGTCATCTGTATGTAAACACCATGCACAATTTCAACATAAAACCACACACCAATAATACAAAGGACTGTTATTTCAAACGTATACAAGACGACAAAAATAACTGGCTTTAAATTAACACAACAAAACAAGGAATAATTCACAGGTTACATTAATAACATTGCAAATAAACGTCAACAGCTCATACACAACACAGCTGGCACCGGGGGCCACACACCATCGGCACCGTGTTCTCATACATACAACACAAAACTGGGCACCGGGGGCCACACAACAGCGGCACCTTGGGCCATGTGTCAAACAAAAAACAACACATATAGGCACTGTATCCAACAACAATAGCACTAAGTGTTATATTGAAATAAAATAACTCTAGAATAACATTTACACTTAGCGATCGTTACTTTTAACTATGTAACTTCCAATAATATTCTATTCAATAACATAATACTTTCTAAGTCGATGATATTAAAATTGATAGCATTTTCTCAATAATGCTTAAATTAAAAGACAATATTTCAACATTACAAATCCAAACTCAGCGATACTAAAAGTCTGCGTACAAACTGTCTTTCGCATTTACCACTGAGTGTCTCTCACTAGTCTTATTATTTGCACTCACCTTAGCTTCTCCGGACCGAAAACAAATGTAATCCAAAGTTATTCTTATCATACATTGAAAATCTCAGTTTTTGCTTTGAAAATTCATCAAAGATTGAATAAGAAAGCTGTTAATTACATTCTCTAAAAAAACCTTCATTGCAATATTTACCAAAAATACAGAGATCTAAAAAATGAATTCCGATTTTTATTTAAATATTGTTAATAGTCTAAAACATCTGTTTTCAATTAGAAATGTTAAATATAAAAGTCCACCAAAAAATTTCAGAAAAACTTAATGTCCGACCCTTAGATACCCAGTACTTCACGTATTCTAAAGAAAAAGCAAATGCTAAAATAGATTAATTCACATCTCTGAAATCTCATAAGAAACTGCTTTCCAAAGCGAATACCCAGTACTTCACGTATTCTAAAGAAAACAGCAAGTGCTAAAATAGATCAAATCACATCTCTGAAATCTCATAAGAAACTTCCTTCCAAAGCGAAGTTTAAATTAAGGTTTAGCCATTTCAGTAATATGTAATAATAATGTATTAGCTTTCTAACGAATACATCCAGAGAGACACATTTTCAACCAATCATCCTTACACGGATTAACAAACGTCTGCTATATGATTCCACAATTAAAATACCAGGTTTATTTTTGACTAACTAACATTTTTTCTGAATAATCTTCGATAATTACATGGCTCTCCTTACCGGCGAAAATTACAGACTGTATAAATGGTTTAATTTTAACCATTGTTGAAAATTTATGAATGTTAAAGTAAAATTACAAACTTTAGATTCTTCCCTTCCAGAATACAAAGCGTCCTTGACCTCAGACAACAGCATCAGGATCTTCAAAGCTGGCGTGGAAAAACACTTGCAACCTCCTATCAGTATGAAAGACGTCCTATATTAATATAAATAAAAACCATGTAAGCAAGAGTAACAGATACGTACAAATGCAACCATTACGTGATCTTACCGGAAGAACTATCTGTAAATATTATACACATCGTTTACATTATGGTCTCAATATTACAAAAAGATCAAATGGCATATTCTCCAAATTTACCATTTCTTACAACTGACTGTATTTAATGCGAGAGTCGTATGTTTCAAGAATCAAATGAAAACGCATAACCAAACTTAATAATATCGTTAAAGAGAAAGGAGTATGCTGTATATTGTACACGCTTTCCATGTGCAACTGTTTTAATAACGGTACATCTATCCGTCATTACTAGTCATGTTTTTATGAAAACCATCTGATTGTTAAACGGCATGACTGTATGCAAAAAAAAAAGTATTTTCACTATCACTGTTAACAAATTATCGGCTTAACATCGCTGTTTACATGTTTCAAAATAAATGTTACATTAAGTTCTCTTGTTAAAATGTACATTCACTTCTTAACTCATAATTACAATTACATTCGGGCCTCTATTACAACACTTCATTCAATATGAAAAACAGCTATTTTAGAATTACTGGTCTTGCTTCCCTCATGACAAATCACCATTTCCATTTACCGCCAACTGAAATAACCGATGTCTATAACTTCTTTTTCGGCTTAAATGATTTCTGTACAAAAAGCCAAGCAGCATTTTAATTTTCCTTTTACAAAGTGGTCAACAACAGTCACACTATTTTCAAACCAAATAAGATACCCGGTTTTCTAATTTAACAAAAGCCGATGCAACAAAAAGGTACTTATCACAAAAATCTCTTAGTTTCTGGCTCCCATCGCTTCGGTTCCTGTTAAATCAGCAGCGGCGCAACCACTGGCGAAGTGCCCTACTTATCTGACTTGCAACCAATGACTTTCTATTGGAGAAAACTCCCTGTTGCCACATGTCCTTGTTGACTGTCACGTCATCTTTTAATGCGTCGAGAAGGCTTTATTCTGACACTCTGTGCTGCCTATTCTGTCTCAAACTTCAAACCTTCAGTTCACTGAATCAAGTTTTAAAAAAGCGTTGGCAACTCTCCGAGTAATCTGCTACATAAATGTGTTCTTCTCCTTGCCGACATGTTTACCGCTGAATAGAAACGCCTCGAATGGTGTACACAGATAAAACCAACACTTAAATAGCCTAATCGCACGAGATACACGCACCTTTTCCCTCCACACTGACAATTACCGTCAAGTTCGTATTATTCGAAACGGAAATAATTTCATTTATTTATAGTCGGTATTGTCTATATAAAGGTTAACATTAGGTATGCATAGCTATTGACCGACAAGAAAATTAAGCGCTGTGTATGAAGGTAGAACAAACGGTATACTAAAATACACTTTTTCTCCTTCGTTATCAGAAATTTAACGACTGTTGTAAACCAAAACTAGAGGCCTCTGATTGAATGCTGAATGACATCACACTTGCTTTCTGTATCTATTTTAAAATTTATCTCCAGCTTCTTATCAACTTGGCCTATTGCTCATCACAATAATTCCTGAAAAAACATGCATGACATGGATAAATAGTAAATATGCACCATTTGTTATAAACAAAAGAAGAGGTACAGTTAATTCTTCATTTAAACCAGTAACTAGAAAGTGTACGACATGATATGGCAAACTGTTTGCAGCAATCGTGCAACTCGAAGGTTTAACATATCTCAGCATTCCAAACATATATACGGCAATAAATCTGTGACCGACAGTGAAGTAGCATCAAATTGCTGTCAGCAACCCTGTTGGGATAATGGTAAACATGCATCTTGTAATATGACTGAGTTCGTTGTATTTTTAAATCTAACACTTAATGATGTTGTTAATCTCCGGCAGAATGAACTTTACTTGTATGTGTGGGACATAATCGCCAGACAAAACTGGTTCACTACTATCTGCTTGTCTGATGAAGTACAGGCATGTACAGTGAAAAAGTCAATAGACTAAATTTTAAAATAAAAATTTAAAAACAATTTGCGGCCTTTATTCCATGAACGTTTTTATCATTAAAAATACGTCTTCATAAATTTAAATGAGATTGCATGATCAATTGATAATCGAGAAAGTGGTTCACGTTTCTAAGATTGATCAAGTTCATATAGACAGTCTTGATAAATTATCGTCAAACATTTATGTAAATGTCAAGTATAAATTTTCCGCATGAGGCGTCTAAGGTAGAGTTTTCTTAAATAAAGGCTTTTTATAAGTGTTAGGGAAATAAGGTTGTTGACAATATAGGTAAACGCAATGTTTGCAAACGTATCCTACTAATGACAATTACTTATTTAAAAAAAAGGTGAAATATGCATATCAGGAATGGCCACATCAAGCAGACACAGCTTCCCCACACGGCCAAAAGGTAGAGAGGAAAAAAGAGCATGGCTTTACAATAATCAGTTTCAAAATGGACGCCACAAACAATTTACGAAAATTAGAACAAGAGGGGTTACCGCCTTGGAACGGTCAGCGGCAAAATAATTTGCCACTGGGATTTTAAACCAGGTTCGAGGGTGCACCAACCTCACACTTGCCCCAACAGGTTCTCGTATCACAAAACAAGTACAAGTTGTCTTGGTGAAATAACTCCAACCACCAATCGGCTCAACAATGTTGCATGCATAAGCACACAAACATATAAAACATAAGAAGCTAATAGCATTGCAAAGCCAAAGGGCGGGTACTCAATGATCTTACCGAGACCAGAGCTCCTCGTGTAAAATCAGCAAGAACACGATGACAGGGATAAAGGAATGAATCGAGCTTCGAGGTTCTTTGAAGAAAAGATTGCTCCATAAACCTTCATATACTCTTAAACCCCTTCCACCGTCGTGCAACCAAAGAGGTAAGCATAATGTTAAACTGTAGATGGGTTAATCACCAGGCCTGCAGAGCGCTGTAAAATATCATGTTGGTAACCTTTCTTTTAAAATTTACAGAATAACCGGGAGAAATACACATTGCCTTTTATCTTCTTAATAAGTGATGTAAATCATTGAAAGTTTGATTATCAAAAGTGAATAAAACAACAATATGTTAATGCTATTGTTAGAACGCTGGAAAAACATCCATCGGCTAGACATTGTACTGAACAATAAAGAAATTTCCTATAAAATCACCAGAATACTTAGTACTAAAACATAAATTTAATTAAGAACAACCACTTATCGAAAGCTAAGATATTTAAAAAACTACTTTTATCGTTGAGGTGGAGAAAGTTTTTTGAACAAGATTAATGTAAATAAAACACACGCACGATGAAACAATCCAACAATGACAATATTTGATTTTGTTTAACAAATCGTAAATATCACACTAAGCATTACATTGTCAATGCAAGAAAACAGTAAATTTCTACATACAAAATCAATGTACGTGTTGATTATCTGAACATCGAAAAACGGTGATTTGTATTCCTCAGCATAATTTAACATTAACAAAACGATACTTTGTACTATTACTCTAAACTTGCTTTTTTGCGATTTTCTTTCACCTAGAGAAAAAAATTCTCTAAGCCATTATTTTAAACTACTTATCTGCAGAATGGTAGACAATAAAATCACCCATGAATATCAGAAAATACTTGTAAAAGTAACAAATTATCGAATTATTATCATGAAGAACCAATATTCCTATAAGCTAAATACATTAAACTGATAAGCAATGTCCTATGGTTTAAAATCTTTGATGATAAAAGGATAACACTTTTAACAACTGGTAAACATCTTATTACATAATATTTTGTTCCTTAAGCATTTATACAAATTATTTGTCTCGTAAAAAAAGACTTGTGCAGACATTCTTTAGAAAGCAAGTGAAATGCGATACGATGTTAAATTACTATATTTTAGGAGAGCAAAATTATTTAAAAAAAATGAAAGCTTGAAATGACAAAGAATAAATGATATTGTGTCCAGACAGAAATCATTATATCATTGTGCCATGATTGGGGCATCTGTATTGGATTAATTTACTTCTACAATAGAGCTGTCATTAATTTAATTTGTCTTGACATATGTATTAAACATGTTGAATAAGCAATGAAAAAATGTTTCTGAATTTGTCCCAGACAATCTATACTTGATAATAGAAATATTCGACATAACAATTGTTCACTTTACATAAAAATATCTTGTTTATCTTCTTTCAAGCAAGGTAGTAAGGAATATCGCTAAATTGATACTTGCTAGCTTAGCAGTAGTGGCAAGGTCGGTCCATGAATTCAAAACCTCATCGGAATAAAAATGAACAAAAACATAATTCAGAAAATTGAGTTCAAACAAAGTCTGGTGTATGGATGCGAATGCGGTGAATTCGCTAATTCAGCTACGTTTTCTAAAGGTCTACCACTAAATGATTTCATAAACATATACTTAGTCGGTCGGTGAGGGTGGGTTAAAGTAATAATAATTGATAAGTTTTTAACTAATGTCTGATAAAATGACTTAGCTTTGGGTTGTAAAATACCGAAATCGCCATTGCAATTTTGAAACTCCATGTTGATTTTTCACCATCAGTCAAAAATGATGTATTTTTTGCAATGGCGATTTCATCAAAAGAATAATAATACATTATCCATTTTAAACAGTGACGTGGGCTTACCTCTGTATATGTTTTATTTTTTGCCCTGTTAAATGTGGCGAAATTGTGCAATTAGGAAAACTCGCCATAAAACACAACGAAATAAATAATTCTATAGATAACATACATTCTTGTTGTCAAATGATATGTTACTCTGTGGTATTTGTATTGTAACATTTATCCGCGATTTATTTGAAGGGGCGCAATGTAACAAAATGCGTCATAATTGGAATTTAAATAGTCTTTATGTAGTGAGGGATCGACGATACGGTACCACAGAATTAAATCTGGTTGCTTATTATATATAACAAGCTATTGTTCCGAAAATTCGAACATGATTAAATAGAACAAATGAGACATGTCAAAGAAAAAACATTCCTTAGTTATTCATTCCGAGGTACGTTATAAGAAATTTCAGCTTAACACAAATAATTATACGAGGGGTAACATATTGTTTATGTTAGTTAAGTAAATTCAAAGAATAAATACATTTTTAACATTCATTTGATGTATGTGTATGTAATGCAAACTTATCTTCTGAAGTAGGATATACGTTTAACTTTTTTTAAAGATTTAATTCTTTTATTTCATTTTACTATGCGACAAAAAGCATTGTTATTCCGTATTTCAATAGTGAAGCATCTACAGTAGTCAAAAATTCACACTTGATAAATGTTGATTTTTACAACTATCTGATTGAATCTTTCAAAATGTTGTAAATTGCAATAAAATAATATCAATTTCCTATTACAGCACGCAACAAAATTAAAACTGCTTAACACGATTAAAAAAAAAAATAAAATTTTTAGCTCACTGGTATATAGAAAGCAATTCTCAAATAAAAAAAATAATTGCATACCCAACAGTTGTGCTTATTTTCTCGTCTTTGTATCATTAAAATTTAATGAAATCTAAAAGTATTCTTGCAAACGTTAAAGATTTATCAATTTTCTCCAGACTGTTATGAAAATTTATCGACGAACGTCACTTTAAGATTTCCGTCATAGGCTGTAGGTCACTCTTAATCATATTTGTGCGATAGGATTATTATAGTAGATAATTTTGAAATCTGATAATAACTTCCAAACGTGAAACAAGATATTTATAAGATTTAAGGACCTTAAAATTGATGGAAGTAAAGTTTAAGAGAATATATCATTGATATTTGGCGAAGATCAAGGTATCCCAACCGGAGGGTAATGCTTTCCAGATGGAAACGAGGCTGTGTCGGGTTTCCGTATGGAAAGCATCGCCAGAGGGTTGAGATACCGTGATCTTTGCCGAATACCAATGATTTATTGTTTTTCTCACTTACTTCTTCAAAATTCAAACAAAATTTAAAAAACGCAACCATTTTGGAGAACTATTTGGTTTGCGTAACTTCTAAAAGGAACGGTAAATCAGCAACGAATACATAGTCCTGCAAAAATCTAACACCCTTAACATGTACACCAATAATGTAACAAATTTAAGAAAGGAAAAGAATCTTGATTTCATTACACCTACAACTGCAGCAGGTTCAACCGTTAATAACGGATTTTAATCTTATCCTTGATTTTGTCACATTTCATAATTCAAATTGATTATATTGTGCATACCCGTTGAAATATCCCAAAAAGCAGTTTATTTCCTATTTTATTTTCTATTCATTTTCTCCTTAGAGCCTGGTGTTAACGAAGCTCGCAACAGCGGTATAAGAATGATCCAGTCTCAAAAAGTAGCATTTAAAGACTCATACCACGATAAACACTTCCAAGTTCCAGCAATCAGAAATTAGCAACCATCTACTTATCATTTCCAAATGTGAACAAAGTCCAGATAAAACAAAAAAATCAGCTTGTTGTGTGAAAAAGTAAACATTCGTTGAATTACGTCTCATATTATTAAACTTAAATGACGTAATAATTAGAATCATGGCCTAGTCTAAATCAATAATGAAAGTGTGCAATCAATATGGTGCGCAATAATACGAAAGTACGCAAGCACGCGGAGTTACGGATAAGGCCATGAAGGATAAGTAAATCTCACACGGCTAAAAAAAGGTTTTTCTGACTAGAAAGCAAGAAAGAAACATCTTTTCCAGAGAATCATCTGTTGCATGTGGTAATAACGACTGTCCCAAAACATCTGATATTTCCGCTAGACCCCTGCACTTTTCTTGCCTATCCAAATGACACAAGAACAGAAGAAACCGAGGCTGCGTTATTCAAGTTACATGTTGTGATATTAAGTTGCTCCCTTACTTTGAACTAGACGTCGTGGGCGGTACCGTACTTGTTTCTATAGATGCAAATTTCAAGGACAATATCAATTTAACCGCCTTTAATATTTTTTTTGTCTAGTCGTTGGGTTTTGAAGTCCCCATTTCACCCATTCAACTACACTTTCTCGATATAATAGAAAAACACATTTTTATTTAAATGCAGATTTCAAATATCATTGTATTTTTTTAAAAGATCATAAAAAAATAAAATATGATTTGTGGTTTCCACATCTACTTCTTCATTTTTGTACTTTAATAATCTGTTTCCTTTTGTCATATATTTTTATAATAATTAAATTAAAATTTTCCATAGCTTTGCCCCAGTGCATGGCGATATTTACCTGAACAACCCAAACCTTCTTTATGACATTATATGGAAACAAACGGTACTTTTTTCAAACGTGGGATATATTGACATTTATGAACGATGCGAAAGAAAACTTCAATTTAGTCATGACATGAAAAATGCTTTGGAAACAAAGCAAACCAAAAGTAGACGTTAAAACAAATTTGTTTTATATTGAATAGATGTCAAATGTAGATATACCAAGACGAGAGAAAAATAAACAATACAGCTTCATCAATCAAACATGCAATAATTTCCTCTATTGACGTTCACACTTCAAGATACATATCTATCATGACACGAGCAGGTTTTCAATATCGCGTTATTACGCTTAAGTGATTTAAAGTGATTGTCTTATATATCTAATGCATAATAAGAATTGTACCGGTCAAAGCTAAAAACACCCCTTTAAAATTGTCATTTACATGATAACAACTTAAAATCTGTGGAAAAAATAATGTTTTGCGAATGTCATTGAGATTAAAACGGGTTTATATGCCAGCTTGATATCGTGATAAGATATTGATTACAAATTACATTTACCAAATAAACAAACCAGGATTGGTCAAATTATTAACGCGGCTTTAGCCAAAAAAAAAAAAAAAACATGACTAACTTTTTTAAAATAAATGTAAAGGGCGGACATGTTTGCGAATTAATCTAACAAATATCATTGCCAATGATTTCAATGCTACCAAATATTCGGCTCCTCAGTTGTTGCTTGTATTAAAATCCCTATTTGTAGTTTACATATTTTATAACTTTAATTAAAAGAAATACATGTATTTGCTTCAATTAAGGCATTTAAAATAAATTTCAGGTTGACCCGTACATTCAAACCGGAAGTAATGTTAATTGGACTCAATTTGCATTTTGTCCGTAGACACTATCTTCTTATTACAGGATCGAGTCATATTGCTGTTTAGCTTTTATAAGCATCTGTTTAATGATATGTGGAATGCCATTAAAATGATTTATTACAAATTGCGACATGGAATGGTTATTGGAGAACATGCCATTCGTTAGTTGAAAACAGCTCACTGTACTCGACATTTTGAACATAAATGCAAATCGGCTTTCTCAAATTTCAGAGTTTAACCATTTCATTGGATTTTATGCTAATATTTGCAAACAATTCTCCTTGAAGTATAGTCTAAACGAAATTCCTAAATGTAAATTATTTCACCTTGTATTTCCTGGTCAAAATCACGCGATTACATTTCCATAAAATACGATTGCATGATCAATTGTTAATTGGGAAATGTTGCCCATTTGAAAGATTAATCACATATCTGCAGACAGTCTTGATAAATTTGTCGTCGAACTTAATTCAAATGTCAAGCATAAATTCCACGTTGCTGCTAAAGGCGGCGGTGAAACAGTTTGTTGATAACACAGTGTTTCAAAATTAAGCATTTGCTAATGAATTAAAGTTGGAAGCGAAAAGAAAACTGGAGGGTATTGGCAGTCAGTTGAAATTATATAAATAATTCATTGAGACATTGACAACGCATTGAATCAAAACGGCTGTTTAAAAATAACAGTTATCATTGTTAATCACAAATATAAAAAATTATCAGAAACATGGGCGTCATGACGAACGCATTCAAAAGTCTAGTTTTCATTAACCGGTTTATTGAAAGATATGCTAGATTTTAATGTTAGGTTAAATGAAAGACGCATTTAAAATTACAAATTAATAATGAATGGATAGCATCACTTAGGATCTCGCTCAAAAAGAAATATATTGTCTTCTCAGTTTATAGAGCCACATATAGCCAAGGCAATTTGAATAGAAACAAGAAATATCTTTAAAAAAGATAAACGGCGTTGATGGAAAAGATTTATATATACATGTATATAAGAAAGAAAGAAATACAGAGAGGCAAAGCAGACACAGTTTAGTTATTTTATTTTATTTGTTATAGCTGTCGACGAACCCTCCCTGCCTTCTTAGTATGACTTAGAGATTAAGCGACCGAATCATGACAACTCATAAATTTATTGAAAGTGTCTTTCAAAAAAAATGTTGAAGCTGTTGCAACAATTTCATACAGTGATAACAAGTCGATTAAAGATACTGAAGCAAAATATTCAGTTTCAATAAAATACCTCGTGTAGAGTGAGAATTCAAGATGAATAAATGTCCTTGAAATTTAATAAATATAAATAATAACAGCCTGTTACCAGAGCGAAATCTACCAACTTTTAAGTATATTAACTTTAAAAAAAGTGTCCGTCCTGAGTATTGAACCCGGGGCCTCCGCTTGAGAGGCGAGAGTGTTAGCCAATACACTACAGTAAACTTGTATTTCGTACTTGAAATTAACAATCAGTATCAAAGGAACTAGAAAGGAACCAGTAAGAACTAGGAATATCTACACTTCTCTTTCGTTTTACACTGTGTATTGTATGCAAGTGTTTACCTGACAACCAAGAATATTCCATATAATATTGTATTTAAGCCATCAATATTGACTTAACTGGTTACTTAAATCGTAAATATGTTTTTCCTCCAATTCAACACCCACTAACAAGCAATCGAATTAATCTATTTGATTTTTCCGCTGCATAATAATAAAAATCCCACTAGATACCTCTCCATCCTGCTAGATGCCTCTCTGGTGTAAATAGCTACCAATCGAAATAGTTTATTTCATTTTCCCTCTGCATAATAAGAGAATACGAGTATTATTTACAACATTTCATTGGTCGAAAAACTAGGTCAAAAGTGACCTTAGACAGCTAACGCCGAAAAACAATTTGCCTTTCATGTTCACACTTAGCAGTAAAAGTAATATGTCACTGTGGCAAAACATTTCCGATGAAACAGTAAACACATATGAAAATTACGTTCGCGAGAATGTTATAACAATAATTTCTTCGACAATATAAAACTTAATCGCCGATAATTTGTACAAAACATTTCTGAAATTTTGCTGCCATAAATATTCTTCTTCCGCCTTTAGCTTTGAGGTTAACTTACCACAATCTATAAAAGATGATTCAAAACATTGTATCTTAAACGTTCTTGACAAATAACAATAAATGACGAATCAGCTAATTTAACAGCAATTCAAGAAGTGTTACACAATATTTGATAACATTGTATTAATTGTATTAAAATTGACCAAAAAGGATTTTCACATGGTGTAACTAATACCCCAATGTTTAGACGCTGTATCTAGGTATGTCTACTCACTAAGGTGACAATGTCTGTACTAATTACATAAACCAGTGTACATGGACTAACTTTTTCCTTGGACTTGCTCCGCTTCGTCACTAAACTTGCTCAATTTCGTCTATATCATTGTTTCACTCTGTGTGTAGACTTGTCCGCTTCTTCAGTAGACTTGCTCCGCTTCTTCAGTGGACTTGTTCCTCTTGCTGGACTTGCTCCACTGGCTGACCTCATCAGAGTTAAAATATAATATATATATATACTCTTATATATATATATATATATATATATATATATATATATATATATATATATATATATATATATATATATATATATATATATATATATATATATAAGAGTATAATTTCATAAGAGTTTATGAAGGTTTATGGGGAAATCTTTTCTTAAAAGAACCTAGAAGCTCGATTTGTTTCTTTTATCCCTGTCATCGTGTTCTTGCTGATTTTACTCCAGGAGCTCTGGTCTCGGTAAGATCATTGAGTACCCACCCTTTGGCTTTGCAATGCTATTAGCTTCTTATGTTTTATATGTTTGTGTGCCCTTTCGCCAATAAGTGGGTTGGAGTTTTTTCACCAAGACAACTTGTACTTGTTTTGTGATATAAGAACCTGTTGGGGCAAGTGTGAGGTTGGTGCACCCTAGAACCTGGTTTAACCCCCCAGTGGCAATTTGATTTGCCACTGACCGTTCCAAGGCGGTAACCCCTCTGGTTCTCATTATTGTTTATTGTTAGTGGTGTCTTTTTTGAAACTGATCATTTTATTAACCATGTTCTCTCCTTCTTTCTTCCGTTCACCTCCAAGCTCCCCAACTTCATCTATGAAATATCTTGCTGAAATGATCGGGAGTTTGTCTCCGTTGACAAACATTATTCGCCCTTTCTCTTTACACTCTTCCACCGTTGCACACGCTGCTGACACTGTTCTCTCTGAATTCAGAGTCCTGCAATCCTTGGCTATTTGGCCTTTCCTATAACAGATAAAACATGTCTTGTCTTTTTTCCTTTCTTCTGCTTCTTTTGTTGTAGGTTTGCTTGCTATCACCATGTGCTTCAGTATACTGCTCTGCTAGTCTGATCACCTCCTCCATAGACTTTGGTGCTCTTTCCCTCAAGAACATTGATAAATCTGGTGAACAGCTGGTTAAATACTGCTCTCTGATCAGCAGATCACAAAGAGCCTCGAAGGTGTTCTCTACACCTGCCAACTCCGTCCAACGCGTGAAATATCTCCTGATCCTTGCAGCATATTGATATACCGTCTCACCCTGGTCCGGCTTACTTGTCCTAAACTTCGACCTAAAGCCATCCTCCGTGAGTTGATTTTTTTTCTTCAGCACTGCAACCTTCAAGGCTCTATAATTATACATCTCCGGCTGCCTCTTCTCATCTTCTCTTCTCTGTGCTCTCTCTTCCCGTGCTATGTGTTCCTCTTCTTTCTTCTTAATGAACCTCTCTAGGTCTCTAGGTCCTGGCCCATTAATCCGAGCCTCTCTCTAAGTCTACACCACCCGTCGTAGTTCATGTTGCTTATTATCTAAATAGTGTTAACCTCCTTGTAGTAAAGTCCCGGACGAGCCCTCAATTTGTCACACGTTGATCTAGGGATGTCTACTCACTAAGGTGACAATGTCTTTACTAATTAGATAAACCAGTGTACATGGAGTCCTGGACTGACTTTCCTTGGACTTGCTCCGCTTCGTCACTAAATATGCTTCACATCGTCTGTAGGATTGCTTCACTCTGTGTGTAGACTTGTCCGCTTCTTCAGTAGACTTGCTCCGCTTCTTCACTGGACTTGTTCCGCTTGCTGGACTTGCTCCAGTGGCTGACCTCCCTACGGAGCTAAACGTCTGACAATTATTTGTGTTTCTTTTAACGTCTTATTTTACGATTTTGAAATGCCTAAAATCATGCAATCATTAAAAATACGGTGGTTTCTCAACATTCGCAAATACTGAAAAAGAATGCATTTAATTAACAACAAATATAAGACAAAATTTCTTGACAGACGCTGTGACATTGTTTAATTTAGGAAAATAAACAACTAACAATAAACGTGCCATATAAATCACACATAAATCAAGGTTTATCACCAACTTCTGTTTTTGTACATTAACTTTACTTTTCGTAGCATTTGCATCGTGTCTTACAGCCATCAACGAATTTGAAACCACTGGCAAATATCAATGTTGGTCCAGTACCAATTAGAATTTAAGCAAACAATTTTCAGGGGCTTTATTTGTCAACATATGATTTTCTTCATTGAACATTCATCATAATTGAAGATGGGAACAGTCGAAAATCATGTTATATATATAAACAAGTGAAAAGATTTCCTATTGGTACAAACGGTGCACATTTTGTTGCGCACAATTTCGATCGAACAACTCTTGTGTACAACGATTTGTTGTGATAAGTCAACAATGCTCTGTGCTTTTCTAAGGTTTTAATTTTTATCTTTGATGATGAAAGGATGAATAAGGAATGATATGAATTTATATAAAATTGTATGTCCCGTTACGTTACAATAAGGCAAGTGTAGACATTCTGAAGAATGCAAAGTAAACCGGGAAATGAGAAAAAAGGACTACAGTACAATGAAATCTTATAAAACTAAAAGAGTGAATTGACAAGAATAAATAAAAATAATTCTGATCAGACAGAAGTCATCATATCATTGTGCCAGGATATGGACATCTGTATTTGATTAACTTACTTCTTCGGTAAAGCGTCAATTTATTGTCTTGACAGGAAAGAAATATATAATTATCATATTGAATAAGCAATGAAAATGTTTCTGATTTTGCTATAGTCAGTACAAATACACATATGGTAACTCATTGGTGACGTAGCAGCAAATAGTGCTACGTCATTGTTCTTGTTAAGTGCGCCGTCCGCTATGGCAGAACCTTGTCCTGATTCTCAGGAAAAATCCGACCGTTTTGACAGGCTTATTTCGGCCATCGAGGGCTTATCTTTACAAAATAGGGAGTTTAATGACCGATTGTTACAACTGGAGGATAATTTTCACGACAGACAGCGTGATAGTGATCCAATTCTAGGATTTTCGGACCGGCCAGTTCCGCCATCGCTTTCAACCTCTGGGAGGCGACCGCATGTTGATGCCCGATTTCCCACATTTACTAGTGCAGAATCGGACGTTTAGGGAGAATTTCAATCCATAAAGGACAGTGTTAACAGTGTAAAACTCCCTTCAGACTTGAAAGTGTCGGATACGAGACAAGGAATTCAGCGTGACGATCAGGGTCATTCAGCTGTTGTGAATAAATGTGCACGCTTCGCTGAAACTACTTTAAAACTTTTGTGGAAAATTGACAATGCCAATAATATGACTCAGGAGTATATGCAACAATTATATCTCATACAACTTGCACAAATACGGTATTTACAAGAAGAACACGCAGGACTTATTGTCCAGGGTCAATTTGACCGTGACACCGCCCGGTTGTTTCGAGCGCTTCAAAGGAACTCGTCAGGATTTACGCCAGAATCGGTTACAACTCTTCAACACGCTGCAACCATTACAGCATCAGTTCGCCAAGCGCAACCTCAGCGAGGGAACACAAGGGGTCGGCCATATTCACGTGGAAATTGGAGGTCCAGAAACAACTACAGTTCATTTTCCAATCGTGACATACCGTTTCGTAGACAGGACACTTCGACCCAAAACTACGATGCATCTGGCGATAATTAAGTGAGTACTGTCAAATCAAAGTTGCTTTCTTCTTGTGTAAAATGCCAACTGCACTTTCAAAACGCTGGCGTGATTGGGTACAAATTGGATCTCCAGATTGTGTCCTAGACTGGATACAGGAGGGTGTAAAATTACCATTTAGTGGTGAACCTTTGAATTGTGAATATTCTAATCTAAGTAAAAATCAAACCTCTTTTGTAAGTTCAGAGATATCATCATTATTAGACAATGGATGCATTTCTAAAGTAGATTACAAACCTCATTGTGTGGTTCCAATTGGCTTTGTTCCAAAGAAAAATAGAAAACAGAGATTAATAGTTGATCTTCGACATGTCAATTCATTCAGTGAATCAAGAAAATTTAGATATGAAGATTTATCAACCTTATCGAAAGTTATTCGTCCTGGTGATTATATGGTTAGTCTTGACTTGAAAAATGGTTTTCATCATGTGCCAGTTCACCCAGACTTTGCCACATATTTGGGGTTTTGTTTTGAAAATAACTATTATACATGGAACGTTCTGCCATTTGGTTATAAATTAAGCCCTTACTTCTTTTGTAAGACTTTGCGACCAGTTGTGCAATACTTTCGTGAAAAGGGACTGAGAATAATAATTTACATGGATGATATTCTTCTTGCTTCAGATAGAGACAAGATCGAGGCTGATTTGACATTTGTACGGACCACTTTAGAGAATCTCGGTTGGTGTATTAACTACGAGAAATTTTCATTGGTTCCAAAAACATGGTGTGAATTTCTTGGTTTTATTATCGACACGTGTGGCAGTGATGGTGTACCACTTTTGAAAGTACCACAAAAGAAGGTTAGAAAAATTAGAAAAGACATTATTCGTGCATTGGTGAAGCCAGTCATTTGTGCACGACACTTAGCAAGACTTGCAGGTCAGTGTATTGCAGTTTGCCGTGCAATTTTTCCTGGTAAATTGAAACTTCGGTCAGTGTATAGACTTCTTAAGATTCGTTCATCCTGGGACAGTCGTTTAAACTGGTCAGATGACAGTGTAGCTGATTTGAAATGGTGGGCAAGTGCCCTACATTCTTGAAACGGTCAAGTTATTCTACACAATTCGATCCATGGACAAATAGAGACCGATGCCTCGCATACAGGGTGGGGTGCGGTTTACAATGGTATGAATGCATCAGGCCTATGGGATATCCGCACTTCCTTCAAGTCATCAAACCATCGGGAACTGTTAACAGTGTTATTAGCTCTGAAATCATTCCGCAGTCATATAAAGGACAAAACTATACAAATTCTGTCAGACAATATCACTACCATTGCCTATCTCAATCACATGGGCGGTCCAGTTATAGAACTTACACAGCTTGCCAAAGCCATTTGGGCGGAGTGTCTGGACAACAATGTGATGATATACGCCCGCCATCTACCAGGAAGATCGAATGTGGAGGCGGACTCGCTTTCTCGGCTCCGAGACAAATACGAGTGGAGATTACACCCGAGGATATTTCATCTTCTAGACTCCATGTGGGGCCCACACACTGTCGATCGTTTCAGTTCGTTTATAACAACCCACCTTCCTTTCTACAACAGCAGATATTTCGATCCACAAACCGGGGGTGTGGACGCGTTAGCACGAACAAACTGGGAGTTACACAACAATTATGTGAATGCTCCTTTTCGACTCATTCCGCGTGTGTTACAAGTCATCCAAAATCAAAACGCGAGTGCAACAGTGATAGCCCCGTGGTGGCCTGCCCAGCCATGGTTTCAGACGCTGAAAAAACTATCGGTGACGTCACCAGTGCGTCTTCCAGCTCCACATCTGATATGTCAAAGGATAAATGTTGTGCCAGAACCAATGCGGAATCGGAAATGGCGTTTATTCGCTTGGAGGATTTGTGGAAGGATAAACTGATAAAAAGACAATGGAGTGAAAGAGCTGCTGTTCAAATCGCATTAAGTTTAGCACCTTCAACACTTAAGCTGTATAATTTTTATATACATGACTTTTATTTGTTTTGTGTAAACCACCATTTTTCTTTTCCTCCAAAGGATACAGTTGCTTTAGCAAACTTTTTGTGTTATGTTGCTGATTCCTCAACAAAGCCTAGATCTAAACTTAAGACTGTTTGTGCTGCTTTGAGTTGTTATTATGAGGCATATGAGTTGTTAAATATTGTGCATAATCCTGATATTGTACGTTTAACACAGGCTCTAGTAAAGTCGGGTACATCACAAACATTAACACATTCCCAAGTGATGCCTGTTGATCAATTTAATGCATTGTTTACTTGTTGGGGAGAGAATGACAAACTTTCATTAAAACAGTTACGCCAAAAAGCGATAACTCTTCTTGCTTTAGTAACAATGTTGAGACCTTCAGATGTTGCACCGAAGTCTGTACATTTTGATCCATTTTCTTTTGAACATGAGAAAATGCAGTTTAACACGGATCAGATTGTGTTTGAGTCTAGTGGTTCGATGAGTATAAGTTTCCATGGCATTAAAAATGACACAAGTAGATCAGGTTTTCAAGTTGTTGTTCCCCCAGCAAGCAATATTTTGCTGGATCCTGTTAAAACATTGCGAGATTATATAGAAAGATCTGTCACATCGTAGAATGAGTGCTAGTGGTAATGCAGTGTTCTTGTCTTTGTATTCACCATATAAAGCATTAAGTGCACAGACTATTGCATCTGTACTTGAAGACAGTATTGCTGATGCCGGTTTAGACAAAAAACTGTATACAGCAAAATCATTTAGACCAACTGGTGCCACTGTTCAAATTGATAAAGGTGTTGATCCAAAGACTGTTATGAAAATGGGTAGATGGAAAACAGATACAGTGTTTTTTGAGCATTATGTACATTCTAGAACACCTAGTACATTTACAGATAACATATTGAAGATCTAATCAGTAGATCTATTTAAGTTGTCTTAAACGACAATGTGTAGTGAATATGATGTATTTTGTACTGTTTCATATTGTCATATTTAACAGGAATTACTCACTATTTAGGCACTGTGTGTTTATTGAAAATTAAACTTTTCAATCCTTCACTGATGTTTATTTGTATTTGACGTTAGTTTCTGTTAAACTATAGTCAGTACAAATACACATATGGTAACTCATTGGTGACGTAGCAGCAAATAGTGCTACGTCATTGTTCTTGTTAAGTGCGCATTTAGTTTTTATATGGTTCTATTTAGTGTATATTGGTACTATACATTGTGGACGGTGTTACTATAAGAACATATAGGCACTGTGTGTTTATTGAAAATTAAACTTTTCAATCCTTCACTGATGTTTATTTGTATATGACGTTAGTTTCCGTTAAATCACAGACAATCTATACCGTTAACAAATAATACAAATAAATAAATAATAGCAACTGTTCACATAAGAATAATTAATACGTTTTGTTCAACTTATTCTAACAAGGTTTTAATGAATTTCGCTAAATTTTTACGCATTGGTTTAGCACAGTGGTCATATAAAATTTAAAAAAATATATATAAAAAACATCCAATATGAAAATGTTACTGCCTTGGTTTATGTAATTAAGTTATTTCAAAGAATAAAGGAAAGTTATTGCAGCAGTCATATACATGTATGTACATGTAACGTAAACATATATTTTGATGTTGGTTTTGCATTAAACAGTTATAATAAATCTGTGCACTAAGCGACAAAGAGTCTTGTTATAAACGATTGCCTATTTTACAGGTGAAATGTCTGTTTAAACAGATCACTTGCAATGCATTTTTAAAGGTTAGGCCTAATTATGATTTTTGGCATTCATTGGTTACTATCAACCGTAAACTCCTAGAACATTTTCAAGACTTCTTTTCATAGGAAGGAAGAGATAGAAAAAGAAGAAAATCGAAATAAGGGAGACACAGTAACTATGATACAATGAACTTTAAATTTAATTTACAAAAAGTGAAATATGCTTATCAGGAATTGCCACAACCAGAAAACACATCCTCCCAGTTCCATGTTTACCGCCATATGCATACCATCGATAGAGGGAAATCGAAATTGTATTGTTTTTTGTGTAAATAGTGAATAGCGCTTAACCCCGGGCTAGGCGGCGTGAGCAGAAAAATGCAGATTTTCACATGAACAAACAAGTAAAAGTCTTGACGAAGTCACTCATAAATAGCTATTTGATTGTTTCTTGAAATACATTTATGAATTCTCCGTAGAACTTTGCCATGACTTTATAATGTTTTGGGTTTTTTCAATACTATTTTGAGGAAATTTATGTTTCGCTCTTTACATCCAGATACGTTTCAGCTTAACAAATCATCAATGCTATCTAAAAGTACATTCAATTTACTATAATGCACCAACAGCATGGTCCTCTCTGTATGAAATATTAATATTTTTCTTGGAATGGAGACGTTCAAAAAGTACACATCTCCATTAATAGTTTTTTCCATAACAATATCCCATTATGTTTCTATATTTATTATGAGAAATTTTCCCAAATCGCTCCGTCATAACGAGCTTTTTGGAATGAAGTATGTGTTGATTGTTATCAAAATATTGTTTCTTTATGCTTTCAAGTCAGTTAATATTTAGATCCCCGGGAATATAGCACATTATAAAACTTATTAAATCAAAAATTGTTTTCGTGAGAACTAGAACGATATCTTAATTGGATGTATTGTATTAATGCGTCTGAATTCCGACTTGTTCATTTACAAATTAAGGTCAAATACCATAATTCAATAAGCTTTAATTGACAGAAAGAACTGTACGGCGCATTTTCGAATTCAAGAAGTTCGATTTCTAGCTGAGTCAATACCGCTTAAAGGTGACTTTGCGGGTCTTTTTGTTGAGAACAATCATTTCAAGCTGCCATGACAGTTCCAGTTGCTTTTTAGGTTCCACCTTATAACCTGTGATACACATAGCAATATACAAAAAGCAACACACACACATAGCAAATATACATTTTTAAATTGAAAAAAAAATCTTAATGGGCTCGTAAAACGTCGCTTACATTCTGAGTCTTCTGCTATTGTCTTTTCTTAATCATGACCGAAATTTATAAATTATCGCGGCTCAGTCTTAATACCAATTCTTTGACCGTCTGGTAAAGGGTGATTCATGCAAACTTTACCAAACTTTCACAGACTGACATCATAACAATGTCGCTAAAAAGTCGTAATAATTTAATTGAATCTTGCATTATTTCTATTTTGTTATTACCATGATTTATTTTAAAAGCATATACCAAATTTGCAGTGTGGTCTAGAATGAGCTATATAAAGAATATTAAGACTCGTTCCCTTCGCTAGGAAAAGGTTGGTATTATGTCAGTATGAATTAAATTCCGTCTGCTTTAATGAAAACAAACAAACAAGTGAGCGTCACCAGCCTCATACACAAACCCTTACGGTATACAGAGAGCGTTCATCTTTGAAAATGATGACCAGCCAACAATACTGCAAATCCCGACAAACTCGTTATGTACTTTGCAATATATCGTCAAAGTACTACTAGCTTAAATTTTATCTTAGCTTGCACAATTGCTTCAAAAATTTACATTAAAGTTATATTTTCCCAGATACTGACCTATATACTTTGCTTTTCGTTGGAGCTCCGGTGGTTCTCTTGTTTGTGGCGAAATATTAACTTTTCATTTTTCGGGTTGTTTTGCTTTATTATGTTATGATATGACTAAGTATGGAATACTTTAATTTAAATTTTAAAAAATCAGGAAGTATGTGCTTGAGGGGATTAAGAAATATTCAAATCTTCATGTATTTGGGCAGAACATTTGAAAACACCCAATCATAAAACTGTCAAAAATATTCAAACACATGAAATTTCAGAAGTTTCTGTACATGTATATAACAGACAACACTAATTGTACGGGGAATTTTTATAGCTGCAATACTCCACAAATGACGCTACTGAGATATTCGAAAATAAACAGATGAAAAAGGAACTCTGGCATCCACAAATGGAAGAGCAAATATTATTGTTCTTGCCGCTTAGCCCCAGGTTAAGTGCAACTCAATATTTACACAAAAATTAGTATCTTGCTCAAGGGCCTTCAAAGGGTTATATAATTGAAAACAGCACAAAGCGAACTTTGAATTCAAAGCACAATAAACTAAAAATATAATAATTATTATAGGATCAGTTCAACTGATCCTGTTACGATAAAGTTGCTTTAAGAAAAGATACATCGATGATACAACTGATAAAGTAAAAGCAATTACATTTTTATTGTGTCAAATGACATGCAGAAAACTTAATGACAATGCCGTAATTTGCAGTAAATATGATGTATCTTATTATATTTCAAGATTTAAGTGTAATATTTCAATTCCATGCTACGATATTAAATTGTACGATCAATGTAATTAGACTTTTGATTAATTGTATCATTTGTCATTGACATAAAAATCCTATAACATATTGAGCTGTGATTATTTTCCATAAAATAATACTCAACAAAAATAGAAACCTGACACTTTATATTTGGTGTATTTTCCTGGAATCAGATTTAAAGCTAATTGAATTGTGGTATGTAATAAAAATTGTGCATGTTTTGAACTTAATTATGCATTTTGATATGTTTGGTGCATGAAACAAGTGATTCAGTGGTTATTTTCTTTTGGATGGTGCAAAAATATATAGATTTTGAATATGCACCTCATACTTATTCAAAGTTACAGTGTCAGGTTTCTTTTTTTGTTGAGTATACTATTGCGCATGAACTCTAGTATTTGAGAAGTATTGCAAGTATTCTTGCAAACGTTAAAGATTTATCAATTTTCTTCAGACAGCTATGAAAATTTATCGCCGAACGTCACTTTAAGATTTCCGTCACAGGCTGTATGTCACTCTTAATCATATTTGTGCGATAAGATTATAATAGTAGATAATTTTGAAATCTGATAATAACTTTCAAACGTGAAACAAGATATTTATAAGATTTAAGGACCTTAAAATTGATGGAAGTAAAGATTAAGAGAATCTATCATTGATATTCGGCGAAGATCAAGGTATCCCAACCGGAGGTAATGCTTTCCAGATGGAAACGAGGTTGTGTCAAGTTTCCGTCTGGAAAGCATTGACAGAGGGTTGGGATACCGTGATCTTCGCCGAATACCAATGATTTATTATTTTTCTTACTTACTTCTTCAAAATTCAAACAAAATTTAGAAAAACGCAACCATATTGGAGAACTATTTCGTTTGCGTAACTCCTAATAGGAACGGTAAATCTGCAACGAATACACAGTCCTGACAAAATCTAACACACTTAACATGTACATCAATAATGTAACAAATTTAAGAAAGGAAAAGAATCTTTATTTCATGACACCTAAAACTGCAGCGGGTTCAACCGTTAATAACGGATTTTAATCTTATCCGTGATTTTGACACATTTCATAATTCAAATGGATTATATTATACATACCCGTTGAAATATCCCAAAAGCAGTTTATTTCCTATTTTATTTTCCATTCATTTTCTCCATAGAGCCTGGTGTAGAATGAATCAATAATGAAAGAGTTCAGTCAATATGGTGGGCAGTATTACGAAAGTACGCAAGCACGCGGAGTTAAGGATAGGGCCATGAAGGATAAGGAAATCTCACACGGCTTAAAATAGAGGTTTGTCTGTCTAGAAAGTAAGAAAGGAGCAGAATCTTTGATAGTCAACTTCATGTAAGAAAGAAACATCTTTTCCAGAGAATCGTCTGTTGTATGTGGTAATAAGGACTGCCCCGAAACATCTGATATTTTCGCTTGACCCCTGCACTTTTCTTGCCTATCCAAATGACACAAGAACAGAAGAAACCGAGGCTACGTTATTCAAGTTACATGTTGTGATATTGATTTGCTCCCTGACTTTTAGTTAGACGTCGTGGGCAGTAACTTACTTGTTTCTACATGACTGGTGCAAATTTCAAGGACAATATCAATTTAACCGCCTTTAATATTTTATTTTTGTCTAGTCGTTGGGTTTTGAGGTCCCCAATTCACCCATTCAACTACACTTTCTCGATATAAATGCAGTTATCAGATTTCATGTATCATTGTATTTTTTTTAAAAAGATCATAAAAAATAAAATATGATTTGTGGTTTCCTCATCTACTTCTTCATATTTGTACTTTAATAATCTGTTTCCTTTTGTCATATATATTTTTATAATAATTAAATTAAAATTTTCCATAATTTTGTCCCAGCGCATGGCGATATTTAACTGAACAACCCAAACCTTCTTTATTACATTATATGGAAACAAATGGTACTTTTTTCAAAGGTGGGATATATTGACATTTATGAACGATGCGAAAGAAAACCCTCATGGAAAACTTCAATTTAGTCATGACATGAAAAATGCTTTGGAAACAAAGCAAACCAAAAGTAGACGTTAAAACAAATTTGTTTTATATTGAATAGATGTCAAATGCAGATATACCAAGACGAGAGAAAAATAAACAATACAGCTTCATCATACAAACATGCAATTATTTCCTCTATTGACGTTCACACTTCAAGATACATATCGCGTTATTACGCTTAAGTGATTTAAAGTGATTGTCTTTTATATCTAATGCATAATAAGAATTGTACCGGTCAAAGCTAAAAACACCCCTTCACAATTGTAATTTACATGATAACAACTTAAAATCTGTGGGAAAAAAATGTTTTGCGAATGTCATTTATGGAAGCATTTTTGCGCCACAACTTAACGATATAAATTAACGTGAAAAAATGGAGGATTTCGCAAAAAAGTGTTTTTTTTCGCGAAAACAGATAAATTACACACGAAAGAAATTAACACGAATTTATTCCTGATAAATGCTCTAAACTGCCTCAACATAAAGATAAAGTATCCATGAAAATGATGGAGGATTTCACGAAAACAAGTTTTTTCTCTCGAAAACAGATAACTTTTTTTTCGCGAAAACATCCATAATTTTCACGTTATTTTATGTGGTTAAGTTGTGGCACAAATATGCTTCCATAATTTTTAGATAACTGGCATCTTTCGTGAATTTGTTACGCTTTCATGAAAAGTTTTCTGTTTTTCGTTTCACGAAATCTGATCGTGAAATCTTCCATTATTTTCATGCAAAAATATCTTTCGTGAAATTTTTAAGGTTTCGTGAAAAGTTATGAGTTTTCGTGAAATCCTCCATTATTTACATGAAAACTTTATCTTTATGTTGTGGCAGTTTAGAGCACTAACAGAAATAAATTCGTGTTAACATAACTTTTTTTAATCGTGAAATATGGATGTTTTCGCGAAAAAAAACTTTTTTTGCGAATTCCTCCATTATTTTCACGTTATTTTATGTGGTTAAGTTGTGGCACAAATATGCTTCCATAGTCATTGAGATTAAAACGGGTTTATATGCCAGCTTGATATCGTGATAAGATATTGATTACAAATAACATTTACCAAATAAACGTAACAGGATTGGTCAAATTTTTAACGCGGCTTATACTAAGCCAAAAATAACTAGACTGTGTCCTCGGGACACTGATGCCCCCACTGCTGCAAGAACATCTGTAACAAAATTGTGTACCAGGTATTAACAACATGTGGTGATCATGATTAGTAAATGAGGATGAAGTGCCACAAAATTTAATGACTAACATAAACATAGGGCCATAACTGTGGTGAAAATGGTTGCAAGACAATGTCATTTACAGCTATCTACACATCATGTCTAATCATCCGTGCAAGTTTGAAAGAAATCAGCCAAATAAAAAATGTGGAGTCGATGCCACAAAATTTTGTAAGTGAAATTAACAAAGGGCCATAACTCTGGTAAATATGGCCACAGGAAAAAATCCTTTCTTTATGATCATCTACAGATCCACCTTGATCATGTGTGAAAGAAATCCATACAATAGTAAATGAGGAGTTGATGCCACAAGATTTTATCACTGAAATAAACAAAGGGCCATAACTCTAGTACAAATGGCCGTAGGAAAAAATCCTTTCTTTACGATCATCTACACAACCTACTTGATCATCTGTGCAAATTTGAAAGAAATCCCTTAGATAGTTAATGAAGAGTTGATGCCACAAGATTTAATTACTGAAATTAACAAAGGGCCATAACACTGGTAAAAAATGGTTGCAGGAATTCCTTTCTTTACGATCATCTACACATCCTGCTTGTTCATCTGTGCAAGTTTGAAAGAAATCCGCCTTATAGTTTAGGAGGAGTTGACGCCACAAGATTTAATAACTGAAATAAACAAAGGGCCATAACTCTGGTAAAAATGGTCGCATGACAAAAATCCTTTCTTTATGATCATCTACACATCCTGCTTGATCATCTGTGCAAGTTTGAAAGAAATCCGCCTTATAGTTTAGGAGGAGTTGACGCCACAAGATTTAATTACTGAAATTAACAAAGGGCCATAACTCTGGTAAAAATGGTCGCAGGAAAAATCCTTTCTTTACGATCATCTACACATCCTGCTTGATCATCTTTGCAAGTTTGAAAGAAATCCGCCTTATAGTTTAGTTGATGCCACAAGATTTTGGGACGTACGTACGGACGGACGGACGTACGGACGTACGGACGGACGAGTGCAACTTTATATGCCTCCCACTTTGTGGGGGCATAAAACATATACATCGCTACATGACTAAACTTTTTAAAATAAATGTAAAGTGCATACATGTTTGCGAATGAATCTAACAAATCTAATTGCAAATGATTTCAATACTACCAAATATTCGGCTCCTCAGTTGTTGCTTGTATTAAAATCCCTTTTTGTAGTATATTTATTTTATAACTTTAATTGAAAAAAATATATGTCTTTCCTTTAATTAAGGAATTTAAATTGAATTTCAGGTTGACCCGTACGTTCAAACAGGACGTAATATTAATTGGACTTAATTTGCATTTTGTCTGTAGTCACTATCTTCTTATTACAGGATCGAGTCATATTGCTGATTAGCTTTTATAAATCTGATTTGTGATATGTGGAATGCCATAAAAATAATTTATTACAAATTGCGACATGGAATGGTTATTGGAGGACATGCCATTCGTTAGTTGAAAACAGCTCACTGTACTCGACATTTTGAACATAAATGCAAATCGACTTTCTCAGATTTCAGAGTTCAACCCTTTCATTGGATTTTATGCTAATATTTGCAAACAATTCTCCTTGAAGTATAGTCTAAACGAAATTCCTAAATGTAAATTATTTCACCTTGTATTTTCTGGTCAAAATCGTGCGATTACATTTCCATAAAATACGATTGCACGATCAGTTGTTAATTGGGAAATGTTGCCCATTTGAAAGATTAATCACATATCTGCAGACAGTCTTGATAAATTTGTCGTCGAACTTAATTCAAATGTCAAGCATAAAGTTCACGTTGAGGCTAAAGGCGGCGGTGAAACAAAATGTTACAATATTAAGCATTTGCTAATGAAATAAAACTGGAAGCGAAAAGAAAACTGGAGGGCATCCATCGAAAAGAAAACTGGAGGACATTGACAGGCAGTTTGAATTTTATCAATAAATCATTGAAACATTGGCAATTCTTCAAATCTAAACGAATGTTTCAAAATAACAGTTATTACTGTAAATCACAATTTTAAAAAATGTAAGAAATACAGACGTCATTAACATATTTAAACGATAGTTTTCATTCACCAGTTTATTGAAAGATATGATAGAATTTAATGTTAGGTTTAATAAAAGATGCATTTTAAATTACAAATCAATAATAAATAGATTGCATCCCTTATGGACACGTAAATATCGTTTAGAAAGAAATATATTGCCTCCTCTGTTTATAGAGCAAAATATAACCAAAGTAATTTAAAAAGAAAAAAAAATACGCCTTTCATGTTCGCACTTAGAAGTTAAAGTATTATGTCACTGAGGAAAAACATTTACTCCCGTTAAATACAGATGAAAATTACGTTCATGACGGGATTTCTTCGACAAAATAAAGCATAATCGCCGATAATCTGTACAAAAACACTTTTGAAATATAGCTGCCATAAATATTCTTCGACAGGATTTAGCTTTGATGTTACCAAATTCTACAAGCAATGATTCAAAACATTTTTTCTTCAACGTTCTTGACAAGCAAATAACATTAAATGACGAAATGTGAATTAACGTATCATTTAACCGAAAAATAAGTTCTCTATCGCTTTCCATCACAGACACACCTTTATTGCGTGGGCGAACTGTTTAGATCCAGATTAGCCGGCACACGCGTAATCAGAATCTAAAGTGTACGCTTTTTGATTCGTTAGGTAATTTCTGACCAAAGTGCGACCAGTGCAGATCCTAATCAGACGGCATGGATGTGCCGGCTGATCTGGATCTCCACTGGTCGCACATGCGTAAAAAATCAAGAAGTTACAGTTTATACAGTATTTGATAAAATTGTATTAAATTGTATTAAAAATTGATCAAAAACCATTTTACATCGTATAACTAATATCCTTATGTCTAGATACTTTGTATAGACATTGTTTAATTCAGGCAAATACACAACTAACAACAAACATGTCATATTAATCACATATAAATCAAGATTAATCGCCAACTTCTGTTGTTTTTTTTGTACAGTTATTTTACATTTTGTAGCATTCATATCGTGCTTTACAGCCATCAACACATTAACATTAGGTTTTTGCGAAAAACGAATTTGAAACCACTGACAAATGTTTATGTTGGTCAAGTACCAATAAAAATTTAAGCTTAATTTATTTTCAGGGGCTTTATTTGCCAACATATGATTTTCTACATTGAACATTTAACGTCATTATAACTCAATATGAAAATAGCCACTCAATAGTAATTTCAAACATCATTTTATAAACAAGTGATACGCTTTTCTATGGGTACTAATTGTGCACATTTGTTGCGCACAATTTCGATCGAACAGATGAAAAAAGAACTCGTCTGTACAATGATTGGATGTATTAAGTTTTAAACTGCACTGCCTTTACAGAGATTTTCATTTTTATCGATGACAAGTGCATCGACGACTGGAGACGGTCCTTAACTTGGTTTACTGTAACAAACTTTGGCATGTTTGGTGTATGTCGCACAAGGAAACTGAAAACTTGCTTTCAAATTGTTAAATATGTAATTCTCATTTCTGTAACGGTTACCAAGTGTGTTATTTGCTTTTTTCATTTCTGTAACGGTTACCAAGTTTGTTGCATTGCTTGTTCTCCAAGTAAGATGTATAGTACCCATGTACCGATTTTATTTAGATATAATAGTTTTTGATCAAGCCCATGACATTTAGAGTCAGTTTCCTTGATCGCAGATATATTGAGATTATACACTTACTAGAAAATAATCTAAGATTGTTCTTCTCAATACTGTTTAAATGTAATTCTTCTTGACAAGAGTGACAATTTTAAGCTTTCTGTTTGTCTTTATTTGTGTTTTAACTTAATACAATTGAAATGGTTCAAACTTTTCGTATAATTTAAGAATAAAAGGGAGACTTGCAAGAAAATATCTTGCATAGTTGTTTTAAAAAGACATATTTATATCTCGGGAATCTTTGATATACATATATTTGGAAGACTGTTTAGGGAAAATTAACTATCTTTTGAGGAAGATTATTACAAAACTGTTTTTATTTTTTAACTTACAAAATATATGATGTCACTATTATTTACTTTTCATCGCCCTTTATGCACTGTCCATAAATCAGCGCGAGATTTAAATACTGCGCGCAAAATCGGTTATGTTTAGCCATGCGAAAAACAACAACAACAATAACGAGCCAAACTCGATGTGACGTTATCAAACAATTTCCTTTCCTGAAATGAAGCCGATAACAGATTTAGTTACTTGAACATATCTCTCATTGTTACAGATATTTTAAAAAGATTTTCGAATGTGAAATAAGAAATAAAAATATAAATATGTTTATCAAACCGATGAAAAGGGTAAAAGAAAATGAAACAGTTGTTTGATTTGTTTGCGGTGATTTATCTTTCTGTTTCATGCATTCAGTCGGGTTAAAGTCATCCACGAACAGAACCTTCTTTACTGATTAATAAGTTAATAAAATCTGATTAAATTTATTTGACGTATAGTCCAAGTTGTAGTGAGAAGAATTTAGTCAGAAAATAGTGATTAAGAACAGAATAGAGAGATTTCCCAAGCGGTTTTATTCTAAACAAAATGTTTCATTGCCTCTTAATCTTTATCATGAGGGTGTTCCCATTTAATTGGTCAGAGCGAGTTCGCAGGAATGAAATAAAATGTTTACTAGTGTTCATTAAAGCTATGCTTTCACAGATTTTTTTAAGGGAATCTTAATGCGTAGGATCCAGGAGTAATAAGGTCTTATTCTATTCCGTTTGATAAAACCAACAAAGAGGGTAATTCTCCTTGTCCATTATGATAGAGCCCCTTGAAAGGTTTACTAAAAGAAGTTGGACGATTCTAATTTCAACTTGACATTTCTACCCATTCCGGATTTTAAGGTAGTAAGTGCATTGATGATTACCTTTATAAAATTTGTGTGCTTGTGTAATTAATAGTTTGTCGTTTAAACGACATTCAGCAGTCATATTTAACTATTTATATTCATCAGACATTATAGCAGATTACGACCAAAATAGTGTAATATTTATGTGTATGTAAACTAACTATGCGCAACGGCTAACTTTGAGCTTGCAAGTTTATTCAAATATCCAATATTTCAGAGCTCATCCTAGAATGTTTTTTTTACTGATTTGACTAAATAGTATAAATGTAATCAGTATATTTAGCTCCAGTGGATCGCGTTAAAAGAATAAAATTAATAAGACAAAAAAGTAATGATTTTAAATTTCGGTATGGGCAATGTACCTTGTTCGGAGAATTGAAGGGAATACAAAATACCCCTACCCGTGAAAATGACTTGTAACTAGTAACTGTGAAGAGTTTTGTTACGACAACTTGACGTTTTGAGCTTGGAACCTTTTATAAATTATTATACAAGTAGTTAACTTTATTTATCTATCTTAACTATAAAACATAGGCCCAGATGTTTGCAAAAAAAATGCATGACTTGACGGATTACCAAGTTTTTATTGTTTCAAAATATCTACATTTTAAAATGAAGATTTTACAAAATAAACGAAAATAAAATTTCTTTTACAAACGCCCAATTTTAGTTTCTCTACAAATGAAATCAACGTTCATTTTTATATTTTCTCTAACTGGCACCAATAACAGCGATTAGAATTTCTAAAGTTTCTATTCGTAGCCAAAATGGAAACTTGACAAAATATCATGGAAAGTTTCTATTACATCAATGATGGCAGGGAATGCAAATATACTCAGCAAAAATAAAAAGTACCCACTTTTCTACCTGTGATTTTGTAAAACTAGAAAAATAAAATAGAAAATATCTTCTTTGAACAGATCTGCATTGCTGTAATCATTACAAAGAAATAAAATGTTCTTAAAAATCTGCAGTCACGACTAAGTGATCTTTCCCTTTGCTATTATTGGGGTTTTAGGAAGAAGTAAGTGATTCTAAACAATATTCACATTTGTTGGAATTAAATCAATTTTTCCAGTTCTTCATGTCAATAAAATCACAAAAAAATCATTAATAAAACAACTCGTCCTCTATAAAAAACGCTAGAAATCCCAAACATTTCCTATTACCTCCCTTTGAATTGAATATATAGGGGTGTTTAATCCACCATTCATTGTTATCTGATGGGCATTTGCTCAGGTTTAGGTGTGGAAGATTATGTTCACGAACAATTAAACTTAAAAACAACTGAGATTAATTAATAAAACACCTTTTGAAGTGTTCGTAATTAAATGAAAATATGTGAATGAGAATATAAGCATAAAAAGTGGGTACTTTCTATTTTTGCTGAGTATATCTGGAGTAATTTTACCACCAAAGTGTTTATCTTGAAAGTTATCGGTTTAATATCTATAAGTTAAAAAGAAAGAAATGTGTGTGCGGAAAATAGAGAGTTGGATTTTGTTCTTGCTTTAATTAAAACGGAGGTATTTAAAAAAAAACACGAATATTTAAGTAAATAAAATTATTCACGTTTGACATTGTTACGCTTTGTGACCGTCTATATGGAGTATGTAACCAGTCAAATAGTATGTAGAATTTGCAAGGTTTATGGTTTTCCAGGGTATTTTGACGTTTCGCATGTAGTTTTCGTGCAAATGTGTTTTATATTTCGAATTTTCGTTATTTTGAATCACTCGAGGCTAGTATTTGACAGCGAATACATTATGGTTGCTTCCCACCCGCCCACCCAGCTGGTTTTGTCATCGATGAATTCTGAAGTTAGTTAAATGTTCATTCTGGAGTACTTGTTTATCTATGTCTATAATATCATGAATTTAGAATAAATTTCGATCTTGTTCTCAATTTTACACAGTATATTTTAGGTCTGACGTATATTCACACTACAGATCTGAAACCGAGGGATATTCGTTCGGGATGCCTATTATCCAGGACTAGTTAACAATGAAGTGTCCTTCACCTGAAATCATTCCACGAACTATAGTGTGCAAAATGTTAATCGTTGAAGTTAAATGGAACTATATGAAACTTAACATGATACTTTTGTGTCGATTCCTTTGATTTGTAAAGATACATGTGACATAATCAGTGTAAAGATATGACATTATCAGTGTTAAAAGAACATTTGTTACATGTCGATGTTGTATTAGTTGTCACCGGACATATTTATGTCGATTGAAATGCTGTAAAATACTAAAGCCTATTTCCTATATAAGTCTTGTGTTTTTTCTTAGTTTTAGTGTAGTTACAATGGAATTAGTGAATAATTGTTTTAATCACGATATTAAGTGAGTAACTGTATATATTATTTCTTTGCATCATTGGACTTTTGAGGTTGTGTTTTTCTTTCTGTAAATGACATAAACTTTCTAAATTTGACTGTCAGATAATAGACTTGTATGTTTAAAATTTTCTATCTCATCATTATATAGGAAAGAGGAGATAATCTAGACTTCTTCGAAAAAATAACAACATCTTCCGGCTTTTTCAAATGTCCAGATATGTGCAAATATCACAAATGAAACGAGTGATAAAATATAGCACCACTGAGTAAAATTGTTGAATTTAAAAACTGGCATGTTTTTTGCTCATTATCATTGATAATTATTGATTGCGTTTTTATACTGTTTACGCTCCGCTGGCTTTTAGCACTTTCAGTGCTAGATCTTTAGAAAGCAACTGTATCAAACATGTTAATTTATTAAGTTTTTATAAATGTTAAATTGCTGCAGTTTTATTTGTGAGTTTAGCTCAGTTCGAACAACTTAAACATTTTTCTTGCAAACGTATTGCATTGACTCTGGAAAGCTTAAATCTAATGAAAGTTTTAGAAGTTGATCCGCACAATGTTAAAAGTCATTTGTTGTTATAATTAATTCATTTCCATTTGTTTAGATTATTAAACACATTTTGTGACCCGTGCTTCCAAAATGTTGTTCCCAATATCTAATGAAATGTTCTTTCACAGTGTAAGGAAAAAGCTGCACATATATTGAGACCAATCTTTCAAACAAGTTAAAGATATAATGGAATAACATCAATGAGGTTAAACGCATGTCAAGAAATGTGTCATGACACAACTAGCAGAAATAAGCAAGATCATGACTTATGAATGTTTAAATTAGGATTTATTGTCATTCGTAAGATAGCTAGTGCCAGCTAATTATGTCATTAATTTCTCTTATTGCAATAATTCGCGACTATTATTCCATTATCGCTGAATATCCTTCTCTCGGAATCTCATTAAAGGTAAATTCCTACGATTACATAACCATAACTTACGATTACATGATCAATGCTTTATTAATGATACTTGTTACTGGCTGTCTGACGATTTCCGTGATAAAAAGGGAAATATGCACATCAGGAATCGCCACACTCACAAAATACAGCCTCTCCACGCAGTGAAAAAGAAGAGAGGAAAAGAGAGCATGTCTGTTATAAGTATTTCAATTTAAAAAAGACACCACAAACAAATAACGAAAATGAGAAACATTGGGGTTACTGCCTTGGAACGGTCAGTGGCAAAAAAAATCCACTGGGTGTTTTAAACCAGGTTCTTTGATGCACCAACACTTGCCATTACAGGTTCTCATATCAACATACAAGTACTATTTGTCTTGGTGAAATAACTTCAACCCACCCATAAGCTTAACAATGTTGCCTTTGGCTTTTCAATGCTGTTAGCTTCTTATGATTTATATGTTTGTGTGCTTTTGCATGCAACTTTGTTAAGCTGATGGGTGGGTTGGATTTATTTCATTAAGACAACTTGTGCTTGTTTTGTGAAATGATAACCTGTTGGGGCAAGTGTGAGGTTTGTGCATCCAAGAACCTGGTTTTAACCCCCAGTGGCATTTTGTTTTGCCACAGACCATTCCAAGGCGCTATCCCCAAAGGTTCTCTTTTTCGTTAATTGTTTTTAGGCGTCTTATTTGAATTGACATACTTATAACAGACATGCTCCCTCTCTTCCTCTCTTCTTTTTCGCTGCGTGGGGAGGCTGTGTTTTGTGAGTGTGGCGATTCCTGATGTGCATATTTCACTTTTTATCACAGCTATTGTCAGACAGCTATAGGTCGACCAAGCTAAATTGGCAATGTTTACAATTATTAATAGAATGTAAACACGGGTTAAGACAAATTTTCGCGTTAAAAGTAATATTTTGCAAATATACACAACACCTCCTTGATAGCAAAGTAGTTAACGCGTCCGGATGGCATTGGCCTTACTTTTTTCGGCACGGGTTCGATTCACACTGACATACAGCGTTGAAGGAAATATTTTAGATTTATACTTTTAAGTTTTATCGCAGTTATTTCATATTAATATATATATATTTTACTTCAATTTGTTTTGTAAAATTTTTTTTGAAAAAGTAAAAAAAAGCATGTTTCGAACCTTCAACCTGTAACAGCGTTGCTACCATTTCATTACATATTGACTGCGTCTTAGACCACTCGGCTAATGGGACAAGTATTGTGAGCTTCACGCTTTGTATAAAATAACGATTAAAATATTAATTCATTGTTTTCATGTAACGCCAATGTAAACACGCCAATGTAAACATTGCCAAATTACCTTTGTCCAATAATAGTAACAAGTATCAATGATACAGTAGTGATCATGTAATCGTATGTTATGGTAATGTTATCGTAGGATTTTAGATTTAATGAGATTATGGGAGGAGGATATTCAGCGATAATGGAACCGGACAAGACTTTTGTCAATAAGTATATAATACAGCTCAAACAACTGACCTTTTGTGATAACCACCTTGGAAAGTTCAGCAATAAATCAGACGGTTTGCGACGGTTTCCAAATAACACAATCTAGTCATACTTCATGTTAGATGTCATTTGCATAGAAAAACTAATCGTAGTATTTTCGGGAAGGCTAAGAAGGCAAAAGCAAGAAAAATTCAGTACAATTGTTTTCAAGCGATAATAAAAACTGAATACAACTAACTTAACAGTGAGCCATGATCGATATTTAAACTTATGACATAGATCATTTCATAGATTGTATGTAAATACAAAATTTTATAATATTTCTGTACATTTGTTTTCTTCATTACGATATGAAACTTTGACATCCTATCTGTTTGTAACGGTTCAATAAAACTTTGCACAAATCAATGTTGTTAATGTATGTTCAAACTTTATTTGACATACATTAAGACCAGTTTAAACAGTAAAGAAAAATAGTTAGACCTTAACAATACTTAAAATTCTATTTGCAATGAAACACAAATTCGAAGCAATAATACTCATCAGTTTAAATGCCTTCATGAGTAATGAGTACTGACAACAATATCTAAGGCCCTTTCGTGTAACCAATGTATTCAATATAACATATTTGTAAAAGTGTAATTGACCTTCAATTTCCTAGCTTGGCACTTATTAAAAATACTAATTTCTCTCTTCATTAAATGAATGTTCTTTTTAGGGATATTAGATATGTCAGTGTAATTTTACTCGTGTTGACATTTGACTTATTGTTTTGTGTTGCTTTGTTTAAGTGTTTGACTGCAAATAGTATGATATACTAAGGGATGTTTTTTTTCTAAGTTTTTCCTTTACTGTTCGAACATGTCTTAACATATGTAAATAACACACACAATAGTATCATTTTTTAAGCAAAGTTTGATGGAACTGCATTTTGTTGTTTAAAAGATGTTAATATTTTTCTTGCCGGTCTTTGACATGACAATGAAGAATGGAGCAATGCCTTAAGAAACAGATATTTATTTCCTTATGTCCGTTTTAAGGTGCGTTATCATTACATTTCAGACATATCTATCTTGAAACTGTCGGAAAAAGTAGATTAAAATAATAACATGTCTATATTGTTGCAAAACATTTTCTACTTTTCATCTGCGATTTAAGTAGTTGCCATATATCATCTAATAAAGGAATTTTGAAAGCCACCAAACATGAAATATTCGAAATATTGTGGAATAGGCTTAACTCATTAATGAAAGTGCATTGTTCGAGTATAGTCCCTTATCAAATAATCAAATAAGTCAAAGGCTGAGTGAAATTTAATGTCCATACACACAATTAACAATATGAATTGGATCAAAGGTGATGATGTGCATATGATGGCTATCATGGTCCTTTCCATGCGGTATTTTCAGATCAATACCAGTCTATGTACAAGGGTGTATGGTATCCAGATAAACATAAACTGTCCCAAACTTATCAACAATATAAAAATTGAGTTATTGCAACGACAGCGTTAAAAATTAAAAAATTCTATGTAATGGCTAAATGCAGTTCAGTAAAACTTTTGGCAAGATAATCATTTTAAGTGCATCTTTATTTCAAATATAATTAAAACAAATAACGAAAGTGAGAACCCGACGGCTTAACGCCTTGGAACGGTCAGTGGCAAAACAATTTGCCACTGGGAGTTTAAACCATGTTCTAGGGTGCACCAACCTCACACTTGCACCAACAGGTGCTCATATCAACAAACAAATACAAGTTGTCTTGGTGAAATGACTCCAACTCACCCTTCAGCTTAACAATATTGCATGCAAAAGGACATAAACATATAAAACATAAGAAGATATTAGTATTGCACAGCCAAATGAGCGAGTACTCAATGATTATACCGAGACCAGATCCCCTGGATTAAAATTACCAGGGAAAAGGGAAACAAAAAATCGAGCTTCTAGGTTCTTTAAAGAAAAGATTTCCCCATTAGCCTGCATAAACTCTCAAACCCATGCCACCGTCGTGCAATCAAAGAGGTAAGCATAGTGAACAACTGTAGATGGGTTAATCACAAGGCCTGCAGAGCGCAGAGGAATATCATGTTAGTAACCTTTCTTTCTGAATTTACAGATGGTTTTTACGAATAACCGGGGAAAATTAATATTGCCTTTTATTTTCTTAAGTTTATAAATTAAATTCCCATAGAAAACTGGCTTTGAAATAACTTGTAATGAAGACACAACCTTACGACGCAGCCAAAAAGGATGAAAAGAGAGCAGGAGTTTATAAGAGAAACAATTTCAAATAAGACATCACAAACAATAAACATTGAAAAGAATCATTGGGGTCACCGCTTGGGAAAGTCAGTTGCAAAATAATTTGACAATGGGGGTTTACATCAGGTTCTAGGATGCACCAACCTTACACTTGCCCCAATGGATTCTCATATAAACAAACAAGTATAAGTTGTCTTGATGTTAAAAAAATGAAGTATGCATACCAGGAAAAGCCACAGTCTATAAACACAGCCTCCCGGCGACAAAGGTTTTCCTTAATTTATGATACTGATAACCGTGTTTTAAAAGATTTTCTGTTGTGCAAAGATTACCTTCATTGAAATCATTAAACATCATTGCAAGTTCTAGAAAAGCAAACAAGCTGTGAGGTATAAACCCCGTAAGATGTTGCACTAGGAACATCGCCATCTAAACACGGAAAATTTACTATATTAAAAAAATCGTCTCTTTTATCATATATGTAAGAAGTGGCGTATCCATTTTCAATGGAAAGATTGAGATCAAGAAAGTTTGCTTATTACCTGAAGTGTTTGCTTTATTAAGTTGTAGTTCATGAGGATAAATTTAATTAAAATGTCATATGTTCAATACAACCGATAAGGGTTTTATTTTCTCTAGGCGGTAATCCCTCGGGTTCTCACTTTCGTTAATTGTTTGTGACGTCCATTTTGAAACTGATTATTGCAATACCTTGCTCTCTTTTCCTCTCTATTTTTTGGCTGTGTGGGGAGTCTGTGTCTGCTGGATGTGGCCATTCCTGATATGCATATTTTAGTTTAAATTCTAGCATACTTTTTCAATGAAACTGGTTAGCTTGTCTTTTAATAAAAATATGAAATAGAGAAGTATATAAAGTAGAGAAATCATAAGTAGACAAACAGAACGCTTGAAAATTATTTGATTAAAGCTTCTTTTAATCATCATTTGATTTTTTTATAGACCAAAATATTTTTTTCGAGTGGTTTTAAAAAGATAAGAGCATGGATAATTCAGCTGTTGCGGAAGAACTGGAGTTGGCGATAAATCTTGCTTTATATGGTGTTTGTGCATTTTAGGCGACCAATATATAGTAAGAATTTTATCTTTGTTCGGTTTAACACTGATTTTTAAATTTGCAATATATTGAATGTGTACACTAACAATAATATACCAAGACAACGTGTACTTGTTTGTTGAACCTGTTAGGTCAAGTGTGATATTGTTGTACCCTAGTACTTGGTTTTAACCCCCAGTGGAACATTGTTTAGCCATCCACCGTTCAAATGCGCTAAACTCTTGGGTTCTCACTTTCGTTAGTTGTTTGTAGACTCTAATTTGAAACTGATTATTGTATGACCATGCTCTCTTCTCCTCTTCTCCTTTCTACGGATTGGCTGTGTAGAGAGGCTTTGTCTGATGGATGCAGCCATTCCCGATATGCATATTTCACTTTTTTATCTGATAAAGAAGTCAGTGTGTAAGCATTAGTACTATTAAGTTCTTCAGTTTGACTTTTAATATTGTGTATCCGTCACACTATAATTATATAAAGCCTTTTCAGCAGGTGTTTAAAAAATCTATTGTGGAAGTCCTGTAATATTCATGTTGGCATTTAAAACGATGTTTTTTTTTGCTTAGTTTTTGTGAAATTATTTAAATAGAAGTTCAGGGAATATTTAGATCTAGTTATACTTTTTAACTGTTCTAACGTGTTTCACCATAAGCAAATTAAGATACATTTAATTTAATTTAACAATTATTCTTCCAATGTTTTATTAATCGCCATCTTGCCGTTCTTGGGGTTTTGATTTTTTTTTATCAATGAACGTGCAATCATGACTGTTGACGGCTCTAAACGAAAAATAATTCTGGGTACTAAAAACATTAAAAGTATGCGTATTAAACCAAACGCAAAAGATGGAGATATATATTTCCAAATGGTGATAACCATTGTTGCTAAGTAGAAGTGTCGTGCCTAACGACTCTCGATAATCGCTATTGCTAACAAAACTGATTGTAGTTGAATCATTTCACGGTCGGCAAACTGCACCAGCAATGCTTCACCTTTGCGTCTGTGATATTTTAGTAGATAGTCAACGGACACGTGTAGAAGGCTGCCATAAAGTTGTTTTAGGATTATGAGGTCAGTATGAAATTACGGAACCGATCTATTAAATTTCTACCGAGGTCTATAGTTTTAGTCCGGGATTACTTCAGCTGCTGATATTTAGGCCATTGACACGTTTTCATGTGTTGAAGTGATGTTATAAAATATTATTGAATGTTATTAGACAAATACACGCCTTACATTTTTCTAGGCTCCAGGGTTATGAAAATGAGCGAAAGATAGTCTCAAACTAAGCTTCCCATTGGTCTGATCATAGACTCTGTTAAATATTAACCACTTGGGTTGCCTACATTTGAGATGTGTCTCTGGTTGCATCTTAAAAACTTTCAGAACAATCGAAAATCTTGAAATTCATATTGTTTTTGTTTTGTAACTTAATTTTAACAACTCGTGTTGCCTACATCTGAGATGTGACTCTGATCTCAGCTAACTAACCTTTTAACCAAGTGATAGCCTGGAAATTCATAATTAGTATTTTGATTTTGCAACTATTTTAACAAATAATCACTCTTGATCTCTTTAGTACTCACCATGGTAATGCCAATCTCACTGAATTGACAAGATAAACACGCACTGTTTTTTCAACATTTCGTGATATAATTGAATGCAAACTGTGTATAACAAAGATATTACTACGTTAAAGGAAAACATATATTAAGCAAACGCAATTTTGTTGAATAAATAAGAGCAATTCTTTCTTGCGGCTAATATATTTACATGTTATGTTTTCTTGCCTGGTACCTGGCACTTCTATATTTTTATAACTTGTCTTTCCAGTAAAGTTGTCGAAGTTTTTCTCAGAAAATAACGTGATGATGTATCTATATTTAACGATTGCAAAACCAACTAGTGTTAACTTTTAAATCAATCACAGTGATACATGTAAATCACATTGTAAATCACTACATGAACACGAGTATCATGCTAAAGAGAAAACAAAATAGTTAGTAAAAATAAACTTAAAAGATGAGAGAATATAAATTCTGAATTATGGATATTTGGTTCTCTTGAAAGAAAAGACAGTGGACAAAGTAATGTTTGAGGTGTGTCTTTCAACTGCATTTTTTATTTATCTTTAAGGTAAAAATAAAAAAAAAACATCAGGTTTGTTGGTGGAACAAAAGTTTCTATTTTGCATCAAATTTGTCTTGCGTCACTTGAATTGACAATTAAAACATTTCAATGCAAATGAAACCAGTAGAATATTTCAAGCTTGAGCGGTTCTGAAAGACAAATTAGAACTTAGTTGTTTGTCTAAAGAGCGTAAGACAAATTACATAAATTTCCCAGGACAATTTATCACTCTTTTCTCATCTAAGTTCAAATTTGCAATTACATTTGCGTAGACTTAGAATTCATTAAAAGTTGTGAATAAGGAGGTGTTGCAATATTTTAGGATTTATAAAGTGTTAAAAGAAAAGCTTCAAGTTGATAAAGTTTTTGTCGAATTTGATGCAAATGAAAATTTTATGTTTCTTGCAGAGGCTTAATCATCGTGTCGTCAGGGAATTACAAAATTTAATTAAATTCATTTATTAGAATCAAGCGAACCTTAGTGAGAACAGAATGTTGGAGTATTGGGTATCTATTAGCTTTGATAACATTTTTTGTATTTATTTTAAAGTAACCTAATTTACCAGAAAAGTCGATTATTTTTAGAAGTGTCACACCTTGAAACAGCTTGTCCTTAAAGAAACCAGAACAAAGTCAAAATTTATGAAAATGTAAAACATCGGGTGAATTAATGTAGACAATTCATAAATTAAAGATACACACACCGTTATATTACAAAAACAAAAAAAAAACGGCACCTTCGATCAGATAAGAAAAATTTGAACAACGCATTTACTAAAAGGGACTATTAACAGCTAAAATATGTCTCAAATTAAAGAAAATGTAATAAAAAATCAAAATTGTTGGTTTTATATTCAGTGTGGTTAGTAACATTATTATGAAACAAACTGAGTGAAATATCGCCATGTAATCTTGAACCCGACACCTGCCCACACCATCGTCGTAAATAACCAAGCAGAGATTGTTCAAGTAATCGCTGAATCGATTTGTGTTAGTACTGTCATTAGAACCACTGACACTTCAATGAGTTAAAGTTGAACTTTGACAATTCTTGCATTTATCATCTTCAATGCCTAGTAAACATTTGGTTTTTTATGTCAAGGCGGAATCAAATTTCCGAATTGATGACATTATCTTGTATCAGCATTAGAAAAATGAAAATGAGCAACGTGAGACATAGACAGGGAAAGTAGTCTTTATATAATACTACCAGGAAAAAAAAACACCATTACGGTCGTGAAAACATATTTCTCAATGGATGTCAAATTCAGATGAATTGAAAATACGAATCCATATTCGCATTCATCGGCAAATAAAAGAACATTTTAACTACCATTGAACTTTACATCTTGTTATGCATAATGCGTCGCGACAAGTACACGTTTCTGATTGCATGCCGTCAGCCAAAAGCGATTTGAAACGATTTCAATATCTACTGGTTATTTGCACATTAAATATGGAGCCAAACCTAGCAATACTTCTAGACAATTTCCATTCACATGTCAACAACTTGGATTTTAATCTTCTGTTTTGTTTTTTTTGCTTTTGAAAATATTAATCATGGGATACTGAAACGTTGTGACGATTTTTTAAACATAGAATATGCCACATTTATTTGCAGACTGCAATGAATATATAATAAATATAGAATAAATATCCATCGACGACAAATATATGTAATAAACGCGAATAAACAAGACGTTTACAGAGTCCCAATAGCAATACAATTCTGTTTTGCATCGGAATCAGGACAACAAACGCATTTTGAATTTAAGCTGCCTTTTTTAAAGCGATGCTGACATTTTCGTATTGATAATCAACCTACAGTGACTGTTGTATAAAAAGACATCTGCAGCAAAACAAAATCTATATTTACATAAACTCTGGGAAACAAGCACAATGCCAAGATAGTGGTTTTGTTTTTCAGATTAGATTTAGAATTAAATAACACGGCGCCTGCAACACGTTAATTAAGAACGGATATTTATGGAGTGAGCTTCCATTACACGGATCACACACAGATGATATTATCAAAAAGGGAAAATATAATTTCACTTTCAATATAATATATATAATATCAAAACTTACACATTAAGAAAAAGTAAACATTTTAGGACTTATTATTTTTAATTCAAGAGTATTGCTTCAACTGGTTGAACATGTTCCAATTAAATTGTCTGTCACTTTGACTTCAAGCAGACCAATTGTTTGTATTATAAACATTAACGTGTTCAAGATTCTAAACACATACGTTCACTGCAAGAACAGCCACAGATATTTTTATAACGTCATTAGGACTAGCTGTATTCCCTGACACTACATCAGTTTAACAATGGCATCTTTATAATATCAACACCTGTTTACAAATTGACAAGTTCTCTGTTTGGTTACTATTGTTTTGGTATTGCTCACAGACAACGGAGTCTGCATGTTTACATTTGTTAGATACAGACAGACCTGAATATCGTAAGATGTGTTCTGTCACATACTATTTGTTTTGTTTGATGTTGTAGACACAAGAGCAACAATCTGATTTATCTTAGCGGTGCCAGAATAATTTTTTTAAAAAGTTGCGCCTTTGACATGCAGATACAAGTTGATTGATCACTGTAATATTGAGATTATACGAAAATAGTGCTGACAAAAATATCGCCTGTAATTATTGTTGTAGTTACGATTTAAATGTGATTCTGTTTGATAAATGTAACAAATCAATGCTTGTTGTTTGTCTCTGTATGATTCTTAACTCAATATAACTTAGATGGATTAAGTTTTATGACGAATTTGACAAGCCGGAAACCTATTTTAAGAAAATAATATTTCATACTTTGTTTCATAAATGACGGTTTATGTCTCCAATAAAATGTTTCCGTCTGAGAAGATGTACTAAACGAAATGAAGTTCGAATGCACCTGTTATTTTGCAAATTTGACTGGTTCCTTTTTTGAGTTATTTATTTGCGATACAAAGCAGCTTTGCCACGTAGTGCATACCATTACAATAAAACCGCAAAATGTATTTCGTTATCCAACTTACCATTATGTAACTTTCCAAGCAATATTCCCTCCGCAGGAATCGCTTACTCAAACAATATTAAACATTCTTATATCTGCTATAAGATCATTCTTGTTTATATAACATAGTCAAATATTCATAAATGATTGGCCACAACCAGAAGATACACAGCCAAAAAGCAGAGACGACAAAAGAGCTTGGGCTTAAAAATCTATTTTCGCGCATTCGCGAAAATTACCCTAATCGAATTACGTCGTTAAATTGAGCAGACAACGTCATATTATGCATATCACGGTTAAAACAACAAAAGATTGTCAAAATGTGTAACGAAATCAAATATCATTTTGAGAAAATAATAATAAAAAGTGAAAGAGTTATTTTCAAAACCAGAAAATGTAACAAAAAATGTAAAAAAGAATTATGGGAACTGATAGTTAACGTTTTCCCGTGACGTTCTCCTATATTATAACTGACAATAAAATGGATTACTTTAACTAAATAAAGATATTTTTAAAGAAAATATCTATAAAAATCAAGTAAAATTTTCATCTCATTACTTTGCAGAACTCATTTTACACATATGAACTTAAAATAGATAAAACAGTACCTTTAAAGCCACCGAACAGAACAAATGATCAAAGTAGTGCAATCTCTGTTTGATAAAGCCTTTGCATGTTAAGTAATGAAAATGCACATTACTTTTCACATCGCCTAGCCCGGCATGAGCACAACTTTTAAAATAGTTACACAGATAATTATATATATGAATCATGCACATGAATGTACAGGAAAGGGTTTACATCCGTCACACGGCACATACAACGCTTTTGTGATATGTAAATAGATGTAAAAATAATTATGAAAGTCGCCGAATAACAAATAGTCAAAATATCCAATATTCGGTTGATATATCGCCGAGCCTGAATATCTTCTCGCCCGAGAGTGTTATGTCTCATTTCAACTGAAATTGCGAATTGTTGTCTTCATTTTTTCGCGTTAGTGCAAAGAACAGTTTTTCGAAGGACCGATTTCAGATAACTAGCACATTTGCAATCCAATACATTTGACATTTAAGGTTGGTGCTTTTTATAAAGAGCTAACAGTACTACATCATTCAAAATATCTAAATACAAATAATTCGGATGCAGTTTTGTCAATAATCTGTATCTATTTAAAAATGCAGATTAAGCGAGTTCGCCTTATGTCACAGTGTTGATATATATGTTTTTCCCGATAAATAAAAATGTATACATATCACGAATGTCTGGATGATTGGACATCGTCACGACTCCAACGCAAGGCTCCGAAGATTTTTCTAATATCATGTTCCTGTGTCCAAATGTTAGGGTCATTGTCCTGTATGTCCACTTATTTTGTCAACCTACAAGGCAAAAAAGCGTAGATGTGAAAGGCATTATAAGGATTACAAAAAACAAATTTACATTATTCGTTGGTTTTCAAACATCATTGTTGTTTCAGTCTAATTTTATCTTTCGAACACAAACATATATTTTTGTGAAATGGATACTTTGACATCTGGTTATGAATAATAGTTTAGGACAAGAGGTATAAGATAGTCTAAAAAAAGCGATGATCACAGGTATCGGAAATTAAAGGCCGTGTGGTGATTACAGGTTTTAGAAAGTCTACTAGGGAAATTTGTTATAAAAAAGACAATGGTGTTCACATATCGGATATTTCTAGAACGAGTTGTGTAACGTGTATCGAAAAGTCAGTCCGAGAAAAAGCTGTCAAACTGTGAAATATAAAATCCATAGGATGTTGCACGCGGACAGCCCCATCAAATCATTCTTTTGATCATATAATTATTTTAGTGGCTACAAATCAATTTTCAGTAGAATGATTTAGGTCAAAAATTCCAAAGTTTGTGTTTTAACAAGATTTAGTGCATTATGATATATTTTATAGACCGAATATGTTTATTATCAATATTTAACACTTAGTCAATGTAACGTATTGTTAAGAAATGAAAAGGGAACTTTGAAAGCCAACAAACACGAAAAATATGTTCATGAACAGTAATAGAAATGCATATAACTCCCCAAGCCACCTAACCCCGGAATGCGCGCAACTCAATATTCTAAACGATGGAATGCATATGACAGTGAACATGGAACCTTTAATGCGGTATTTTCAGATTAATACCATTCCATGTTTAGCGGCGTATAGTCCCCAGATAAATTTTCCCTAAACGAGAAAACAATGGGTGGAACTTAACAGAATGAATTTTCGACAGAAAATCTGAGAATATAAATCCTGCATGTCACAGACAACGCCAAAGACAATATTTAAAGGCTGTAATAATGTCATCTCGATGTTCGAAAGCATAAGATAACATAAAGTATTTTACTTTGCAGTATAAAATCAAAACAACATACTCTTCTACTTGATGATTAGAACTGAAATTTGTGTTTATGTTATTACGATGAATATTAACACAGTTCGTTAGATACTTTGTAAAGCTCAATGATGTTAAATCATTCTGCGAACGTTTCCAATGTTGTTCCAGTTATAAACACATTCATCGGCATCATTAAAATAATGCTGTTCGTTGTATTTTGGTGGTGGTCTTACAGTTGATATTTGATCAAATCAGCACCTGTCCATAGTTTCATTATATGTTTCCATATTAATTATTTGCTAAAGACCACAATATGTAAAACAATTGTGTTTATTTTCCAGTTGAATTGTGATTATTTTCTAGTTGAATGCAATTAACCATTTCCGTTGCATGTTACAATGAAAAGTTCCTAACCCTTCACATTAACACTAATGACAGTTATTGTAGTGTTAAGTTTGGCCTCATATCAATGAGGATCGTGAACTTAAAATGTAAAAGTTGAGAAATATAATGTAAGTAATACAGTTAACCGCTCACCAACACTTAAATAGATTTTAAAAAGAAATTTGTTTCAATAATTATTATATAGCGTACATATTTTATTTGTTTCTCTTACTATTATTTGCATTATGTCTGAAAAAGATAGCAGTTTTTTTAAATGAAACTGGGCTAGTATATCGTTTCCCGAGAAAGCCGCGTAAATGGACCTATACTGAACAAAAATAAAAAGTATCCACTTTTTATGCTTATATTCTCATTAACATATTTTCATTTAATCAGGTACGTTTTGAATGGTGTTTAATTGGTTTATCTCAGTTGTTTTTAATTTCAATTGTTCATAAACATAATCTTCCACACCAAGTCCTAAGCAACGGCCAGTCGAATAACAATTAATAATGGATTACAAAACACTACATATTCAATTTAAAGGGAGGTAATTGGAAATGGTTGGACTTTCTAGCGTTGTTTATCGAGGACTACTTGTTTTATTGATGAATGTTTTGTGATTTTATTGATCACAAGAGGTGGAAAGAATGATTTAATTCAAATCAATGTGAATACTTCAAAGAATCACTGACTTTTTCCTGGAACCCTCATTACAACAAAGGAAAAGATAACTAAGTTGTGGCTGCAGATTTTCAAGAACACTTTTTCTCTTTGCAATAATAACAGAAATGCAAAGTTGTCCACATACAGAATTCTAAGTTTTCGTTTTCAAATTTTACAAAATTTAAGATGGGAAAGTAGATACTTTTTATTTTTGTTGAGTATAGATATAAATTAGGGAAAAAAAGAGGAAAAACACTTTAATATGCATTTAGACTGAAAATTTTCGCAAACATTTTAGGAATGAATCTTCTCGATGAATTGAGTCTAGGGGCTCTTCTGTAGGTAAGGTCATTGAGTACCATCCTTTTTGATTGACAATGATATCAACTTCTTATGTTTTATATTTTTGTTTGATTTGAATGCACTAATTGTTGAGTCGATTTTAGGGTTTAAATATCCAAAAACTCGTAGGTCACTAAGTTCACATTGTGTATTTTGTTATAATGTATGCCAGTTTGAATTATTCCAAAATTAAATGCAGTTGTATTTTAGAGGTGACTCCCTATTGAATTTAGTTTTAAAATGGTCCGTGATTGATTGTTCCACTTCATAATCTGAAATATTTTGCCATACCTCTACTAATTTGGCAATAATACACACTACCTTTCAGATGTTTCTCATTGTAGAGACTTAATCTTGCTGAATAAATACGGAAACAGTTGATCGAGAAAATAATTCACAATCCCATAATAATTTACTTTAGTCAGTTTTCATATTTATGTTGTGATTTGTCCCAATTTCTCCGCCATAACAAGATTTGGGAATTAAATTTGTGTCGATTGTCATCCAAATCATGATTTGTAAATTTTCCCGTCAATCCCTAACCTCGAGATCACTGAAGAAATAACATCATCAAAATTGTTAGTCAGAAAAATGTCGCCTTAGAAAGTCGAGTATCTTAACTGTAACAATTGCAAGGAAGCAAATTTGGAAGGTAAATAATTTTTTATGTAAAACTTTAACATTCTGCTTTCTTATAAATAAGGAAGTTTTCTGTTTGTACTAACGTCTTACCTAATTACGGTTAAAAAACTAATGCTCATTGGGAATTCCAATCATTTTATGGTGATACCATTTAAATAATTGAAAAAGACGAACCGTAAAAGATGTTGATGATGATTTCATTGATGTTGCATTGTTCCTGGAAAGGTCATTTAGTACCTCCCCTACGTGGGCATGATTAGTTATATATGGTTTGTTAGTCTAATAACCTTGTTAAAACCAAGAGACGGGGCGCTTTGAGCGTATCCTTTCCTGAAATTAATATATACACTTTTTATAATAGATATATAGGTTTTGGAAATTTATTAAAATTTGAAAAAAGTAAAATATGCTTATCAGGAAAATAGTTTTTAACACGACAATGTTTGTTAAAAAATATTGATCACAAAGAAACAGTGTTATACATTGCTGTCAACATTAACTTTTTATGGCGATAAGTAACTAATATTACTACATGATACAAATTTTTATATATTTATTACAAGAAAGTTACTCTGGTATTTCATTAATAAATAAGTTTAATAAACGTTTGTCGTATAATATTGTAATTTTTTTTTGTAATTATTTTTATTCATAATAATATTTTAAAATTACTGATTATCATAAATCTAAAAATCAAAATATTTACCTACTTCTAGGGTGATTCGCCAACCAGGATTCCACAATATAATTAATGTGGAATATATACATGTATGACATGACATCCTTAAAGCACGCGCAAAATATTAGCGATTTTACCCTCCGAAATGACATCATTGTGTATCAATATAACACAAATCAAATTAATTAGTAAACCATATATGGCACAATTATTTCTGTCAATATCGAAATTCCCCAAATAAATTCTTGTCGGCCTTTGTCACCGGTCCATTGATAATAGACTAGATCAAGATACATGTATATCTGCAAAAATACCGCCTCAAAACAATAGAAATTACTTCAGTTTTTACAAATTGAGAACTTTTTTTATTAATTAATTATTACAGTGTTTTCTGAAATAAAGGATGATTTCATAATTAACTGTTGACCTACATGTAATAATAATATACGTTAAATAACTGGTTCGATGCAATATTCATAATTACAGTTTTAGAAAACGAATACATTACTGAGTGCAAATGCAAGTACACACGATTTGTTATTATCTTAATTTCATTTTTATCGCTTTAACGTGACAACACATTATTGAAATATTGGTGCGTTTAGAAGAAATGAAAAACTGTTTCAATATATCTTAAAATCATTAAGCATCAGTCCCATGTACGCAACTCTGTTAATGACATACATATCAGCGGATGTTTAAGATGCAGTGAATTATTTATCGTTCATGGAAAAGCTAAATTCTAATATTTAAAATAGCACATCAGAACACACCGTCTCTCTACAAAACCTATCTAATGAGGGATAGAAATAATAAATTTATTTCATGTCTAATAACGTCTTATAAAATTACGCAAAATATATGGGATTTCAGCCACTCTAGGTTAAACCAGGTTCGGTTTTTCAACCCAAACACTTGCAAGCGTCAGGTTCTTGTTTGAAAAATATAATTGTATAAGTTGTCTACGCGTAGTAACTCCAACCAATCCTAAAAGTATACACACACGTAAAACAATTGTCTAAATTGCTTAGGAGAGATCATTGACGTATTCTTTGAAAATAATAAAGTAGATGAAAGCCCTCGAACACAACATATATCAAAATATTGCAGGCTCTGTGTAATTGAGCTTGTACAGAAAACGAAGTGCATAATACTGGTTACGCCACCTAGCCCCGGGTTGAGTGCAACTTATATTAACACAAATGTAAAGAAACAGCAGTGACTGAATGTAAGGAGAGACTTTACGGCACCGGGCTGAGAGCAACTCAATATTTACATTAATATAGATATCGTTCCGAACAATTTTCAGAGAGAAATTGACCAGCACTGATTGACTCTATGGGTAGACTCTTAGAGCCGCCACAAGTTAGTGTATTGTTTAGGTATTGTAATGAGTACTTTCTTGAACACAGCTAAATATTGTAGGAGTAATTAAATTACACACTTTATCATTTATATATTATTATTAGTTTTTTTAATATTCTAATGCAAATTATGTATTTACATTATGGCTTAAAGATTTTAAAATAAAGGCTAACATCAATTCAAAGAATTCGTAGCATTTATCTTTTAAAAGTATGAGGAGGCAACATCAGACATATTTAATAAGCTCTTGTAAGAACTATACAAACATACGAATGAGATCAGAAAATCCATTTGTTGCATCTTCTCCCTGGATGTCAAATTCAGAAGTTTTGTAATGCGACCAACTAATTCGCTTTTACCGGCTTACACAGAAGCATATGATTTCTATTGAACTTTAACATTTTATCATGCATTAATGTCGCGAAAAATACATTTTGTCTGATATCGGGCAAAAGCGAATTGAAGGGATTTCTGTATCTTGTGCTTACTTGCACGTTTTCATTGACATGCCACCAATGTATTATTGTAGTTGTTTTTTTAATTAGTTTATTCGATACTGAAATTCTATGATTATGATTACTGTATAAGTACTAATATTGGCGGGGGTTTAATTTTGGCGATATTGGCGGTCAGGGTCAGTTGCGCCAATATAAAACACCGCCAATAAAAATCCCCGTCAATTTAAAACACCGCCAATTTAATATCAGGAAACTTAAATAACATGAAACAAGAGTAGATGAATGTGTTATTTATTTTCTTTAGAAATAGCCAGAAGGAGTGTTATTTGGCGCTTGTCGTCCATTCCTTTCAGCGGCACTTGTTTTGAGCTTGAAAAAAGAAGCATTATAGAGTTATAGCTTTTGTACATGTAGTAAATTAAATCGATTTTTTTTCAATATCTCAGAGACACCCGCTTTAAAATAATTAAATAATATTAAATCGAACAAGTAGGTAAATTTACAATGTGTCAACAAAAGGAATATAATAATTGGGATATCAATAAAGCAATCAAGTACTGTATTGGGTAGCTGCGATAATGTTTTCACACTAAAAATGTAACAATAGAATAACTGCGACGTTTACCTTTCGCTTCCATTGTCCATTTTCCGCCATTTTTTATCAAGGGTTTTATTTTGGCGGCCAGGCCTGTTAGCGCCAATATTTGAAACACCGCCAATATTAAGCGCTATACAGTATTTTAATGTTGTTAATGTTGAGCTTTTTAAAGACCGACTAGTTTTTTTCACTAACTTAAAGGTTAAACCAGTTCAGGAAAGGGCTGAGATACTATCAACACGAACAACTTTAACAAGTATGACGGTAATCAGATAAAACTTGTGACGTCTCCTGTGACTTCTACTGTGTTTACAAGAAATGTTTTAACCAGCTTCTCTTACTAAAATATTTTCAAGCCTATATACTAGTACTACAAATGAGAAAGCAGTGTTAGACCGTATATTTCACAAAACGGATATGTCACACGTGTGATATATTCGGTCGAATACGTCACACGTTGTGATATATTCGGTCGAATACGCCACACCTTTCATCCGAATATGGAACATGTGACATTGTTCCAAATTCATAAAATGAAGTAAGTATGATAAAATCTAACCCGTTTAAATCAAAGGCACTGAACATAATACAATATACTGGTGTTATATATACCAAACAAACAACTGGTAAACATACTTACATTTTTATCAAGAATAATTGTTTGCAAACGGAATAGAAACCGTTTGGTAATTAGCCGAAAAATATCAGTTTGAGTATGATAGGGATCAACAGTCAAAAGTTGCAGAATTTGCTGTTTCAAGGTAGAGGTGTGAAATCTATGCAGCCAAACTTGTATGTTGTATACATATAGCAATTATAAGAATGGACTGAAATGATGGGAACAGGAAGTAATCAATAGTTGATACCAGGCCATTTCTAGCATAACACTCTAACTATAGTTTTTATTTATTAAATTATCACATTGTCTAGCTTATAAAGCAAAATGTATGTCATAACAGTTTAGTGATGATTCGAACAGTTTCAATTCTGTATAAATTTTATGAGTCTAAGCATCCTTTTAATTATTTGTGTAAGAATACCGGTTATGCAATCCACATCCAATTTTATTAAATTTTGAGCAAAACACAACTGCATTCACCAACTTGAAGGAAGGTTTTCATTGTTAATTTGACCGTAATGGAAAATGTCGGACTACACCGTCCACCTAGACTTCTTTCTATAGAAGACAGAACAAGTGCAGTTGGTCGGATTTTTTATATCCCTGGCATTCTTGTTCACGAATGAAACCTAATTCCAAAAATGAAAATTCGTCGGCTGGTGAATTCCATGAGACGACGCTTGGAAGAATGACGGATTTTTCGTGGTATATTTACTCACTATCAGTTTTAAAATTAGTGATTTTTGCAACTTTTGTGTAGTAACACCCGATGACTTTAAAAATGCATTGCTTATAATGTACTTACCGGATTTCATTTCTGTCTTTTTCACATTGTTAACTTTGAAATGCTGTTTTATTTGATGTGTATCATTTTATTGTGTTTGGTGAAATGAAAAAGATATTTTATAAAATGTCCAACTGTGCAGAACTTTTTTGGCCGGGTATATAATTCAATTAAATGTGAGCAGATAACTTTCTGGGTTAAAAAAATAATTAAATGTGTGTTTATTGAATATTTATAAAACATTGTGTCACCGTAAACTGACAAAAATGTTTTTCTCAAACCATGGCGTTATATCTAGACAAAAACAGCGTGTGCTTGGATATTTCCTGAAATTAAATTTAAATGAAAATTCAGTTTTAAAATGAAAATGCATTGCGATCCAGTACTGTACGGAGACAGCGCCTAGCCATGCAATTCCAATAAGCTACCGACTGAGCAAGCCGGGATAACCCCCACAAAGGTTGATCGGACAACCCTGATAAACGTAATCATTACTGCATGACATCACGAACCGATTATTTTACTATGAACAGTAATGATAATCTGTCAAAGCTCAAAAGCATTTTTTATAATTTTGCAAATGTTAAAATTGGATTCTTTTATATTATAGAAGACTGTCTCACGACACTTACTTTGGACTTTTATTTCGCCGTGTCTTATTATTTGCATATTGCTTACTGAAAACTATACAGACTATACAGACCAAAATATTATTGCATAATTGTCTTTGTTTGATTTGCTTCCGAGGAGAAATATTCTTGTTATCGGTTCGTTTAATTCTTCTTCTTGACTGTGTGGGGAGGCTGTTTTTTTCTGAATGTGGCGATTCCTGATATGCATATTTCACCTTTTTTACTTTCCAATTCATGTAATATAGTCTAAGATTATTCTTCTTAATACGATTTAAATGTAATTCATTTTGACAAGAATGATAAACCGATGCATACGTTTTGTGATTTTTATGCTTCTAAACTTAATATAAATGAATTTAAATGAATCAACTTTTATGACAAATTTAACAAGATTTATGCCTCAAATAATATGAAGAAATTGGATAATATATATGGTCAATTTGAATAATTAACTTTTGCAGTTAACTTTTTGAACATACAAAAGAAGGAGATTGATCGCCTGGTTCTATTCTCTAAGCAGCAACGCAATTATTGACAGAGGTAATCAGAAAATTCTTTACTATGTTGTTCTTACTTATTAGAATGTACGTTATCTGCAAAAAAAACATCGTCACTTGACAGACAGTTTAAGTTATCAAAAGGTTTTCACAATGTTATTTCGCAATGTCCTCTTGTAATACAATTTAATTACGAGTATGATAACCTCGGTACATACCTGGTAGGAAATCACAGGAATAATTATTATCCATACTTATGAGAACAGTTACTATCGTGGATATTTTAACAACCTTTGATCTTATGTTTAACTCAATTTAGAATATTTGACCAACATGTTGACTATTTTAATATGTTTAATATTTTTATACAAGCTCCATTGAGTAAAAATGCTAAAACACTGACTTCTTTCCCTGAGAACGATCTTTTTTACCTTGTTACATGTAGTGCGTTGTCTTTTCAAATTCGTTGAGACATAATTAATTCATGTGACATAAATGTGTGAAACAATATATACAAGACACACCATAATAAACAATATCTATAACAAACTCCAGATCATATGAAATCCCAGACGCTCCGTTTTTAAGACATCAAGTAGCATGTATCACGTTTGAGAAACCAATGGTAATTTGGCATTTTTAAGTCTGCTGATATCTTTTGCAAACTTTTAAATAATTTAAAAGAAAGAAGTTTTCGAAAATCCTCTTTGTCTACTAATTATTTTATACCGAGAGTCTTTCCTCATTATTTTATCAAATATAAATGTTCAATAATTTGTTTGAAGTAGACAAATACGTCTTAATCTTGATCTTAATACAGTGTTTTCATAATTTAGGTTAAGCAGAACATTATTTCTAGTTCACTTCTAGGCCTTCAATAATTAATAATATAATACAATAATAACAATTCTGGTCTGAGCTCAATCAAATAAGATACACATCAGAATTTCTTACAATGTATGTGTCAGCCGTAAAATTTTGCCAAAACTGTCATTAGTAGACCACATCACGATGAACAAATTTATTTTAAGCAACACTAATTTGGTTACTTGCTATAATATATGCAGTTACATGTATTATATAGTTATGTTTTTCTTGACAGGGTGTAGGGGCGAGGGATAATATGTCACTCAGACCGGCAATATTTCCTCACACACCCTGTCAAGAAACCAAATAATTGTTTTATTATACTGCAAAGCCTTTTTCAAGCAAAATATATTAAGAAAACTTTGATATTTTTTAAATTAATTTCTCTTATTTCATTTCCAACGGCTTGTTTCCCCGCTGGGAACCTCAATATTTACCTGTTTGACGTCATTGATTTACTAGATCAAACATAAAAAAGAGAAACAAGCGAATTGTAAATTTTGATTATGTTTTTGTTTATTGTTTATAGATTGCTAAATATTCAAAAAGGCGAATATATAACTTTCTAAAATTTAACATACAACATTGATCTTATCAACGATATTATTAATTATCAATAACTTTGCTGCATATTAAACAACAAGAGCCGTCAGAGACGGGTTATGCTCCCCAATGCCGCTTTGTCACAAATACTTTTTTGTTAGAACAGGAAGAATTTGTAAGAAAGATATTGTATTTGAAAGTTTCCTTTACGATTCAAACAGAAAGCATTTTACAATATTGTACAAAAATAAGACAAAAAAAATGAGAAATTTCAAAGGGCACTAACTCAAAAATGAATAAAGCAAGAGTTATGGTTCTTGTGCATTGCACTGCTCTGCATTGAGATCATTCTACTTATGAAGTTTCAAGTTCAGAAACTTTTATACTTTGTGAGATATGCACCAGATAAAACTAAGTAAGAGAAATTTCAAAGGGAAATAAATAAAAAATCAATAAAGCAAGATTTATGGTTCTTGTGCACTGCACTGCGCCTCATTGAGATCTATCTACTTATGAAGTTTCAACTTCCTAACTCTTATACTTTGTGAGATATACCCCGGACAAAAAGTAAGTATGGTAAATTTCAAAGGGCATTAACTCTATAATGAATAAAGCAAGAGTTATGGTTCTTGTGTGCTGCACTGCTCCTCAACGAATTCATTCTACTTATGAAGTTTCAAGTTCATAACTCTTATACTTTGTGTGATATGCCCTGGACAAAAAATAAGTAAGAGAAATTTCAAAGGGCAATAAATCAAAAATCAATAAAAGCAAGAGTTATGGTTCTTGTGCAATGCACTGCTCATCATTGAGATCTATCTACTTATGAAGTTTCAACTTCATAACTCTTATACTTTGTGAGATATGCCCCGGACAAAAAGTAAGTATGAAAAATTTCAAAGGGCAATAACTCAAAAATGAATAAAGCAAGAGTTATGGTTCTTGTGCACTGCACTGCTCCTCCCTGAGATCTATCTAGTTATGAAGGTTCAACTTCATAACTCTTATACTTTGTGAGATATGCCCCAGACAAAAAGTAAGTATGAGAAATTTGAAAGGGCAATAACTCAAAAACGAATAAAGCAAGAGTTATGGTTCTTATGCACTGCACTGCTCCTCATTGAGATCTATCTACTTATGAAGTTTCAACTTCATAACTCTTATACTTTGTGAAATATGCCCCGGACAAAAAGTAAGTATGAGAAATTTCAAAGGGCAATAACTCAAAAATGAATAAAGCAAGAGTTATGGTTCTTGTGCACTGCACTGCTCGTCATTGATATCTATCTACTTATGAAGTTTCAACTTCATAACTCTTATACTTTGGGAGATATGCCCCGGACAAAAAGTAAGTATGAGAAATTTCAAAGGGCAATAACTCAAAAATGAATAAAGCAAGAGTTATGGTTCTTGTGCACTGCACTGCTCCTCATTGAGATCTATCTACTTATGAAGTTTCAACTTCATAACTCTTAGACTTTGGGAGATATGCCCCGGACAAAAAGTAAGTATGAGAAATTTCAAAGGGCAATAACTCAAAAATGAATAAAGCAAGAGTTATAGTTCTTGTGCACTGCACTGCTCCTCAACGAGATCTAACTACCTATGAAGTTTAGTCTTGATACCTCTCATAGTTTTTGTGTAATTGTCCGGACAATATTATGACGGACGGACGGACGGACGGACGAACGAACGGACGGACGGACGGACGAACGGGACGGACGGACGGACAAAGCGACAACTATATGCTCCCCCGAATTTCGGGGGGAGCATAAAAACATAAGTAATAGTGTTCGATTCGAACGCGTTTTAATATATGTTAGTAACAATTTCAATGTGAAGTGTGTGTTAAACTGGTGAGTAATGTTAACACGTGACTTACGATCAAAACTCTATTAAACAGCTAACCAGAAGTGTGACTGTGTCTGCTCAACCAGGTGGCTGTTTAAAACAGGTTAAATAAGAACAAAATGTCAGTTGATGACATATTCAAACTGGCAGTTTAAGACAGATGGTTTCTGAATGCAGGTGGCTTCTAAGGCAGGCTCAATTTTATTTGATAATAACCCCATTTACATCAGTAAAACACAGACAAATTAAACTATTGACAAAAGTTAAGTAGGTCGTGTCAATTTGATAACTGCTTCGTGATTGATTTGATAATGGTCATAAACGTATTTGTATTGAAAAGTTGTGCAAGCCTTCACTCATGGAGACATTTTTGAGCGTATGTAGGGACAAGCAATTAAATATGTAAACATTTCAGCATTCATTCTATCGTAGTTACAAAAGTCGAATGCATTTTCTGCTAAGGTATGTTGTTTACTGATTAGCATGTCATGATTAATTATCGCAAATTTTTTACAACATTAACGGCCTTATTCATCATTTTATATAAAGCATACATATATTAATTTCACGAAAAGATACGCACAAAGCATCCCGCCAATGGGTTTTTACAAGGTTATTTGATAAACAAATCATGCAAAATTACTCATGTCCACGTAGGTACTCGATGACCTGACCAGTATCACGGCATCATCATTACAATCATCGACACTTTTTTCACGGTTTGTCCTTTTTAAATATTGAAATGGTATCACCATAAATTGCTTTGAATACCCAATGATAAGTATGAGGTTTTTCTCATAATACATTAAGTCGATAGAACAGGCAGGAACCTTACTGTCGAGCACAAACTATTACACACTCATTGTGAAAAATATTTTTAAACTGTCTTATTAAAAACGGTTTTCCTGACATATATTTCCCTTTTTAAAATTTTAATAAATTTTAATAAATCAAAATTTGGAAGTTTAAAATATCAAATATTTACTTAACAATAATCATGATTGTTTCCTGGCAATTATTACAGGTTAGATACTCTGCTATTCTTAGGAGACATTTTCTGCCTAGCAAGTTTCATAATGTAAATTCTTCCGTGAACCCGAGGTAAGGGATTGTCAGGCAAATTTACAAATCATGATTTAGATGACAATCGACACAAATTAAATTTCTCAAATCTTGTTATGGAGGAGAAACTGGGACAAATCACAATATAAATATGTAAAAGTTATAGAACATTGACTGAAATAACTCATTGTGGGTTTGTGATTATTTTCTCAATCAACAGTTTCCGTATTTATTTAAGCAAGTTTTAGTCTCAACAATGAGAATCATCTGAATAGTAGAGTGCATTATACCAAACTAATAGAGAAATAGTAAATACTGCAGATTAAGTCGTTGCACAATCATTCTCTGACCAATAAGGCAAAAGTAAATTCGGAGTCATCACAGAAAAAATTGCACTTGGCTTCATTCAAAAAGGCATGCATTATATGAGATATATATGCATTTTACCTTGTTTTCGCCTAAAGGCTTATAGCGTGTTTACCCACCGTGGAGCTCATATGGTTCCCGACACCTTTGATGCCTTAACTTTTGAACACGAATTTCACTCGTCCCTGAACACAAATCGTGAAAGTTTGAGAGATATCCGAGCTCTGAGCAAAATGTTATCTCTTACCCAATATATGCATTTTAAGCTTATAGCGTGTTTATCCACCGTGATGCTCATATAGTTTCCCAAACTATTGACGTCTGAAATTTTGAACACGAGTTACAATGACAATCGACACAAATTTCATTCCACAAATCTCTTTAAGATGAAGAGAATTGGAGAATCCCAAAATATGTGTGAAAACGTAATGAGACATTGTGATGGTAATAAACCACTAGCGAATTTGTTTGTATTTGTTCTTGATTGTCGGTTTCAGAATAAATGAAAGTCCCTTTCCTCCACAGTCAAGGTCATACTATAAGTACATTTTGATTATAGTTAATTAAGCGTAAAACAAATTAAATCTACATTTTGTACGAAAATGATACTTCCGCAAAAACAATCAATAAAACATCCAATGCGCTATTAAAGTGAAGAGGCAATGGCACGTATTAGCAACTCAATGTGGACATCTTTCTTGCTAATAAACCATAAATCCTAGTAGTCGTATTATACTTCAAAGAAATTTCCTTGAATTTGATTGGATAATGTGCCGTTTATGTACATCCGTATTTACGGATCAGCCGTAGATATGAACTGCACGTGCCTTTATTTCCCCCTCTGGCCTCCCACCTTTTGTTTTTTGTTGTTGTCCGCCATTTGTTTTGAATTTTGTTTAAAATTCATATTCATATCTCCTTAAGTGACAGAGACATCAGTCAATATGATTTGAAATGTTTCTAAATACTAGGTAAATCACTGAATTTGCATCCATTTGTCAAACAAGAAGACACATGTATTACACTACTTACTGTGGTAAAATGACGATCGCACGACCTTTCTGAGGAAATCATTGTTTTTTTTTGTTTTCGATATAAGCAAACTCAAAAGGAAAGGTTACTGGTCAACGTGATATTCTACAGCGCTCTGCAGGCCTGGTGATCAACCCATCTACAGTTATGTTTACGTCTTTGGTTTCACGACGGTGGCAGGGGTAAGAGTTTACGAAGGTTTATGGGAAAATCCTTTCTTAAAATAGATGAAAAGGGAACTTTGAAAGCCATCGAACACGACAAATATGAAAAAATTGCATGCTCGGGTTTGATTGAGCCTGTTCATGGACACAAATGAAAATGCATATTACTGCCCACGCCGTCTAGCCCCGGGTTGAGCGCAGTTCAATATTTACACCAATAAACAGTACAATTTTGACCATCCCAAACAATGGTGTGCATATGGCGGACATAAAAACTTCAGTGCGGTATTTTCAGATTAATACCATTCCATGTTCAGCGGCATATGGTCCCCAGATAAAAGAAAGGGTTTGCCCTAAACGAGTAGAACCTAGAAGCTCGATTTGTTTTTTTATCTCTGTCATCGTATTCTTGCTGATTTGACTCCAGGGACTCTGGTCTCGGTAAGATCTTTGAGTACCCACTCCATTTGCTTTGCAATGCTATTAGCTTCTTGTTTTATATGTTGTGGGTTGGAGTTATTTCACCAAGACAACTTGTACTTGTTTGTTGATATAAGAACCTGCCGGGGCAAGTGTAAGGTTGGTGTACTCTAGAACCTGGTTTTCATCCCCAGTGTCAAATTGTTTTGCCACTAACCGTTCCAAGGCGGTAAACCATAACTATTTATTTGTTTTTATTTGTCTTATATATATAGTTTCAATACTCTAATGCAAATAATTTATTTACATTATTGTTTATTTTTTTAAATAAAGGTTAACATCAATTCTAAATAGGCCAGAAAAAAAATTAGATCCTCATCCGGATTTTGGGGGAAAAGGGGGCTGGTGGACACTTTTTAATTTGTATTTTTTATTAACGAAATACCTGAGAAAGAAGTAAACTGACTTAAATTTTGAGAAATGGCATTTACAGTTACCAGAACCATTGGTGTTGAATATTCGTCCATCTTTTCAATTTCTTGTACAAATCATGATAACAACTTACAAAAGTAGCAAGTTGGTGCCTATTCCTGCTTGAAAAGCCATACCAGTCTTTAATATTGACACTTTCACCTTCGGAAAGCTTTAAAATGATGAACGTTTTATTTTATTATTGTCGGCCATGTTTTTGTCCATATCCGGGATGGTCTAAAGCCCGTTCTGTCCGGAACAGATTATGTTCCGATTTTTTAACAAATAATTTTTTTTGGGGCGGGTTGTTTTTGACAGGGGCGAGCGGGGATGAGAATCTAAAATATTTTTTCTATTGCCTTACTCGTAGCATTTATCTTTCACCGGTATGAGGAGGCAACATGAGACATATTTATTAACTGTTATGAACGTAACATCGTTATGCCGTTTGGCGTACTTTGATGTGACGTCGATGACGTCACTTTTGTTGACGTTGTATAAACAGAATCAGTTCAAATTAAAAGGTCGAACCTGAAGTACTGTGTTTCTCTCCACTAAACGATCGCATACCCGCCACATTGGTGCCGTGAGTAAAACAACAATGACTTCTAAATTACGCTCGATGCTGAAAGGCCACAAGGGTGCAATATCCCGACTATGGACGAAATTTGAAGCTATTGAGGCTGATGCGGAGTTCGCAACATCAGAGCAGCTACAGAATATTGAGGATTCACTCAGACAGAAGCTGGGTACCATTTGCGAGATCCACCAGCAGCTACTTGACCTTATCTCCGAAGACGACAAGATCGAGAATGAGATTATCACTCACGACGATTACAAGTTCGACATACAAGGCAAGATTTTGAAAGTGGTCAACTTCAGGAAGGTAGTATTTTCAAATCTTAACGCAAATTCGAAAATCTTCACATTCACAGAGATTACCCCCTTACGCAATAGTGCGGATTAGTCTACTGCTACTGAAAGTTCTTCTTGCACTAATACTACTGACCATTCCCGCCATACAGCCTACCACAGACTGCCAAAATTAGACTTGCCTAGATTCAATGGAAACATTCTTGAATGGCAGGCATTCTGGGACTCTTATGAGTCAGCCATTCATTCTAACCACTCATTGACCGCAGTGCAGAAATTCACATACTTGCGAAGTTTGCTTATGGACGAGGCTGCTCATACAGTTGCAGGATTCGCTTTAACAAATGCAAATTACGAAAAAGCAGTATCACTTCTACAGGATCGGTTTGGGCAGAGAGATAAAATCATTGACACATATATGAAATCCCTGCTTGATATTTCAGCTCCTAATCATAATCTCTCCAGCCTCAGGACTTTTCATGACACCACAGAGACATACATCCGAGCACTAGACTCGATGGGACAGGCGCAGGACACCTATGGATCTCCCTTAGCCCTGTGATCATGCAAAAACTTCCACAGGAAATACGTCGGAATATGGTACGTGAACACGGATCGACGTCATGGAGCCTTTCCGAGGTAATGAGGGGTCTCTTGAAAGAAATTACCATACTTGACGCAGGATCAACTGATGTAAGTAGAACAAATTACGCCACAACAAGTACATTTCTCACACAGTCCGAGAAACGTGGTTTCCGATCACAGAAATCCCCCATGACTAAGTCGTTCTCCAGACAAATGCACGAAAAATCATGCACGTTCTGTAAAGCATCCCATTTTACTTCTGAATGCACAGTTGTGCCGGGTTATGATAAAAGGATAAAGTTTGTAATACAGCACCAATTGTGTATGAATTGTCTTGGTAAACATAAAGTTGCTGGGTGTAGATCTAGGTTTAACTGCAAAATATGTGCTCAGCGTCATCACACCAGCATCTGCAACAAGAACCAAACACACACTAAACCACAGGATATACCGGACAAAACTTCATTGGACACCACATCATCCGTTCTTCATTCAGCGCACCCTATTGAACGTGGACCTGTCGTTCTCAAGACCGCAGTTTCTGAGGTAAGATCAACCAACATGTCTACAACAGCTAACATACTCTTCGATGAGGGAGCACAGAGTTCCTTCTTGGCACAGAAACTTGCCGACAAGTTAAAGCTGAAGCCGACAGGACGCGAAACCACTACCCTATCCGCATTTGAAGACACACAGAGACACGTGAGACATCTAGAGACAGCAACCGTGTACCTACAAGCAGGCAATGGAGCAATTCCCATAAAGTTACTCATTGTGCCCGAGATTTCCGTACAATTGAACACGTACCAACACGAAGTAAAGAAGTACACCTACCTGCGGGATCTCAAACTTGCTCATCCACTCACCGGCGACACCCACTTCAAGATAGAACTTCTCATAGGAGCAGATCACTTTTGGGACATAGTACAGGATCAGACTATACGTGGCGATGGACCAACTGCCGTTCAGTCTAGGATAGGATATCTTCTATCTGGACCCATGTGCAAACATAGATCGGAAGTGCTACCCATGTCAATGATGTTTGTTATGACCAGTCACACTCAGGTTGATTTAGAAAAGATCAGGCAGATAGAAGATTTGGGGTTAGATAGATCATCGCAGGATGTTTTGAAACCGGCCACTGAAAATGGAAGTTGCAGCACTATTCCCAAATCAAGAACACCTAAATCTCTTATAGGAGATGATTACCCACCTACCAGTCAGAAGCCTAACCCAGGCAGAGCGCAGCCTTCTACCCCACCCCCTCAAAGATCTGAGAATAAATTCAGCTGCAATCAAGCAAACATAACAAAATGGGCCAGTATTCAGAAGACATTAATCCACGACTTCCGGGAAAGATGGAAGCACAAATACCTAACGGCCCTTCGTGAACATCATAAGGCTTCCGGCAGAAATCAACAGACCATACGAGTTAGAGACACTGTTCATATCCACGGTGATGTCCCGCGATCACAATGGAACCTTGCCCTGGTCGAAGAAATACTACAGGGAAAAGATGGCCTGGTGCGTTCTGCAAGGATGCGGACAGCTAAAGGAGAAACCAACCGTCCAATCGTGAAACTGTATCCACTGGAAGTGATTCACTGATCCGGACTTAGCGAAACATTATTGAGTTTTTAGAGACTGTGCTAAGTGATTCAGTTTTGATAATTTTCAAGATGACATTATTAAATAATTTCAAAATACTTTATTTCATTCAAAGACATTAACTCTAACAATGTGTGATTTTTAGAAATTATTTACTTTTCGCGGCCCCCAGTGTTATGAACGTTACGTCGTTATGCCGTTTGGCGTACTTTGATGTGACGTCGATGACGTCACTTTTGTTGACGTTGTATAAACAGAATCAGTTCAAATTAAAAGGTCGAACCTGAAGTACTGTGTTTCTCTCCACTATACGATCGCATACCCGCCACATTAACTCTTTTAAGAACTAGACAAAAAAGTTTTTTTAATGCGACCACATAATTCGCTTTTACCGGCTTACAAAGAAGCATATGATTTCTATTGAACTTTTACATTTTGTCTTGCATAACTGTCGCGACAAATATAAAATGAGTTGAAGTGATTTTCGTATCTAGTGCTCATTTGCACGTTTTCATTGAAATGCCAACATTTTATTATAATTCTAGTTTTTCTTTTGAAATAAGTTTATTATCGAATACGGCTGCAATTCTGTGATTATCATTATGATGTTAACTAATCTATTTACATACCAACACCTAGTTTATTCCCGCAGGTCGAACCAGTTCCGAAAAGGGCCGCGATACTATCAACACGAACGATTTTAACTTGTAAAACTTAAAATGATAGGTTTACTTTCCATCCATTAAACACAACCAATACTAATGATTATTAGTTTAACCCTTGTAAGTTTCAATAAATGATTTTAATTTGTATATAACCTTAAGTTTTCAGTTGTAAACTATTTTTATTAAAAAGATTCGAGTTCGAAATATCTACGTTGTTCGAATTATCAAAGTTAGAATTATAAAGGTTCAACTGTACAATTATTCTACAAAAACACTTACATATCTATTGTCATTTTATTTGTCTTGAATTGCATGCTTTAGTTCCAAAATTATAAAAGTAGATAGAATTATGATGAACACGCCACCGTGTTAAATCAAACGCACAATAATATCTACTGGTGTTTTATATGATAGTCAAATGTGTCAACGGCTTTGAGAAGATTAACATTCTGCGATATTTGTATAAATGTGCGTGTATTTCATATTTCCAAAACATTTTCTCATCGTAAACCGACAAAGATGTTTTTTTCTAAAATCATGGCGTTATATCCAGACAAAAACAACGGGTGTTCGAATATTTTTTAAGTTCAATTAAAATGAAAATTCAGTTTTTACAAGGAAAATATATTGCGAACCAGTACCGTATGTAGACATAGCCTTGTCATGCAATTCCAATAAGCTACCGACTGAGCTAGCCGGGATAACCCGCCAAAAGGTTGATCGGGTAACCCTGATAAACGTAATCATTACTGCATGACATCGGTTACCGATGATTTTACTGATAACAGTAATAATAATCTGTCAAAGCTCAAAAGCATTTTATAATTGTGCCAGTGTAAAGATTAGGTACTTTTATATTGTAAAAGTCATTGTCAGGACACTTATTTTCTATTTTACTGATTTCGCTGATTCTAATCATTTGCATATTGATAATTGTAAGCTTCACAGACAAATATACTATCACATGATCACCGTCTTTTGTTAAATTTGTTTCTCTAGAAGAAACATTCTTGTTTGTCTGTTCGATATCATTTTATTTTGACAGAAATGTTTGACGTTCAGATATAATGCGACTGTTCATTGTTATATTTGAGACTTTACTTTAAAACTCATGTAATATAGTCTTAGGTTGTTCTTCTTAATACGATTTAAATGTAATTCATTTTGACAAGAATGATAAATCGATGCATACGCTCTGTGAGTGCATGCTTCTAAACTTAATATAATTTAAATGGATCAAATTTTATGACAAATTTAAAAAGCAGGGGAAATATTTGTTTCAAAAATGAAGATTTATGCCTCCAATAAAATGAAGAAAATGCATGCTATATATGTTCAATTTGAATAATAACTTTTGCAGTGAACATTTTGAGATATACAAAAGCATTAAACTAATTGTCTGATTCTATTTACTAAGCAGCAACGCAATTATTGTCAAATTTTATAGAGGTAATCAGAAACCAATCGTTATTATCATGGTAATTGAACACATTAAAAGCAAGACGTGTTCAAAAATCCTCTTACTCTTCTTATTGATTTTCTGACGAGCAGTCTTTCTTTATCATTTTATCTAATATAAATATTCGGTAATCTGTTTGAAGATGTTAAATACGTCTAATCTTGATGTTTGTACGGTTCTGTCATAATTGTATTATACCTTATCTACGTGTCTAGACTTATCGAACCAAATTTAGGTTAAGCTGGACATTTATTCCAAGTTCACGTCTAGACCTTCAATAATTAATATAATACAATTATAGCAATTCTGGTCTGAGCTCAGTCAAATAAGATGTACAGCCGCATTGCTTATGTTCTACGTAACATGTAGGCAGTACTGTCATCAGAATAGACCACATGATGAACAACCTTATTTTAAGCAACATTTATTTGGTTGTTTGCTATTATGTATACAGTTATGAGGATGTATGTTTTTTTAGCAAGGATGATCTCAACATTGAGTCGCTTATCATACGTATCATTTCCTCTTCACGTTAATAGTGCATTGGGTGATTTTATTAATTGTTTTGTGGAAGTATCTTTTTCGTATGTTACATACGATTCCGTTTAAGCATAAACAAATCTCAACTGATTCAATCAAGATGTACTTATAGTATGACCTTGACTGTGGAGAAAAGGGCCTTTCATTTATTCTGAAACCGACAATCGAGAACAAATACAAACACAATCGCTAGTGGATTATACCATCACAATGTCTCATTACGTTTTCACATCTATTTTGGGATTCTCCAATTCATCTAAAAGAGATTTGTGGAATGAAATTCGTGTCGATTGTCATCGAAATCATAAGTGTTTGCTTAATTGTATCTCTCTCTCTCTCTCTCACTTCTCTTGATATCCTAGCGGCAACAATAATCCAGAATTCTTATAAACTATATACATTCAGTAAAACTACAAGGATACTTAAATTAAAACTACAAGAGTAATATCTTAACAAACTAGATTTATAGAAATAGATAAAAAGGGAACTTTGGAAGCCACAAAACACGACACAGATGAACATATTGCAGGCTTAGTCTGTTTGAGCCTGTTCATTGGCAGTAATGATAATGTATATCGCATCCGCACCTGTTCTCGCAAATAAATAAACCAGAGAACGTATCCCGTCAGTCCGTACGATTTTTATTTTTATTCCAACGCTTGACTCTTATTTATACTAACTGTTTTTATTATTTATTAATTGTTATATAAAGCGGTCATTTAGTTTTAAAGTTTCGTTAATGATGTGTTTCTGACATTTCCTTTTTCTGTTAACGTTGTGATATTTTTGACGCTTAAGCAAAACATTAATTTCTAGTTTTTGTCCTGTTGATAAACCACGAGATACATATGTAACTAAACATTTCTTCTTTTACATTGAGATATGTTTTGTAGTTTCGTTCGTGTTCTTGATCATTTGCATTTGACTCCGGTGCACTGTTCTCAGTAAAACCATGGCGTACATACCCGATTTGCTTGTGAGTGTCAGTAATTACGTTCGTTTTGATTGTTTGTGTGGTTTTCATGTACCATTGTTGAGAAGGTTGGGGTGTTACAGTTAGTTGAGATGAAAAAATAGCAATGCAAGTGTTCAATATTTAACACATAAACTAGATACTGACCAATTATAAGTGGACTTTAAGTTAACACCGAGCATTCAAGCTTAGGATGTGGCTGTTGTAAAGTGTTGTTTAGTTAGCTTTTTTCATTATCGCGAAACGAACACATTGTTTTCGTATGAAAACCTATCAACTAAAAAAATAATACAAATGTGGAATATGCATATCAGGAATCGCCACACGCACCAACAACAGCCTCCCAACGCAGCGAAAAAGTATTCAGTATTAAACTTCGATGTTCATGGAAATTTGAGAACGCAAATGGTATCGGCTGTGTTAGGACGAAAACAGATCAAAAGCTAACTTTATTTGATTATAAGAGATCCTTAATCACATGATTATCTCGTACTTCCTACATATTGGTCTGCAAAGAGATGCTTTGTTTTTTAAGAACATGTTTTGCATACTTCACAACGTTTAAACAAATTGGCGAAACCTTGGCATAGGAAGTTTTTATCTTCCGATTTAGGAATTACAGTTATAAAATGTTAAAATAATTGTATTAGTCCAAGGAAATATAACATTTACTAATAAATCTTTAGCTTGTATTTATTTTTATTATTTTTATTTTTAATTTTAGCATTCTTGATTTCGAATACCGTTCAAATACCGCATGATCCGTCAAAAGTTGTGTTGATGTTTAAAGTTTGTTTCTTGGGTCTCGAGGGTACATACTGTCTTGTTATTTCATCAGATGATTCCACGAAGTCTTATTCGATGTAAATAAACACATCTTTCAATTCAGATAATATCGTCGCGATCGGAAGAAATACAATATGAACATAATCGTGACAAGATATTGTTTGTTCTGAATTACAAATGAATATCTAAAATCAACAGTTTCTGAAGTCACCGTGTTAATATCTGTAATTTCGATGATTCGGATTCCGTCGGAAAATCTTGCTTATCAAGATAACGGATATAATTTTACGTTTTGTTTTCACCGCGCAAGTTTTAGCATTGATATATACTTAAAGAAATTAGAAACGCAACTTCTTTAAACAAGAAATACATTTCACGTTTAAAGAAGTTGCTTTTCTAATTTATATAAATACATATTATAAAGTAAAAGAAATTAAAAACGCAACTTCTTTAATCACGAAACATATTTTGTATTTAAAGAAGTTGCGTTTCTAATTTCTTTAAGTATATTTAAGTAGCTTTTTCATATAGTACACATTATGGCTCTGATCATTTACACTTGCTAGTACAAAGTACTTTATTGTTCACAACGTGTAATATGTTAAAACTGGAAAAATTATTTATTACCTTATACTGTTTATTGATGTAAATATTGAGTATTGAATATCTACCCGGGGCAAGGCGTCGTGGGCAGTAATTTGCATTTTCATTACTCTCCATGAACAGGCTTAATAAAACCGAGCCTGCAAAATTTTCATATTTGTCGTGTTCAGTGGCTTTCAAAGTTCCCTTTCCATCTTTTTCAATATCACAGTAGCGTTGTTTGTGCTTCTTGGCGGCTGTACAAAGTCTCCCCGTACATTCAATCATCGCTATTATATGTTACGCCATTTGAAGGTCGCTGAGCACGATACCAAAATACTACGTTAACAGTACCTCTAGAATAACTTTGGTTTTAATATTTTGGCCAGTAATAAGATGGGTGGTTTTAATATCCCAGCCTATATAGATTTGGATATTGTAAAATCACCCTAGGTTATATTTCCTGCTTTTTTTAATTTTGTATTTGGCGTTGTCAGTGATATGCAGGATTTATATTCTCAGATCCCCTATCAAAATTCTATTGTGTTTAGTTCCGATATTGTTATCTCATTTAGGGCAAACTCATATTTATATCTGGGGACCATACGCCGCTGAACATGGAATGGTATTAATCTGCAAATACATTGAAGGTTCCATGTTCACCGCCATAAGCATTGGGATGGACCTAAATTGTAGTGTTTATTGGTGTAAATATTGAGTTGCGCTCAACCCGGGGCTAGGCGGCGTTGGCAGTAATATGCATTTCCATTACTGTCGATGAACAGGCTCAATCAAACCGAGCCTGGAATATTTTCCTATTTGTCGTGTACAGTGGCTTTCAAAGTTCCCTATTCATCTATTTCTAATATAAACATGTTTATTATTAATTCATATTGGTTTGACGTTTCTCATTGGATTAAACGTGATCACACGATATGTGATAAATATGGAATATTATAACAGTATGCATTCTGTATATTTTTCGAGTTGGTTATGATGTGGTTTACATACGCAACGAGAAATAATACGAACCTACAGAATGCATACTGTCATTATGTTCCTTTTATTATATACCCTTCTCGCTCAAAACAAATTTAAATAATCTAAACAACAAATTTGAGTCAAAAACGTGGTTTACAAAATAGCAGAAATAAAAATAGTAACGCCGTAGTAAATTTATGAATAGCGTAGAAAATTTATGAATGGCGTAAAAATACCGTAACTTTGTACAACTGCGAGGGAAATTTCTTATTTTGGAGTTCATTATGTGCCGGAAAATTACGACTACCTAGTGTGACGTAGTATATGACGTCACATAGAACACGGAAAGCTGGACATTAGCTGATACGGAATTTCTAATCTGACGAGTTGTATCAATTTTGCGGATTAATAATGCACTATGCTAAAATCATTCATAGGTATATAATAAATTTCGATATTGGCTCGTAGGTGGAGTCTAAATCAAATATTGACCTGGGCGAAATATTTCACGCGCGAATTGGCTAAGGTATGAAATACGTCACAGCGCTATTACGTCACAACAAATACAACCGTTGTAAACAAAAATGGCGCTGACTGGCAGGAATGGAAAAGATAACGGCTTTTTTGAATAAATATAGACGCTTAAAGTAGGAACCACTGTGCAAAAATGACAGTTACACGTTTCTAGAAACATCGGAATGTGCCACCAATTTTACGCGATTGTAAAATTCGTACATGTCAGTAGCAAAGCCTTCTCGATGGCAGAAATCATGACCGTTGCTTTAAGCATTAGTTGAAGACACAACTGGCTAAATTTATGATATTTGGGTGTTGCACTGTGTATTTAAATCAGGCGATGCTTCATTGTAATGCAATGTCGCCAGTTGAAGCAACGAAAACAGGAACTGAATTAAAAGCAAACTGTATATGATCAGGCATAAAGGTATTTTTGGAAAGTATAATTACATGTATTTTAACTTGGGATTTAATAATAAAGCAATTGTTGCATTTCAGTTTCGGTCAATATGGTGATTTATCGACATGTCGAACCAATATCGACCTCGGGCTACGCCCTCGGTCAATATTGCTTCATCAGGTCGATAAATTACCATATCGACCTCACTGAAATGCAATAATTGTATAATGTCTTAGATGAAAATTTTATTATCATATCAGCCTTAACGACATCATGATCAACATAAATTTCTTTAATTGACGAGAATCATATTCAAGTTAAAGGTGGGTTGGAGCGAACCACCGAGACAACGTGTACTTGTTTGTTCATACGAGAACATGGTTTGGCAAGTGTGAGGTTGTTGAACACTAGAACATGGTTCAAACCCTCCAGTGGCACATTGATTTGCCATTGACCGTTACAATGCGGTAACCTCTTGGGTTCTCATTTTCGTTATTTATGTTATGTACGAGTAAACTTATTTTTGAATTAAATCTGTGCAGTAAAGGCGATTAACGGCTAGCAAACCACCGAAACTACCTACTATGATATCTTCCATTGATATAATTATCGTTCTTATTTCGTTGGTCAAAAATGGAAAATTGTTATTATTCCATTGTTTGGGATGGATCAAAATTGTAATGTTTATTAGTGTAAATATTGAGTAGCGCTCAACCCGTGGCTAGTAGGCGTGGGCAGTAATATGCATTTCCATTACTGCCCATGAACAGGCTCAATCAAACCGAGCCTGCAATATTTTCATGTTTGTCGTGTTCGTCGGCTTTCAAAGTTCCCTTTTCATCTATTAACAAATTTTCAAGGTATCTAAAGGTGTCTTTAAGAAATGAAATAAGCATAATCCGGAATTGGCCACATCCAGCAGACACAGCCTCCACACACATTTTAAAAAGCGAATGTAAAAACAAGATTTAAAAAAGTATTACTCACAAGTTTGATTATTACTGGATAGATAATAAAAAGAGATTCCAAACCTAACATAAAAGATAATTTCCAGCAAGAAAGGGAGATAGCTATTTCATTCACATTGTTTAATGCATCAATATGCCATAGAATGTATATGTTTATGAGGCAAATACACGAGCAAAAACAAGTTAACATTTGAACACGTTTTAATTTAAAAGTATTTTTTTAACAAATATCTTTAAAACGTTCGATACAACGAACAAAAACCACACTTGAGAAACCGGCCTACATTACGGCTTATAAACTTATAATTGAGACAGACTGTCTTTAACCATTAAGACACCACATCACACAACTGTCGATGAACAGCTACGTTTTAATTTTCATAATGTCTTTTTCTACCTGCTCAGAAACCATGCTATTGTGAGCAAATGTTTTAACTATCTAAAGACCTTTTGTTACCTTTAAATAACGACAGCACACGTCCATGTTTGTTGGGCAAAAACACGACACAGAAACGCAAAAATTAAAGTTATTTAATAAAGAAATCAAAATACCTTAGACATCGGTGCATTTTTGCGCCTCTTCATTCTCACATTGTTGCTTTACAACTAAAATAGTTTCTTGTGACTGGGAATAATACAACAGTCTCTGAGGTAATTACCTCTGTGTTGTTATTTATATTCAAGCATAAGTCTAAATTGCGCAGGGGACAAATATCAACGATTATGTCTGGGTTATCTGATACGCAATTGACAGTTGTTGATTTATTATGGCTGATGTCTCATTTGTAAGACGCTCTGAACTAGACCAATGAACCATTGTTTCAAGTTTCTCTTAAGGTGTATTTCACAGCATTACAAAAACTATAAAAAATATACGCAGAAAATAAATTGTCTTGACGTAATAGTTTGGTTAATTCAATGAGGTAATACCTCATTTGTTTTATCAGGCAATATTTAATTACCATGATTAATTTTAACACGCACTCTCTTTACCTTTTTTATAACGCACATTTAGTCAATCACGCGAAGCTATTAATTTTACGGATTCGATATAATTGGTTTCATGCTTGTTTTAAAACGTTTTGATGAACTAATTGCAGTCACAGTTGGATATTTTATTGGTTTATAAGATTGTGTTGCACAAGGCCACACGCTTTCATAATCGTTCGCAGAGTTGTCGTTCCTTACACTCACTTTACATGTACATCTCTGCGAAAGGCTCAATGTCAAGATTTTTTTACCAAACTCGACAGCCTTATTTTTTAAAGTCGTTATTATGAATGTAAAAGCTTGTGGTGAAACAAATGACAGAAGTCTTCACTATCTTTTATTCAAACCGAAGACACCCAAGCAATTTTTAATGTAATTCGTGAACTATTTTTGAGTTTAAAGTAAAAGTAGTTGAAAGTAGTCCCAGCATATAACAGAGGTGAATGTAATGAGCCGATAGTGTAAGAGAGTGGTGGCAGGGGTTTAAAAAAATGAAATATGCATATCAGGAATGGCCACATCCAGCATACACCGCCTCCCCACACAGCCAAAAAGCAGAGAGGAAAATGAAGGTTTATGGGGAATTTTGTTTAAAAAAAAACCTAGAAGCTCGTTCTGTATCTTTTATCGATGTATCGTATTTCTTGCTGATTTGCTCTAAAAGCAATTGCTATAAAACATTCAACAATTAATATTTATAGAATTGCCACCAGAAATAATCATCATCGAGTATTTCCATAATCTGATTAAAATCATTTCCTGAAACCCGCTACGCTATCAGGATCTGACGACGAGTAACTAAAACATGCTTTTATCACTAACCCGTTGAACCAATCAGATTGTCGCCTATAAAATCGCGAAAGTGAAAGTAAAACCAGTATTTTAACTCATGGAAAGTGTTGACAGCCTGCGTAAGACATATTTTACTGGTGATATATGTGTTTATGTAGTATTGCATGCATTTCTAATGTAATGACATCTTCAGATCATTGCGCGAGCGTTATAAATACGCTTCCTGTGTTGGCAATTTCTAAAAATAGTAATCGGGGGAAAACCGCTATTGCTTATGTACGGTGACTGCGGGCCGTCATCAGATCTAACATTTTGTTAGATCTGACTTTAGTGAGATTGGTATTTCCATGAACTAATAATTCTACAAATAATCCAGGGTGATGACACGATGACCTTTAATATATGAAACACGCTTACTTATCCAAAATCCCACATTTAATATTTCTTGAAAAGATTAAAAAAAATTATCTTTCAAGAAGATGTTTTAAATGAAGACATTGAAACTTGCTCTTTTATAGTGCTTTGGCGTGTATAATAAGTTTTATTTCAGAAATGTGCAGTTAAACAATGTCATAAAGAGATAAAATTGATGTCAGAAGGCATTCAATTATTTTTTTTATTTATGTATATTCAACTGGAGTATGTACTATAATAAATGTTACGCTTGCTTACAGATTTTTACGAAGAAGACATTTGAAAAATGACATTAATTGATCGATCGTATGTACCCGTTTATTTTATTTCATAATATTCCTAATAAGATCAATTGGTATAGTCATTGTCAAATAAAAATATTTAGGAAAACCATGATTATTAGATTTTGGTATGTCGTTGGGTTGGGGGGAGTGGGGGGGAGGGTCGGACGAGTCGTTGAGTGGGCGTTAACATGTTCATTTAATTATTTTATTCCCTCAATGTAGAGCCTTGAAACTTAACATTGTCGGACATCACAATAGTAATTACCAGGACAAGTTTCATAACGATTGACTGTACTTTATCTTAGTTATGTTCCTCTTTCACTTAAAATTTAAGACGAAAACCTGGTTTCGTCTCATAAGTGTGTCTTCTCGCTTTAAAATTAAAATAAATCCATTTAAAATTAATTATTATGCGTAGACATTAGCATGTTTTGCAGGCATTATATGTATGTTCAGTTTAATGATCTTTAGATCTATTTAGTTTTGCTGTTAATTTAGTGTGTAAAGTGTTGTGTAAATATGAATTATTGCAGAGTTAATGATGTTCTGTCAGTTTATCGTTCAAACATCTGGAGAAAAATCAGAGGTTTTAACTTAAAGCAAGTATCTCCGCACAACAAATACAACACATTTTTTTTTATTTTCTATCAAATTTATTGTAAGTGTAATATGACAACAGGTTTTTGTGATACTGCGCAAGCATTTAGTGATAATTTAATGTTTCTAGTTTTATTTAAGATATTGAAACAAACTGCCACATAGGATTCAAATATTTTATAAAAAAGTCATTACACACAATATTGCACACGGTATAACTGCAAACTTTTAAATGACCATATTATATCCGCAAAGAGCAGTAAGCACTTTTTCAAATAAAGCTATTATAAGTAAGAAATACATGCATTTTAAAAGTTATTTAAATAATTTCAAATAATGCTAAAAATAATAATAATTATAGAATGATTTGTTCATGAAAATTAGTCTTGTTTAAGGTACACCTAGTAAAAATAAAACTGCCAATGCAGACTAATCAATAGTATTAAGGCTGGTGATAAGTATGGAACGTTTATCGTATTGACATCCACAATAACGGATGTGAATTGTCTTGAAAATCATACTGTCTAGACATCTGAATTACAGAAGGCTTATCTTTAAGACTTGCCGAAATCAACCAATCTCTTTAAAACAGTTTTATGACGTCGTTGTATTGTTCGTGTAAGGTGTCTGGGTTTTAGAAATGACGAATCGCAAATGATATCATTTCAGTTGAAAGACAAATTCCTTTAAAACTAATACAAGTAGACGTATACGGATTGTCTTGATAGAAAATATATTTTTAGATAACATTAATCCTTTGTATATATAACTCGATATGATGAAATGATATACTTGAGGAAGCAAATGATTCAAACGTTTTAATACTACCACATTCACTTACTCGTCAATATTTCTGGATTAATATAGATCAATTCGGGAACGCTAAAAACCACCAAACACGAGAAATATAAAGTATTGCAGACTCGGTTTGATTGAGCCTGTTCATAGGGAGTAATGGAAATGATGCTACCAACGCCAGTCAAGTGCTCTCAAAAGGAAGCCATAATGACCACAAGAGGTTCACAAAAGTTTGCAATTGGTATCTTATGCTTAAACAGATCGATTTTCGGATAAACAGCGAAAACGTCAACCGAGTTTTAAATAAACCAAAACAATTTGAACCAGTGTTTTGGAACCTTTTGCACTACCTAATGACATGTCTATACATGCTGTAAGACAAGAGCACGGAAAATTTAGTAGCTGCGCATAAACTGGAGTTGGAGATTTTAGTCGTGCTTCTTTTTATTTTATGGTGTTTTGTGCATTTAAGGAAACCACAATGCAGTAAGCACTTTAAGTTGTTTCGAGACAACACGGATACTATATTTTCGAACTAAATAAAAAAAAACACTACAAAAACAGATACGATAGTGTATTTTTAAAAGCAATTGCTTTTACTATAAATTATATTATACCTGTTTAGATGATAAAATGGGTCATCGACAGTCTTTATTGCCCCTTCATTTGTAAATTTTCTAAATCTATCTAAAAGCAATGCGCTTCAATAAAAAATTGCACAGTCAACAAAACATGTTATTAAATAACATTTATCTCTATTCATCTCTATTTCACATACGTTAAGAAAGGTAAAAAAACTCCGACCAACACATTTTCCCAAAATTCTTTTTTCATGTAAAGAAATGAAGGAAAAGTAAAGAGCTAGACTTTAAATAATTTTTACAACTTCTGTTCACATACAAACTCAAAATCTAAACACACAACATCGTTTTAAATACCCATGAAATGTTTCATCAGTTTTCTCAACCTTATGTTATTTTGTAAACGAGGTCATTGGGAATATAGTGAAAAAGAAAGAAGAGTGAAAATGCGAGAAAAGTTAATATTCACTTTTAAAAGCAGTGTATTTAATTTTTCTTTTTCAAAACCCATATAAAGGTTCCAACAGTTTTCTCAACCTTATTTGTTATTATTCTAAACGTAGACATTGGGGATATAATGCACATTAAAAACGATGAACATGCAAGAAAAGTTAATATTCATTTTAGAACAGTATTGTTACTGTATCACTTTTATAGCACCGAGAAAATTCTCTTTTATTAATCGAAAAGCATAAAAATTGAATTCAGAAAACCGATCTCTAAAATAATAGCCTTACAAGCAATAAAGAAACAGCGAAATGAGTCCTTCCATTAAAAAAGTGAAATATCCACACAGCCAAGAAGTAGAGAGGAAAAGAGAACATGCTATTACAATAATCAGTTTCGAAATGGACGCCACATAAGATAAACTAAAGTGAGAACCTGCGGGGTTCCACCTTGGAACATTAAGGCATTAATCCTTGTGGAATAATGTATTGTCCAAGCCTAAAACAACAACACAACAGAATAACAGACAATTAGAAGACATAAATGTTGAGGCACGCAATATGGCAAGACGTTGGCGTTGGTGGACACCAATCGCATATTTTTATTTGCTTAGAGTTTCTTTTCGTTAAGGCAGTTTTCACGCTAGAATATATATAAGAATAGGAGCTGTCGCCGCACTTGTTCGAATCAGGGTCTTAGTACATTTCCTTTAACTCAAACACACAAATATTTATTCTGATATTCATTCTAAAGATACGTGTTCTCATTTACGCGCTTTTCTTCTAAAAACGTCGTAATGTTATGGTAATTCGAGGTAATTCGATGACGAAGCAGAGATAATTATTATATCATTGTATCATTAAACTGCCACAACAAAGTTTTCCTTTCATAAAAACCATACAAAACTGCTTGCCTTGCAAATTAAGTTTATTATAACCATTGATTATGAACAGTGTTTTTTTCTGTACATAAAATAAAACATAATGTGTAATACGGTGTTCTGAATTACATTAAGATTTCAACGGTGAAACAGCGTTTCATTTTTTGCAAGTTATTTTGTTTTCTGTTATTCAGTTTGTCATTGAAATGTATTGTTTTTTCAAGATGTTAAGTTTTGTTCAATACGCCCACAAATGTAAAAACGAGTAAATGCTGTCTGTTCAAACGTATAGAAAATATACAGGTCATTACATCTCAAACTTTTAGAGCCATAGTTTCTATTCCAATTAGTGTTTAAAATAGCTGTCTTTAGGCTGAGAAAGAGACACATATGAATTGTCCAAGGAAAGGAAGTGTTACAAATAGTTTGCAAATATGACTGTCTTGTTCTTGAGAAAAATATAAATGTTTTATTCTTTATGAAAGTTGGATGTTTTAAATAGTAGCGAAACAAATTTGGAACACAGTTTAGTAGACAGAAAAATATGAGAAAAATTGTAATTTATGTATTGTCTAGCATTCAATGTTTTTTTTCTGCAATAGGACAAAATGTCGTATATGTAAAAAGTAAAAAACTTGAACATTGTAATAAACAATTATAAGAATATTTAATACATTCTGACAAAATTACCGCCTATTAGTATACAGTTTATTTGTTCGATAATACATTGTTATTCAATTTGTTTTTTTATTATAATATTCAAGCACCTGATGTGAAACGCCTTATGTCTGTTCACCATAAAACCTGGTGTATATAGCACTTTGTGCAAATGTGCGTCTACAGTTTCAACATGCGTGTTCCTTTTTCGGTTATTGCATGTGATGTTTTCTGAAACTTGTGATAAAAAGGTGAAATATGCATATCAGGGATCGCCTCATTCAGAAAAAACAACCTCCCCACACAGTCAAGAAGAAGAGAGAGGGAGAGATAAAATAAAATGATCAGTTTAAAACAAAGACACCACTAACAATAAACAAAAATGAGAACCAGAGGGGTTACCGCCTTGGAACGGTCAGTGGCAAATCAAATTGCCACTGGGGGTTTAAACCAGATTCTAGGGTGCACCAACCTCACACTTGCCCCAACAGGTTCTCATCACACAAAACAAGTACAAGTTGTCTTGGTGAAAAAACTCCAACCCACTTATCGGCTTAACAATGTTGCATGCAAAAGCACACAAACATATAAAACATAAGAAGCTAATAGCATTGCAAAGCCAAAGGGCGGGTGATGTAATTGGCCTATGTTCATGCTTAATCTCCCCTTTGTTTTATCTTATTTTTAAAAGACCGTAGTAGGTTGCTTGCACTTCATTACAACATGTACCATAACAAGCTTGGGTGCATTGAGAACAATAATATTTTATTTTCTATCACAAACTAACCAAAGCATAAACATATGGTTTGAAACACAATGATACGACTTTAGCCTTACAATACATGAACTACGAACTTCGGTTTTTTTTTTCAAATTCAGTTGAAATTAGACAATAAGACTGTTGTCGGGTTACCTGAAGGTATTGTTAAAAGAATAACTCAAATGCAAATTTAGGAATAATGGAATGTCACAATGAAGATGTTTTCTCAAATATTCCATTACAAAACTAACAATGAATCGAGAAAATATTAATTAAAACACGACAGTTGAATTTGCCTGACATACACTTTTTTGTGTTTCTGTGAACTAAAATTCCTTACACTTGTCAGGAAATAATAATTGACAATGATTCATTTTGACGTGCACGTCCTTCCCTTTTTCTAAGAGAAAGATAATTTGTCACGGTGAATTATTAATGAAATGGAATCAATATGTTGGTTTATACTTATTCCCTGCACCCGAAAACGCACACATTTTATTATTAAGGACAAAACTAGTTTTAACTTTTCAAATATGCTATTGAACAAAAGTCTTGTCCGCTCTACAAAAATACAATATCTTTATTGTTTTTTTTCCGCCAACTCATAAAGTTGGTATTGACAGAAAGAGGACATTTACATGCATTCATACGACAATAAATATTCAGAAACCCCTTTTAAAATAAGGCGATATGAAGTAGGCACGATTTCAAGTCCGAAACCTCGCGCGTTTAAAAGATATTATGGAAAACCATACCGAACAAGACTTTTGTCCTTAAGTATATATCTATTTTTGAACGTTGAATTAAAAATCGTAATGTAATAAAAGTTCAAAGATTAAAAAGTAATTTGTTAATTCATTTGAAAAATGCACACTCGTGCGCACAAAAAAATGGAAATAAGTAGCAGTTATCATTATGGAGAAATTCTATTTTCTACAATGTTTCCAAAGTTAATTCTCTAAGACAAATTGTAGTTGTTTGTTCATTGGAGATTTAACAAGTTTGAGAGCAGTGCACCTTAGAAGCTGGTTTAATTTCGGAGAAGCAAATGTTTTGCCAATGCCCATTCCAAGAATAACCCCCTCTAGTTCTCGTTGTATTGTCGCGTCATATTCGATGTGATCTTTTATAATCCTAAACCCGTTTTCTCTTTCTATTCCTTTGTTTGTGTGGGCAGGGTTTGAATATATCCTGAAATGAATTTTTCACGTTTTTATTGCTATTTTGGTCGTGATGAACAAGCTCTCTTGATAAAAAAAAACACACTTAAGTTGACGAATAGTGTATGATATTTTCACGAATGCGCTTGGAACGTGCCAGACAACTTCTGTATTATTAATATTGTATAAAATTATGGAACCCTGTGGAAACCAAACATACGGCCTACATTTCCAAATCATTTGCGTCGATACTAACTTGTCAGTACGGAGCCCCTAAGGTGACATTTAGCATACTTTTTTTTCATTTTCAATACTTTTTTTAAGGATTCGTTATTTCGTTTCAACGAAATAATATTTCTTTTAAACGAAATATTAATTCGTTTAAACGAAATAACGAATCATTAAAAAAGTATGGAAAATGAAAAAAAGTATGCTAAATGTCACCTTAGGGGCTCCGTATGTCAGTGCACACGGTCTATCCATCTTCAGTAATAAGGTTTAAGACAGAATTTGTTAGATATTATTTTATGGACCAATTCATATTTATTTTTTTCTGATTACACACTTCACATTGACGATATATATTTAGCGCATAGTTTATATATATATTAAATGTAATTTCAAAAAAAGATTAAGTGGGATTAGTCAGGTTATTGTAATACGATTTGGTTTTAACAATTCTAAAATATATTTAAAAGCTTGCAGCCTCTGAAACTTGCAGTTTTCAGATTTTGTCCTTACATTTTTTTTATTTTGTATTTTTATCATTATCAATTTTGTGTTCAGCAACGTTTTATAATCCTGTCTCCCACCTTTTTAAGTATAATTACATTTCTTGTTTTGTTGTCAAGTTTTATGTCTGGATACATGATTTATTTTAACACATTCATAAACATGTCACTTTTTATAACATTTATATTATGAGAATAAAATCCACTGGCATTTCTTGAAATTATTATTCAGACAATCAATCCTTTATTGTGTAATTTTATCATAACTTTGATAGAGAATAATTAGGGGGATAGGCCTTTTCATAATTGAATACAAATGCACATAACCAGACACAATGAAAACAAAATAGAATTTTGACAGGGGATCTGAGGATATAAATCCTGCATATCACAGGCCAAAGGCAAAATTGAAAAAAAAACATGAAGTATATCCTTGGGTTAATTGAACTATATATGATTCTTTATTGGCTGGAATATTGAAACCGCCCATCTATAAACTGGCCGAAATACTATGTATTTAAACAAAAGCAATTTTAGAAGTACTATTGACATAGTACTTAAAAATATCGTGCTCTACGTCCTTCAAAGGACGTAACTGTTAACATCACTGATTGAATGTACGTGGAGATTATTTTGTAGCCGCCACACGGCACACACAACGCTAGAGAAGAAGTATGTGTGCTTTTCCTTTAATCTAATAATAATCTTTCACCTGAGAGTATAATGCTGAGTTGCTTATTTAAAAAAAAATATTTTTAAAAATAAAACAATGCAGTTTGAAGCAGCAACAACGCTTCGATGCTTTGAAAGTAAATTAAACGTTCCCTGGTCCTCAAATTAGTTATAGAAGATTAGTGTATTTTGAAGTATGTCTTAAATTTTCAATCATTTTGTTTACTTGACATGTGAGATATGTGTGTTTGTTTGTCGATATTGTATGGTATTCTTATCATAAAATGTTGTCTTTGTCAATTACCGATGGGTCATGATATGATAAAACAACAACTTCAAAGTATTTGAAAAATTGTTTACAACTTGACTAACGGGAACATTGATGAAACATTGCATTATTTTAAAACGTTTACAAAATCAGAACTATACTTTTTTAATTCCACATTAGTTTAGATGAGGATAATGTTAACTAATAGCGAGAGCTTATAATAAACATATCAATGTTTCTCCCCCGTCTTCTTTGGTATATCCAAAACGACTTAATAATATGCGCAATCGTCAGTTGTTGTCACTGACTCTTGTCAAAACTTGTAGCTTAATCTTAGGTGTCAAACGTTTAAATAGCGCATTTCTATTTTGTTTATAATATTTGTACTTTGCAAAGAGTTGTAGTATGGTCCATTTGCAATCCCGTTCAATCTGCACACCTGTCATGTTGGAAAAAAGTTTGTTTTTATTCTATACATCTCAAATAAATTGTCGGAACATCAGTAATAATATCTCATTTCCGGTTACAGCTATGATATACATAATGCATGTACGATTTGCTTTCTGTCAAACAACTAGGCAAAACTAGGCAAAACCTAGGTTACATGTCAAAAAGTGAAATATGGATATCAGGAATGGCCACATCCAGCAGAAACAGCCTCTCCAGCCAAAAACTAAAGAGGAAAAGTGAGCATGGTTATATAGTAATCATTTTGAAATAGAGGCCACAAACAATTTTACGAAATTGAGAACCCGATGGGTAACCTTCTTTGAACTGTCGGTAGCAAAACAATTTGCCACTGGGGGTTTCAACCAGGTTCTAGGGGGGCACCAACCTCAAGTTGTCTTGGTGCAAAATCTCCTACCCACACATCAACACGATAATGTTGCATGCAAATGCACACAAACATACAAAACATAACATGGTTAATAGCATTGTCAAGTAAAAGGACGGGTACTCAATGATCATACCGGGATCAGAGTCCCTGGAGTCAAATCAGCAAGAACACGATGAAAACACTATTAAAAGAAAAAGATCAAGACATGTGTTGTTTGCGGCATCTTTTATCACACAAAATTGTTAATATAAGAATTACACTAAATAATATAGTAGAAGTGTCATTGTTGTAACTAAGTAGGAATTCATTGTCCAGGCTTTCTTTGACACGTGTCATCTTTGCATTAATAACTTGAAATATTAATCAATATTTTGTGATAACATTTACTAATTAATACAAAAAGTGTTTGTACATGGAGACCGAAACTGCTAAAGTACATACAGACTGCTACGTGTATTAAAATGTCAATGGTAAAGACCAGACAATATTGGCCTAATATTTGCAGTAAAACATTTAAAGAGATAATTGAAAATATATATAAAGCATAAAACATGATAATTATGATGAAACAGATTAATTGGATAGATATCGATAAGTAATGTACTTCATACACGCATTATTGTTGATGATGTAATATATAAACATATTGCAGCACCTTATAAAAGACATTTAATTAACAAACTGTCACCAATAAGGCTATCTTCTGCGTCTTCTGTCCAAACACCGCATAAAATTAAATCTTTTAAAAGTCTGCAGCCTTCGGTTCGTTTATTACGTATAAATTTATCTTCGGCAAGCTCTGTCAATATGACAGGTCTGCAGAGGGTTCATTGTACAAATTTATTTAAAAACAATTTAAAAATTACTCTTTCACCTTTAAAATCTCCTAGTCTTCGAAAGTACAATATTTCTACACCAAAAAAATTGAATGACGGAAGACGCAGATCTTATCCTTCAATTTTCAAGTGCAATTCTAAGAGGGGCAGATGCTGTGATTATTTGAATTGTAATTCTATCATTAAATCCACAGTTAACGGCAGAACTTTCTCAGTTAACATAAATAATGATATAGACTGACGAACTGAAAATATACGTTTTAACTTGAAATTCTAATAACTGTGGAATTCAATATGTGGGACAAACAGGTCGCCCTTTAAAAACACGTTTTGGACAACATTGTTCTAAAATTCGAAACAACAGCAAATTTAAAACATTTTTATACCAGCACTTTAAGCATTCAGGATACCGTTTACAAAATATTTCCGTTCAACCAGTAGAAAAACTTACATTTGACAGCACTGCATCAAGAGCATTTAAAATCAGGGCCAGGCTCGTTTCGGAGCAGAAATGGATTAAAAAATTACAAACTCCTTACCCACTTGGTTTAAATGATAATATTTAACAAGAAGGCAACATTTTTAAAAATCCTGATTATGACGTCTTTGAGTTGCTTGAAATACGTAAAAGAAAATCGAGGTCGCACGGAAGCAGAACTAATGGAAACATAAAAAGAAAATCACGTATTCGTTGTTCTATTCATGACCTACATATTATTTTAGAACAATCTGGCAGACACGCTATGCTATCTAGGTTGGCTTCTCTTTCTATATCAAGTCTGCAGAAACTTGATGAGGAAGCCGACGACATCGTCATAAGAACCCATCCATTTTACGAGGTTGCTAGTCTTATTCAGTGTTATACTCGGCATGTTCTCAGGCCGCACATTGACTTGGAATCTTACCATCAAAGACATTTCCTTAAAATTTCTTTTTTAAATAAAGGAATAGATTTTATTGACCTTCCTAGTATATTTAAAGATAAAACAGTTCAATCGGCTGTTCCTATTTAATTTAAGAATACTGAATCGCCTATGGTTTGTTATAAATACAACAAACCAACTAGAAATACAATTTTTAATTACAATAAAATTACCTCGGATTTACAGATCATTGAAAATACACCAAAATCTTGAGAGTGTTTAACTTCTAAATATTGCTATAAGCCTGCCGGTCATATTGTTACCGGTGATCTTAATTTAATCAAAGACTCTAGAATTCGTAATTTAATTTCTAAAGGTCCCAAATATAGAATATCATTCAAAATTGATTTTAATGCATGCCGTGCAGAAATTGCTGAGTCTTTAAAATTATTTTGCAATAAATGGTGCAAAAGAGAACATGCCAAGCCTAATGCACTTTCTAACTGGAAAAAACACATATTCAAAATAATTGACACTCGTATATCATTTTATGAAAGAAGCATTGCTTTATTACCACCTCGACCTCGTTTTAACTTTCGTCATTTGAAAAAAGGAATTCAAGACTTTCATAACAGATTTGTTTTAACACCTGCTGATAAGGCTTCTAATAATGTAATTATAGTGTGACGAATACACTATATTAATATTCAAACTGAAGAACTGAACAGCACTAATGCTTATATACTGACTTCTTCATCTGAGAGTGATATTGTTACTGCACACACTCTACAAATTACAAAATTTAGAATCAGTATTGAGCCGAAACAAGACAAAGTACCTACTATGTATTGGTTGCCTAAAATGCATAAAACACCGTACAAAGCAAGATTTATTGCTAACTCTAGTTCTTGCACTACTACTAAATTATCCGTGCTCTTAACATCTTGTCTTACAGCTATAAAAGAACATGTAATTAGGTATTGTGATAAGGTTTTTGAAACTTCTGGCAAAAATTTATTTGGTCGATTAAAAATTCAAATGACGTTTTGAAAAAGCTTAAATCAAATAATTTTCGGGCGTTCTGTTTGTTTACTTATGATTTCTCAACATTATACACTTCGCTCCCTCATAATTTAATAAGAGACAAGCTAACCAGTCTCATTGAAAAAAACGTTTGCTAGAGAAAATAAAACCTTCATCGCTTGTATTGAACATAGGGCATTTTTACAGATGGTTCTTATGATAATTATACCTTATGGACTTGTCAAGACCTAATAGAGTCGCTAACTTTCTTACTGGATAATATTTATGTTAGATTCGGTACCTCTATTTATAAACAAGTAATAGGCATCCCAATTGGTACTAATTGTGCACCCCTTGTTGCTGATCTGCTTTATACTGTTATGAAAGAGACTTTATGTTATCTCTTTCTACTGAACATCAAGATGATATAATTACAGCTTTTAACAACACCTCGAGGTACCTTGATGATTTATTAAATATAGACAATAACCATTTTCCATTACCGGTTAATAAGATTTATCCTAAAGAACTACAACTTAATAAAGCGTACACTTCAGAAAAGCAAGCAAACTTTCTCGATCTAAATCTGTCCATTGAAAATGATTATGTCACTACTAAAATTTATGATAAAAGAGATGATTTTAATTTTAATATAGTAAATTTTCCGTTTTTAGACGGCGATGTTCCCCGTGCAACATCTTATGGGGTTTATATCTCACAGCTTGTTCGCTTTTCAAGAGCTTGCAACGATGTTAATGATTTCAATGAACGTAATCTTGGCATTACAGAAAAACTGTTAAAACAAGGTTATCGGTATCACAAATTAAGGAAAACCTTTTGCAAGTTTTATCGCCGATACCCAGATCTAATTCATAAATACAGATGCAGTTTAAAATCACTTGCAACAAGGAATTTCAAAGCCAGTTTTTTATGGAGATTTAATTTATAAACTTAAAAAGATAAAAGGCAGTGTTAATTTCTCCCGGTTATTCGTAAAAACCATCTGTAAATTTAAAAAGAAAGGTGACCAACATGATATTTTACAGCGCTCTGCAGGCCTGGTGATTAACCCTTCTACAGTTGATCATTATGCTTACCTCTTTGGTTGCACGACGGTGGCAGGGGTTTAAGAGTTTATCAAGGTTTATGGGGAAATCTTTTCTTAAAAGAACCTAGAAGCTCGATTTGTTTCTTTTATCCCTGTCATCGTGTTCTTGCTGATTTTTTACTCCAGGAGCTCTGGTCTCGGTAAGATCACTGAGTACCCGCCCCTTCGGCTTTGCAATGCTATTAGCTTCTTATGTTTTATATGTTTGTGTGCTTTTGCATGCAACATTGTTGAGCCGATAAGTGGGTTGGAGTTTTTTCACCAAGACAACTTGTACTTGTTTTGTGATATGTGAACCTGTTGGGGCAAGTGTGAGGTTGGTGCACCCTAGAACCTGGTTTAAACCCCCAGTGGCAATTTGATTTGCCACTGACCGTTCCAAGGCGGTAACCCCTCGGGTTCTCATTTTTGTTTATTGTTAGTGGTGTCTTTTTTGAAACTGATCATCTTTTGACCACATACGAGCGTTGTTCGAAATGTAGTGCAAATGCAGTTATATCGCTGAAATTATATAGTTTTCAATGTTTTTTTTTTAAAAACTATTCTTAGACGCATCAGCCAGTTTTCTAAATAATCGGCCAGTTTTGAGTACACGAAAGTAGCTGTATCAGGATCTTTCTAGGGTATATACAACTTACCGTGAATTTTCAGGGCAAAAACAGAAACAAATTTGATTCATCATCTTTTCTTATTTCTGAAGTTAATAGTTTGTAGAAATTGTGATTTGCTGTAATAAAAAATAAATTGCATAACTTTATTACACTTTTTCTATTAAACTTATCAGTTTCAAAAAATTGAATGACGATGTCTTAGCAAGTCCAAAAAGGAAATATTTTTTCGATTAAGAATAAGATCATGATTTTTATTGGAATCTCACAATGTATACATGGTGATACTGCCTGTGAGTAGTTATGTCTAACACACATTTGGCATTTTCAAGAAATCCTGCGTATTTATTTACTCACAAGTGTTTTGACGAAGCCCTGTCACTTTCTCATTATTTAAACTAAAATCCCTGTTGAGGACTGTGTTATCCGGAACCAAAATCAAAATAGACTAGTGAAAAACCTCGTTACGTTGTTGTGTATTCAAAATGTATATTGCTGTTTACATGACTTTATTATTATCTTAACGATGACACTGATATTTGCTTTAGCCGAAATCTAGGCTAGTATACTCTAGTATATTCTAGTACTAAAATAATCCTCATTTTGTGACATAGTCAAATAAAATTTTCAGGCTTGGTAGACAAAAGGTAATGCTGACAGCAGACATTCACACAGCCTGTTTACACTGAAGGACAAACTTGAACTAGTTTGCTATAAATAAACGTTTCCAACGACCTGGAACATCACTATAAAATGTGCAGTCTGGGCTGAAGGTTAATTTCTGAACAGTGCAATTATAAAAGTTTAAGCCAGTAACTGTTCATCCTTACCAAACTGTTGATTTTGATTCAGTTATTTGACAAACTAGTAAAAAAATGGTCCTATGTACTTAGTTTTTAACCATTCGGAGCTTTTGAATCTTAGTTCATTGGTATAAAAAAGCAATTATTATTCCTTGCTACCCAAAATTTAAGAAAGAACAACAGTACTGTAAACTCAATTTTTGAGTTTGGCCTTACATTAGACAAGCAATATTTAAATAAGTATACCCTACACACATACACATTCACTTACAATAACTTAAATCACCACAAGTTACCTCAGCTACATCAGTTACCTCTTACAATCAACATTCAAACTGATTTTATCAACTTTTACAGGACTGGTGCTGTGCAGATAACTGCATCTTAAACAGATACTTGTAGTTGGGCATCTCAAAATGAAGAGTTATTCCTTGTCATTCAATTCTGCCCTACAATTTTAAAATTTCTGATTAAAATTGCTGGTTATGTCCTTTTAAGGGTATTTCTTTTCACTACAGAAAAAGTAGAGTGCTTATTGTATTTTGCAGCATACTTAAAAATAAATATTTAAGTTTGACTGGTTTTAAGAATAGAATGTAAAGCTAACTGTTGTAATTGTTTTACATGATAATCATTGGTTATTAAAATATGTGAATAGTTATTATGTGTGTAACACATATTGTTTTATACAACAATTGTTTATCATTTGATTTTTAGCATAACTTTTTTCAGCTCCCATGTTACACAGAGGAACTTGCAGCCAGTAGTGCATCTTTTCAAATAGCACTGACATAGAACTTGGAATCTGCTGGTGACTTGCATTTTGTTTGGATGAGAATTAATTGACAGCACTGAATAAAATATGAAATTGTGTTCATGAGTTGACAGATATTTTTATGCTTTAACAAATCATCCACTAGTAAAGACAAGAAGTTTTAGTGCTTACATGAAATAGTGATATACTGACTTATGACAGCATTCAACAAATCACCATGCACATTGTGGATATGTTGATGTGATGCATTTAGTGGAGATTAATAAATTTCAAGAAAGCATATCTTTTATATTATAAAAATACTACCAAAAATAGAAGGACAATTTTCTAAAAACAAGATTGGACCATGCATTAGGTTATGAAAACAAACAAGACTCATTTTGAAGTGTTGCATCTGAATTACAAGAAAACTTATAATAATTTTTTAAGGAAAAACTGGAATGGAAAGTGATATTACATATGTTTCTTTATCTCCAAATAATAATAATTCAGTATCTAACTTGCAATATCTTGTAAATATAAATTATAATATCACCTTGTCTTGTTTTGAAGATCAAGATTGAAGTATTCCCATAACATCTACCAGAGCAGAATCTCATTCAGAAATCTCAAGATCAATTTCTATAATGATGAAATAACAAAAAGTGAGTGGAAATCTAAAAATGACCTATTACCTGATTTGAGTTTAATAAAAGTTTTCTAGTGGTACACAAATTCGACCTTAATTTTCAAGATTAGTATCTGAAGCTTGAACCTCAAGATAGATCTCTATAAATGATACATATAAAATGGATTTCTTTGATGAAAGTACTATTTCAAGCTCTGTCGAACAAAAATATTCCACTTTTTATATTTCAGCCTATAGATTGTGGGTAGCAATAGATTCTACTATTCTATTGAATAAGAATTTTAACTCCTCTCTGTTCAATCAAGATGTTCTTGCCCCGTCACATCTCGGGGGGGGGGGGGGGATGTAGCTCTAACCCCCTTCTCTGGGCAGTAATTTTTAATATTCGTGTGGATTTTGGCGAGAATGTTGGAAATTTTCATGTAACTACGCTAAGACTGCCCAAAACAAATCTCCTTTCAAGAAATCTTGCGTCCGACCGAGCATCTACACTCTGATAATCAGAGCTAAGGAATTAAAAGATTCAAATAAATATTGTACGTATATGTATGCCTAATCATAAAGATGTATCAAATATCTGATTCGAATGTTAATTTGCGTCATAATGTTTGCGTAATCTTGTAAAATAAACTCGAGGTAGGCTCATCCACAGGGAATCGGCACATAGCTTTTTTTCTAATCCTTCGAATCTATGTTATAATAAAACACAGGGGATTTATGTTACTGATTTCCCTATATAAATCCATTAGGACACGGGTCCGCAACACCGATCACCACGAGTAAATCACTTTTCCCACCTGCTTTGTGCCAAAATCCTTGGTTCAGTTTGAAAGAGTGAACAAAAATGATTCTCTCACCACCAATGGCCTTTTCCAGAATGTTCTGTTGTTTGCAGTTAAAGCAAATTTTTTTTATTTAACACAAAATAGCTGAAAGTCAGCCATCATTGTTTTGCATGAGTGGTGATGTCTGATTGGCTCAAAATGTTATAGACATTTTCATTAGCCAATCAGATTAATTGATTCTTTACACACCTCCAACTTGCAAAATGGCTACCAGTGAAAGTTAATTGATCAAAAAAAGAAAAAGTTGTTTATGCTGTGAGCTACAGAATATTCTGGAAAATACCATTGGTGGCGAGAGAATCATTTTTGTTCACTCTTTCAAACTGAACCAAGGATTTTGGCACAAAGCATGTGGGAAAGGTGATTTACTCGTGGTGATCGGTGTTGCGGACCCGTGTCCTAATTGATTTATATAGGGAAACCAGTAACAAAAATCCCTTGTCTATTATTATAACATAGATTCGAAGGATTAGAAATAAAAGTTATGTGCCGATTCCCTGTGGGCTCATCAAGTTCACCCCAAGCCACTATTCTGCAAATGTTAAATCCGACAGGTCAATTCTGAAATTGTTGGTATTTAATCAATGATCATATCAATTAATATCAAAACAATAAGTATTGATGTTAGTCAGAAAAGAAAACCAACGAAATTGTATATTCTCAGTGTTTATTGAAAATTTTAAACAATCGCGGTTCGTCATCTTGGTCGCTAAGGTAAACAAAATCAATCGGTTTTATTTAGCGGGATGGATTTCGGCAAAAGATGCGGAACGGAAAATATAAAAACAAACAGGCCTTCTCATTGAAATAAATTTATAATTATTTTGACTCTTCACGTTCAAGAAAATCTCCGTTAAAGTGGCAAACAAATTACGAGCAATTTTACGTCGCTTCCACCGATTTGCCACCCGGAAGCGTTTGTGCGCAAGTGTGAATAAATTTTGGAAAGGGTCTATCACCCAAGTGGACACGGTGAGATAAACATAAGATATTGCCTGGTCGAAACAGACACATCAAAAAAAAAATAAAAAATATATTATACTCTGTACAAAAATACATAAAGTAAACTCAAGTCGTATAAAATTCATTCAATACTGTTCATTTTCTATATCAAAAGTAGCTCTGAACAATCATTTCAGCATAGAGTGTGAATCACTGTTATCCCTTCAGTAAAAAATATTGTCGTGTATTTCCAACACGCTAGATATCATCAGATATTACACATATCCAGTAAATAAAAATGAAAAAGGAACTTTAAAATCAACCGATCAAGAAAAAAATATTCAAACAATGCAGGCTGATTTGATTAAGCCTGTAAATGTGCAATAATCGAAATGCATATCACTGTCTAAGTCGCCTAGTCCCGGATTAAGCGCAACTTAATGTTACAAATATAACTTTCGTGGGTATGGCCATCAAAGGGCTTAACTGATAATAGCACTGATTGAATTTTCTTGGCAACGTTTGACCCCGCCACATGGCACAAACAACGTTACTGTCTTCGAGTATTAATAGATGAAAGGGGAACTCCACACGCTCAAAAAGTCACATATCTGTTTCTGATTCTGCAGTTTATTCATCGAAATATTTTAAACAAGTGTTACATATACATGTAAACCAGTCTATTGATAATGTTTTATTAATGGAATTGCTTGATGATTCATTATGAAAGGCACTTCCGTTATCTTTTATAAGCAATTACATTTTTCTTATAAAAGATAACGGAAGTGCCTGTCAAAATGAATCATTATCATTAAATATTTCATGACAAATGTAATGAATTTAACTGCATAGAAAACAAGTGAAATATGCATATATGCTGTGTCACATCCAGCAGATACAGCCTCCCCACACAGCCAAAAGGTAGAAAGGAAAATAGAACATGGTTTTACAATAATCAGTTTCAAAATGGACGCCACAAACAATTAACGAAAATGAGAACCCGAGGGGTTACCGCCTTGGAACGGTCAGTGGCAAAATAATTTGCCACTGAGGGTTTAAACCAGGTTCTAGGGTGCACCAACCTCACACTTGCCCCAACAAGTTCTCGTATCACAAAACAAGTACAAGTTGTCTTGGTGAAATAACTCCAACCCACCCATCGGCTTAACAATGTTGCATTCAAAAGCACAGAAACATATAAAACATAAGAAGCTAATAGCATTGCAAAGCCAAAGGGCGGGTAATCAATGATCTTACCGAGACCAGAGCTCCTGGAGTAAAATCAGCAAGAAAACGATGACAGGGATAAAAGCACTCGGCACTTCTGTCTTAAATATATTTCTGCTGCTAAAATACGAAACATTCAATTTGGCGAAATATATATTTATAAACCTTGCATATCTTCAGAAAAAACAACCTCCCCAAACCACTAATTATAGAGAGAACAGTTAAAATTTATGTTTATAATATTACGTACACGTAGGCAAACATAAATATTCACTATGTACTATTCACATTCCTGATAAGCTTTGAGATGTTACGGTGCAATGTGAGGTAAGTTATGCTATTCCACTGTTATATTGCAAAACAAACTGCAAGGTAATGCACATTAATCAACTGCTAAATTAAATGCTAATTAACACACGTTCAACGGTATAACAGAACATAATAATGTTGCAGTAAGTCTGCTTTTTATGTAACTTTTTTCATGATAAACGGCAAACTAATATCTTAATATTTTATAGTAAGTCCAGTTTATATACAAGTGATGTAATATACACAACTTTATGGCAGTTTGATGGATTAAAATCATTTTCTCCTATCTTACAAATTAAAATATTTTAAATTTCAAGGCAAGTTGAGTAACCATACAATTATTCAATACAAGTTACTTTTGAAATAACTGCTTCTGTACACACTTTTACCTGAATTTTACATTACACTGATATATCAACCAGCTGATGATTCAGTTAAATCAATTTTAAAAATGTTGCAGTATGGTCAGATAAGCCAAGGGTACTGAATATTGTCTGAGCTGGCATCCCGATGTTTAAATGTATTTACTTAATAAGTAAATGTATATTGTTATTTTTTAATCATTTAATATACATGTAACATATTGATGACATGATGGGGCGTTACTTGCATCAGACTCAGCTTAAACAAGATAGTTTTTTTTTTCATTTTTATGCATTAGGAGGGATTTGGGCATGTACAAATATTGATATAGATCTGTGCCTGAAATACAATTATGCGCAAAGTCATGTTCAAGTAATAAGACATATCTAAATACACAAATCTAAATTATTTTCTTTTTTCATATTAAGACATATGAAGCCCGACAGCCTCCCATACTCTTGGTCAAGTCGTCAAAGGCTCAAGTCTCAAGTTGTGTTGTGTCAACAGATAAAAGTAGACATAGCACTTAAAAGCCATGAGATGCTTACTCGATTTTGCTTAGGAAATCAATGCTTTACTTCAGTAAGAATCACATTATGTCCGTCTACACCTAAGCATCCATATTTTGATATTTTTCCGAAAATATGTCAAGTTCACTGATCCGCCATGTGATTCGCCGATCCAAGATTTCTCTTTGGTAGGCATATGTTGATAGATCTGGCAGACATAAGCAGTCCACATTTAGTTACCGCTGCATATTTGTCTCAATTTACAGCTTAAAAAGTGTTCAAATTTGATGAAAACTCGGGTCGAAAGTGTAAGTTATCGATCATCGTTGTTTGCACAGTTGTTTACATGGTTGTCAAAGTTTGCCACCCGGAAGTGGGTATGCGCATGCGTCAGGTTACGGACCGCAGTTACGTGCAAAGTGTCTATTTTACAATTTTATATTGCTTTCGTTTTCGGGTTATCGATTTTGCTGATATTTTTAGAAGCAGATCAAAAATTATTTGACAATAAATCAACCTAACCACCCCCTTTTTAAGATATTTATACTATTTATTATTCAATAGAACAGATATTCGTACGAATGAATTGATGACCTTTAGGTTTATCATTTGATGTAAATTTTATCTGATGAGTGTTTTGTAAATAGAATCTATTACAAGGTAATGGCATAATGCACTTAAATTTTCAAATATCTGCAGATAAGTCTAAAGGTCATCATTAGATAGAACAAATAAGTCCGCAAAATATTCCACTTAATGCACTCAAGCGCAAATAATAAAGCCAAAAACAGAATTAATTTGTTGCGTTACTTCAAGATGGGTACTTCTAAATTTGGGGACATACTAGACCCGAGTTCAAATAAAAAAGTGACTCAACAGAAACTGTTGGCTGTATTATGGCTTTATTGTGAACAAAATTCATGAATCAATATTATCGCCGAAAGAATAAACAATGTTCAGCCGGTAAACTGAAGTCCTTATAAACAGATTGCTTCGAAAACACATCATGCTCAACTCCATTTAATGTGGTAAATGATAACAGCACTGATTGGAAAAATCGGGGACTGTTCACAGCCGCAACATGGCGTTTAATTGCAATAATAAAGTAAACTAGGCATATCAGTAATAATCGCGTTTTAAAAAAAACCTTTCAACAAGGCCAAATATTATAGAAGAAAAAAATAGCATAAGTTTTAAATTTGAAATTAGAAAAACGACATCAAACAATAAACAAAAAAATGAGAACAACTGGGAAACCGACTTTGAAAAGTCATTTTAGGCAAACCTTATAATCTTTCAAGCAGGTTATAGGGTGAAACATTACTGTTTCCGTTAGGGGTTGCTGTAAAATAAACAACTGCCTAGTTGAATAAACTCTTACCCACGCATCTACTAAACAATATTGCATGAACAAAGACACGAAACATAAAAACTCTCAGATGCTAAGACCAGAGCTGCAAAACCGGAACTAGTTACGATTACTAGCGGTTTTGGGGGGGGGGGGGTTTTCGAAGAAAAAAGCAGAGCTTATCACTGAAAAAAATGACGAATAGCCAAAACAATCCGAGAAATAAAATATCCTTAATTGTCTTATATTAATTTGTTTTCAAGCGTTGCTTGGAAGTAAGATTCAACCTTACAAAAAAGGAGTTTCACCTGATGTTTCAATTTTCTTTCTCAAAAATTAATCACGTATTAATTGCTATACGATGACATGTCTTGAGAGCACAAAATGTCTGCTATTGGCTATAAATCTTACAAGGTAAACAAAATAAGGTAACTATTATTCTTGCTTTGGTTCAATGGTAAAGATTAATTTTGTTTTGGTGAAAATTTTGAATAAACAATAATTATGTTTATTTATTGGTGTTTGAAATATGCCATTTCCTTCTAAGGAATTTGGTGCAACTCCTTTTTCAACAACAAACATATAATATTATGAAACATTTAATATTTGCTTATTTTCTATGAAATCATTTCGATTACTTTACATGCAGCATATAAGTAATCTAACACTAAAAACGGGAATTGAGCATATCAGGAGAGACCACAACAAGCAGACAGAGGCTCCCCACACAGTCAAAACGTAGATAGAAGAGAGCATAGTTATGCAATAATCTTTTTTCAAAATTGACGCCACAAACAAATACCGAAAGTGAAAACACGATGGGTTATCTCAAATTAGGTCAATTTAAATATTCTACCTTGCATAGCGTGGTTTAAAACATTTTTAGATATATAAATTTTGACACTGACACCGAAAGGGGCAACCCTTAGGTTTCTCCTTTTTTACTTCTTGTATGTGAGGTTCTTATTTAAAAATGATCATATAATGACCTTATTTTTTTCTTTCACTTTTTAACAGCGGAGGAGGCTTTTTCTGCACGTGATAATATTCCACTTATAACATTTTGTTATACGTATACGATTTACAGAAAAGAACATTTTGTTCGATTCAAGCAAAGGTCTTTTGGCTAATTCTTAAACATTCTGTCTTTTGAAAATGGTCATCTTCGAGCACAAAGCTTGATATTTGAGATCATAATATAAGACAATCATGGACAGCTTATTTATATAGATAACAAAAACGACAAATTTGAACGTAAAACCTTTAATAACCGCCACAATTCATACACGTTGCTCTTAAAAAGGATATTTGATCTACCTGGAAGCGAACCCACACCTTCTACAGCGCCTAGCCCTGCAATTCGGAAGACGCAACCAATTGAGCTAACTATGGCAACCCCAAAAAAGGTTGATCGGATAGCCCAGATATACGTTATCATCACTGCAGGACATTGACATTGGGTTATTTTTACTAAAAACAGTACTGACTAGATGTACGGGGAGACTTTAACGGCCGCCACACTGCATAAAATAGCGCTACAGTGAATTTCAAATGATATTGCCCTTACCTTGGAGCGAACCCACACCGTCACTGCGACAGCGCCTAGCCCTGCAATTCCGACGACGCAACCAATTGAGCTGACGGGGACTAATACTAAGAACAGGCACCCTAGCTTCGACAGCGTGCAGCAATAGAGTCCGATTAGTTTTCTAGCACTCAGTGCCTTATTATAACAAAATTACTGAAAGAACCAGCGAAGCGATTTCGCTCATTGTTTTATTTCGTGAGAAGAAAAGCCAGTCAAATGAAGTCCTATATTAAACGGCTTATCACATGCAGACAAAATATTTTCTCTCTCTGGAGTTTTGACAATAGTGTTATTATCTATGACGCTTGATAGAAATCTTATACATGTAATAGAGGGCCTGAATGGGGGAATTCATTGATTGGCGCGTTCGGAAATAGATTTATTACATGAAAATATAACAGGTCATTGAACGGGCAAAAGTGCAGAAGCTTTTATAACTAAAATGTTTATACTGTAAGCTTTTTCTGGTTTGGTAATGAGTAATCTGAGGGTGTTGCCGAAAACATAAATGCACCCTTAACTAAGCAGTATTTAATCATAGCATTGTCCATCAAGAAACGGCAAAATTTGTAAGAACAATAATGAAAGTTAAACTTAAGAAATGTGAAGCTGATTGTCCAGTTGTTAATTAAATCTTAACATATATGAATCAGATCAACGCAGAGGCCTTTTATGTTTGTATTCAGTACATGTAGATGCAGAATGAATATGTTTTCTTTCATAATAGCTTTGGGGAGATCGGAGCAAAAACTATAGGTTCTCTCATGGTGGAGTTCACATAAAACATGAGAATTTTTTAACGTAAACTATTACAAATAAAAATTGCCAGATTTAAGAAATCGGTAAATCACATAGTAAAGACTTCGGATTGATTTCCATTTTTAGCAGTCCACACATTAATTTCAGCTGACAACGACTGACAACGGTTAATTTTAGTCGCTTTACAACGCAACATTTGAAATAATGTGTCTTCTGTATTGTAGAGTTGTTACTTACACTTATTTTCGTTTTCATTTTTGTAAAGATCGAAAGAGAGTGTCCGTTCTTTGTGTTTTTATTGCACAGATTACTGATTTAATAAACATCTTTGAACAAAACGGAAGAGTAAAGATCTTTTTGCCACAGTACTTCACTTGCTGATTTTGTTATTGTATCTGTCTTTCTTGAAACGTATACTGTGTGTTTATAGTATTTGTGTTAAAGGTAGTGCGAATAATGATTTTAGTCCTCTTATGAACACCGAGAATAGTCGCTTAGTTCCTCTTCAAATTAAAGTTTGTTTATTGCATAGTTGTTTTACTGTGCTGCCTTTAATGTTTACGTATAAGCTTTGAGAAAATTAGATCGTTTCTGTATTCCTCTATTGAACCAAGAGAGTATCGTATTAGTTCGTTTACAAAAAAAACTTTTATATTTATGTTTAACATTACTGTATTCACACCATGCCTGCAAAACCAAAATGTACAGTTCTACTTCGCATTTCTGAAAAGCGTTAATCACCGGTCATCACTTAGCCTCGTATTGGCTTGATTCTTGCTCCAGAAGTATGAATAGTAAAACTAACTTCACTGGTTAAACACACAAAATTCCCTGAGATGCGGAATAATAGCGAAACCGCTGGCTTATTTTAACTGAAGACAACGCCGACTTATCTAACTTGCACTATATCAGTAGGAAATCTATATGGCAAAAACCCGTATTAATAATGAAAACTGAATAAGCTGCGTAATATATACTTAAAGAAATTACAAACGCAACTTCTTTAAACAAGAAATACATATCTTGTTTAAAGAAGTTGCGTTTCTAATTTCTTCAAAAACATATTATATAGTTTAAGAAACTACAAACGCAACTTCTTTAATCACGAAACATATTTTGTGTTTAAAGAAGTTGCGTTTCCAATTTCTATTTGTCGTTAATTGTTTGTGGCGTCCTTTTTGAATTGACATGATTATAACAAACATGCTCTCTCTTTCTCTTCCACTCTTCTTTTTCGCTGCGTGGGGAGTCTGTGTTTTGTGAGTGTGGCGATTCCTGATATGCATACATTACTTTTTTAGTATACGTACATAGAGTGCATGATACAGTTATGTTGAGAATGAAATATATAAATATTCAATTCCAACAGCATATGAAATAGATCTAATTATGACAATGTCAGAAAAGCTAATGAATCGATTTTATAGCTTTGATGGTCTGAAATGATTAACTATCAGCCAATGCAATCATCATGATATTATCAGTTATTAACTAACAGGGTGCATGGATGAAATTATATCAAACGTAGTTGTCATTTATAACTCTTTAGGAGTGGTTTGTATTTATTTTTGTTAAAAGTACGTCTATTATTTGAAGATAAAAATGAATCACATAATCAAGCACATCTTCAATGATCTCTCGTTTTATGTGTGCTATCAGAAGAACTAATGTGAACTGTTTTACCTTAATCGAACAAAATGCAAAAAGTATGATATTCTACAGCGCTCGCATGCTTGGTGATTGGTGGTTAACTCATCTATAGCTGTTCTTTTTGCTTACCTTCATGTATTTGTTTGCACGACGGTGGCAGGAGTTTAAGAAGAGAAGTTTTCTAGGTAACTCTTGTAAAAGAATGGAGATCTGTTTCTTTCACTCCTCAAATTACACTTGCTTCTTGCTTGTTCAAATATATTTTCATTAATATTTACTAGAAAATATACACAGCTGGTCAAGAAAACAATCAAATGCAGACATATATGCTGTTTGCATGATTCTTAGAAACAACATTTTATTTTAATATTTTGGTATCCGAATCGATTGTTCAAATAAACTGCGTCATTTTCCGTGATATTATAGGGCATCATCAGTTTAAAGTACTAGAGGATTAACCTTCATTTATAATGATAGAAATGAATCCTTCGTGCATTGAAATACAGTTATGTTGTTTGAATCCATGTTTCACTTCAATTAATATAAGGTAAATGAAAAATTCCGCTATTGATGGACTTTTATTGATAACAAATGCACAAATTTGAAAAAGTCTAAACATGAAAAGGAACAGCATTTCACTGCAAGTAGACTTTATTCTTTAATAGTAGATAAACAATCGATCGAACCGTATATCGCATATCGTGCACGTCTATCGTGAGTCCATCCATAATGTATCGTGGTTCTTTCGATCGTCCATCGTGCGTCAGTCTATCGCCTATCGTATGTATCGTTTATAACCTTATCCATTATGTACATTATACATAGTCAGTGCAGTGATAATTTACTACCCGCTGATATTGCTCAGTTTATTAATACATGTAGATATTAATATTGAAAGTAAGGCTTAGTACAAAAGTAAAGGATGTTGTTTTGTTTTTTTGCATTGCAATTACCAAACACGCTATAATGACTAATCAAGAAAGTAAACTATTAATCGGGAATTAGGGTTACGATTTTACATCTCGGTTAAGATTGTATCCGTTTTTGTGAGTTCGGTGAAAACCTGATAATAGAAAGTATTTACATTTGTGGTGTCACATTTTATGTTTTGCGTAATCAACGATTTTAAAAATATTTTCATATTTATTGCAGTCAAATTTTTCATAAGATGTGTATCTTCGGTTAAGTAACCACACTTTAGTCTTGCCGTAATCATGGACTATATGGTCATGCAAGATCTGATTTTTTTAAAAACGTTGTGATAAAATGTTCAGAATTTACTTCCCCATCAATTCCTTCTACTCTATTTTAAGCGACTCTAAACATGTCAGTTCGCAACTTCAATTTATCTTTTTCAAACATAGATATGTTTAACCCCATCCTTCTAAAAAGACTTCAAAATGAGGTTAAGTGATTTATATCTATATATGTACCAATGTTTAAGCAAGCAACTGTTTAAATCTTGAATTGCTCTTTAACCCATGTAAAACGTGTTTCTTATTTATTGTTTTCAGTGGCTTTCGATATTTTAAATTTTATTTTATTTTCTATTTATTGTTTGCGATAAAAATATCCAAAACAAGATATACATAGTAAACATCACTTGTAAACATCACCACTTTAAGCTTAACATCGTTTGTGATGGATCTAAACTGTACTGTTAATTTGTGTAAATCTTGAGTTGCGCTCAACACAGGGCTAGGCGATGTGGGCAGTAATATACATTTCCATTACTGCCATTGAACAGGCTCAATCAAATCGAGCCTGCAATATTTTCATATTTTTCGTGTTCGTTGGCTTAATGTTTCCTTTTCATCTATTTTGTTAAACAAGAAACAAATACAATTAACAAAAATATAAATGCTTCTTTCAATAAGTCTTATTTTCTTTTATCTTATTCGTTTAATTAACAAACAAATACTTTGCTAAAACGACATTTGATATAAATATAATTTTTTTGTTTATACATGTAGATGTTTTGTATAATTCTCTAAAAAAAGTGAAATATGCATATTTTTAAATGATTTTAAGTTGTTGACATCGTTTAGTTTACGACTCTAGTGAAACATACCGTAAATTGATATTCATAGTTTCTATAAATATATAGAGATATATATTTATATTAAGATTATGTAATGAGATAATGTTATTGAGAAAGGCTATTGACTGCATCATCAGCTGTATATAGGGTCAAACGTCATATATGTGGGATCGGGGTGATTATTGAAAGAAATTCATGTTCCTGTGATAGTAGGTTGGCTTGTATGACCGTTAATTTACCAAAAACAAGCTAGCCAGTAACCCATTTACAGATAGAGGTAAACAAACTTGTGCACATTGACAGTATACAGCATATATAATAAACACAAGGAATGCAACGGCGTCTAACAGCGTGGTGTTCTTTAAATCACTGTTGATAGCGAAATTGTGACGTCGACAGTATATTTGTATTTTTTTCCTGTAAACTATTATATGATTTCCAAAGTATGTAGTTAGAATATACGTCTAATGGTGTGATGCTCTTTAAAAAATAACTAATAAAAGTTATGTCATTATCTTGTTGTTGTTTTTTAATTAAAAAATGAGATTTTACGTGTAATAATGTGAAGTTCTTTTAAATAACTGTTATGTAGTTTCTTGTTTATTAAAATAGAAAAACTTGATGTCTGTTTCTCGGCTATTAAATCTATTTGTGTTAAAGTTCTTGTGGCCCTTGTACATTGCATATCTGCTAATCGAAATCGAAAACGTTACAACAAAAAGTCACTCGTGATGATGATGTTGATGATGATGTTTCTCTGACGTAATTGAGGGCAAGCTGCTGCTGCTGCGGACAAAGATAATGTCAAAGATGATTAGAATTTGGTTCATGGTATGAAATGTGTGATATATACGGTCAGACATTTATCGCTAATTTTCACAAACGTATATGTCACATGAAGACAGGTGTGATTAATTCGACCGAATATGTCACACACGTGAGACATATACGTTTGTCTAACAGTGATTTCCAGTTATGATTTGTTACGTTAACTATTCATACACATCTTATTAAACAAAAAGGCCGGATTCCATAGCACTTTTGCTTTAAAAAAACATAGATAAAATACTCAAAGAGATTCGAAATAGGCAACAACTACCAACACGACCAAGAAATAAACGAATGAACGATCAACTGTGAATGGATATAAATATTAAGAATTTCGGCGGCATCAAGGTTGTAAAATTAATTATCTTCGTTGCCAAGTGCGACTTGACCATATGAGGTTTCTACAACAGAACAAAAACTGTGTTTTCTAAGACTAAGATGAAGTTCAGGTAAAGTGCAGAAACTATTCGGTCCCTGTATTAAATAAAATGTTCAAATATCATTACATTTCAAACGAACATACGACAGTAAATATAATAACGTAAAACATGGTTCATTATTATTTCTCTTAACTGGGCACGATCTTGGAGATATTACCAATATTGTACGACATGTTCGTTTTTAAAAATAAAGTCGTTCTGAATTGATCACTTGAAGCCATACGGTTAACTAGACTTTAACACTCCATTAAAGTAGTGCTTCTTGAGAACAGAACATAACTGAGTCAAGCTGACTTGATTAAAATCATAATCGAGACTCACAGTTTTATTTTTTGTCTTTTTGCAGAAATACACGTTTATTTAGATGTACATGTAACTGCTTATTACAAACTGTATCATTTTAACAATCGCACTTTATCTACAAAATATATTTTGATGATACATGATTATAAGCCCAAACTTGGAATCGAACGCTTACAACGGCAGCGCCATGCCACATTACATCGACTTCTCTACCGACTGAGCTAGCCGGAAACACCCCTCCCCCCCCCCCCCCCAAAAAAAAAAAAAATCTGGCAAACAGGCTTCGCGTTTACATTTGCGTATAATTGCCGATTGGAAATTTTACTTGGCCTATACGTGAAATCCCTAGAAAAACAATATCTGAAAATTAAAATTTCACCAAAAAATCCTAAAGAAGTTTATTTTTTTAATTATTTGTCTCCCCCACCACTTTATTGTCTTTAAAACATTGACAAACTTTAAATATTCTGAAAAGGTGTTAACCTTTGAAGGGAATGAATCGATAAGGTATTAACGGAACCTGCTGATGTTGACCATTGTTGAAACATCCGTCTTAGCGGAGGGCAATTCGTAAGCTCACATGATCCTACTGACGGTCAACAGAAAGTAAACATTCGGTAGTGTTTACATTGATGAAAAATGAAACCAGTCGGTATGGCTAAGTGTTACTGATGAATAATTGCATATTTTGCCATCTCGACATTGAACTAGAAAAAAACCTACATGTTTCTAAATATAAATTACTTTCATGAACCTTTTAACAAAGTTTTGTTTCTAAATGACCTAACAGATATATCTTTAAAATTACCAAAAGGTTGTAAATATTATATCTCTCTTCAATTGAATTGATTACCGTATTATTATGAAAAAAACAGGTTTCCTTTTATCTTGAACAAATAAAATTAAAACAAGAATGCACTTCACAATATAACTAGTTTATTAAATGCGCTTTAATTAGCAGGGAACGGCTTAATGCGCATTACCTTCGCTATAATTATTTTGCAGTTAACAAATGGAATTGCATAACTTACCGCACATACTGCTTACAAAGCAAAAGATTATTCAAATGTGAGTGCACAGTAAGCAGTATGCACTTTTGTTTATGAGTTACCTATGTGTACGTAAATAATTTTAATTGCTTAATCGTTTTTTTTTTGTCTTAAGGGCCGCATGCGACTAAATATATCATCCAGTCTCAAGTATTCATTGAACCTAAAGAGTTTGTGTGTTTGTTTTATCCTGATTGTTGCTTTGGGTTTGAAGATGATGTTACAATTAGCCATTGTACATTATGTTCTGAACAAGGGATATTTCATTGGCTTTAACAAGTGTTATATTTTTCTTGACGTATTGTAACTAATTTGTTTTAAATTATGAAATAGATCAAGTTACATACTCATCATTGCAAGGGGTTGACGATGGTGTTAAAATAGACCTGTGCACAATAAATTGTCCGGAGGTCTTTTGTAATTAAGTATTTAAAACACATAATTTGCCAACGTAAATTTACGAGTAAACAGATACTATCTATAAGTGATAAGTGGGCAAGTATTTTTAGCCGTAAAAATACTCAGGCATTTTTCATTATAATTTAATTCGTCTTAAATTCGTTTTATTCTACCTTCAACACTATGTAGCGACATTTATTTCAGTTATTGGTGTTGTTCTTGACTGTATGCGAAGTAATACTACAATATTGCGTTTCCAAAATTGGCTGAATAACATAAAATAATTATTTTACACGTATGATTTACATGTAATAGTATTAAATGAATAATAAAAGAAACCTTAACAGGAAGAAATATTGCCTTCCATTGACATTTATCATCTTTAAAGAAGGAAGTGATTGTCCATTCTGATTCATAGTATAAATATCAGTTTAATAAGCAATAAAAGATTAGTTCGTAATATGAGAGCCTCGTCATCCACTTATCATAATTTATCGTCTTACAAGTGCTAGAAATCACTAAGTGACACTGAAATGTATTGTTCATACTAATTTTAGCGCTAAGCGCGACTATTTATCAAACACTAGACTGGGTATTGACATACATAATCTATATCGTCTGACGTATGCCACATTTATTATTAAAAATTTCTGTATTAAAGGTTAAGAAGATATAGCCTAATAACCGGTTTATTGAACCCGCGGAAAAATACGGTGGCAGTGAATATTGCCAAGAGATTTAGAAAAAAGGAGCGAGCTAATAATATAAGGAAAAGCCGCATCCAGAAATCGCAACCCCTAAAAGGCATGGTCAATTCCCACGGTTATTCGTAAAAGGAATTTGTTAATTCAAAAGAAAGGTTACCAAAATGATATTCTACAGCGCTCTGCAGGCCTGGTGATTAACGCGTCTACAGTTGATCATAATGTTTACCTCTTTGATTGCAAGACGGTTGCAGGGGTATAAGAGTTTATGAAGGTTTATGAGGAAATTGTGTTCTTGCTAATTTAACTCCAGGTACTCTGGTCTCACTAAGGTTATTAAGTGTGGCTTCTATTTTCAATCTGATTATTGTACAACGTTACCATGCTCTCTTCTCCTCATTTCTTTTTGGCTGTGCGAGGAGGCTGTGTCCGCTGGATATTGCCATTTCTGGTACATGTATGCATAATTTATTTTTTTCCGCACAACAAAATTTCAGAGAGGAAAAGAGCATGGGTTTATTAAAGTATTGGTTTCAAAATAGACACCACAAACAATTGATGGAAGATATAAAATTGCCATCTATTGAAACCTATTCCATTTTATTTTTTGCAGTCTTGCAAACTTCAATGTGCCGCTCATAACATTGGCAGAACTTGTCATGTGATATAACTGCGAAATGATTTAACGGTAAAACGAAAATTCTTTACAGCATGGTAACACTTTGATATACGGGATAAAACTGTTTAATATAAAAATGTAAATTTATATCAAACTGTTCAATACATATGTTAATATCGCATGCATTTATTAAGTCATGAATTACAAAAAATGTTAATATTATTTGTTTAAACGATCGTTTAGATTGTAAATTGTTGCTTTATAATCCCAATGACAAACATCAAAGCATGCCAATAAAATGTGTCTTATCTGCTAAGATTACTGCAATTGTTTTCTTTGGTGCATTTAGGATAACTTGTTCTATGACACGAATTAGTTCGCTAAAAACTTATCGTCAGACACAGTAGCATACGAATCCAGCATAAGCCAAAAATAAGACAAAAACCGTGTTTTATCTAAGCAAGGATTTTGTTAAATTGTATGGATATATGCCGTAGCATTAATAGTTGACTAATCAGTGCCTTATCAGTGTAGAATACTTTCATAGTCACAAAACTTGACGGTTCGTGTACTATTCTTTACTGTATCAATCAGTGTTTATATTAACCGAGTGATTTTGACATTAAAGGGACACGACATTAAATTGAAAAAGTTAAAAGACGTTGGAATTTTATTTAATTAAATATGAATAATAAAATTATATACTGACAAAAGCGTTGTACATTTGGATAGTGTATTGTGTTAAATTAATTAAACGAATTTCGTAATGAGTCCGTTGATTCCTTTCGATTGAAACAGATTCGATACCTAAATCGAAATGGAGGAGTTGTGCCGGGATCGATATTTCGAAGTACCAGTAGTTTTATATCGTCTTCTGACGTGTTCGATGTGTTATAATTATTTATTTCATTCCGGAGAGGTATTACAACCTCATCCTAGTGAACCATGGACTCTCGTATCTGTTCCGGGAAATACATTATATCATAGCAACTTTTCAGTCATAGCCGACGTAAGCAACGAAACATCAGTTAATCACATTTGCTTCTCACTGAATAGCATGGATTGTAATAGGTGGAAAGAATGTTGTTACGCTGCCAGTCGATGTTGTGAACGGCAACTTAGCACCCCGAAACGTAAAGACTCAGAAAACAAGTTTTGTCCGCGGACATGGGACGGTTTTGGTTGTTTTGATGACACTCAATCAGACACAAGAACGTTTGTAGCCTGTCCAAACTTCATAGAGCATGCTTCATTGTCAGGTACGTTATGACTGACGGACTTTAGAAACGCATCACTGAAATATATATCTTAATTTTTACACTGTGATGTAAGATTTGATCTTTATAATGCATCAGAATAAATTTCAAGTACCTCTCGATATTTTATTGGTTATGACATATTTGGTTAAAATTTTAGCTGATAAAGTGATTTTCTTCATAATGACCACTTTAACGAAAATACCTGAACATGGGTGATGTGTTTTTAATGTCTTTGACTATATAAAGTAGTGGCCAGGTTTACATGACATTCTTAATTCCTTCAAGTATAACTGATGAGAGGAATTAACCCTGCAAAGATTAACTTCACATATGAAAATTGAACACCACAGGAGTAGCGTCAGCTTGTAAGTGCATGTCAACAAAGCGTATGGGTTGATGCAAGCAAACACCTTTATTGATAGGAAAATTGAAAAGCGAGTTTCGTTTACTTCTACATCGGTGGCATGTATTTTATTGAATATATTATATCAATTTTAATACATAATATCAAAGGTTATGTGTCAACCCGTTCGTTCATTCGTCCGCAAATGAAAGCATTCCCGTAAAAATTAAAATTAAAGCGCTTTCATTTTTATTAATCAAACGATATTCTCGCGTATCAATTTCTCATGGTATTACATGTACATTGACTTGTTTACGATAGACGTGCAGGTTATGTAATATTTTTCGCAGGAGGAAATTGCTCTGATGATTTACCTGAAAGCTTACGAAAGGTAGCTACACATTTCCTATACGTAGAACTAGTAATGCCATAATCAGTTCATGAAAATTCTACGAAGATATACAGATATTTATCAACCATTAAAGCTGGAAATTTTGGATTTCCGATTGACCACCCGTTGTTCTTCCGGGAGTTTACGAGTATATTTGAATAAAAAACTCAAAGTGGAAGTATTGCACTTAATCGAGACAAAATATGCTCTTAAATCACATTTAGATTGTTTAATCTTATTTGTTTTAAATTCCGCCACATCACGTCTCGCCATTGAATATGTGGCTGAGAAATATATTTTAGACAAGTGGAATTTCGGTTTCTGTAGCATCATTTAGCGATGATAATCAAACTTGTTCATCCTCAACTTTTGTTCTGGCTTCCAAAATGCGTTATGTTTGTTTAATTGCTTTATCCTTGAATTGTTTTTATCCCAACATTTAACAAGCTTAAAAAATTGTAACCGTTACGGATCTTAAAAACCCTTAATATGTTATTTGTAAAAGAAGTTTCTCTTTCCTTAAAAATAGTGTTTACATTCTGTTTGGTAGTTTACGGATAACATTGGTATGAAACCTTGTACTTATTCACATCAATATTTAAATTATTAATGATACGCGTAGCGTCATTTTTAGATTAAAGTAAATCTTTATTGACTGATTAAGACGATAAAAATACAATCCGGCTATATAATCATTATCCAACAAAATCTACTAAATAAATTTTTAAATAACTATAACTATATAACTAATTATATGTTTTTTGATTTGAATAAAATGACATTTACAGCCACGTGTTAGTTTCACAACATGTTTATCATAAGAATGTTGTTAACACTAAGCTAATACAACGTTATAAACATCTCGACAAGAGTTTTTAAATAAATGAACTATTGTTACTGATAGTATGATAGTTATCATTCGACACTTGTATATGGGTCATTACTGTTTGCTTACCAAAAACTTAGTTGTAACTGATAAAAAACTTGTTGTGAAAGATATCTTAACATTTATTTTTAACCTTCATCGTTTGTTTACAAAATAACACTAGGTCCCACACGATATGGGCAACATGTAAGTGGTAAATAGTGGCAGAAAATATCATTACAAAATCATAATATTTGAAAAACGGCTGACACACGCTTAAAGAGAGACTATAATTTAACATTGCCTTATTATAATGTTTAGGTCGAAGAGAGGAGTCGATGTGTGGCGGGAGAAAGAGAGAGAGAGAGACAGAGAGACAGAGGAGAGAGAGAGAGAGAGAGAGAGAGAGAGAGAGAGAGAGAGAGATATTTATCTTTCGTTTATGTTTTTCTCAAAAACAAAACGAGACATTACAAATACAAAATGAACATGGAAACTTGTGGCTTAACCTCTTTGAACTTTCAGTGTAGTGGTTCAAATTCAAATCTACAAAAAACATTTTTAAAAACTAATATGACAACATGTACATATTTTCTCTTGCTGTCAGAAATCAAATTAAGCAGAAGCAATTCGTACACGTTTAACAATGCTAAAGTAACATATGAACAAACTCAACCGCATAAAAATGTAAACATTCATGGAAACACATCTTTTAAAAGAGTTCTGTTTTGCTATCTAGTGAGTGTAAAGAATCATTTTAATAATAAAATAGCTTTTAGATATAATTTACATATAATAACCGCAATCGGAAGTAGTCGTCTTGAGCGAAGGCGAACAAAAATTTCTTGATTTAATGTTGCAGTTGATAATTTTATTTCTACAACGAAACAGACTAGTTGTTTTCCCTTATTCTGTAAAAAGACATCGTCTTGCTGTTCAAGCAGACAATCTATTTTAAGCTGTTTATTTCTTTCATTTAAATAAGCATTGAAGAGAAACACATATTTATATATAATGTTATAATAACAACTAATATATTGTAAAGAATGCCACCAGACTTAGTTTTGTTTACTTTTGTATGTCAACCTTATATTTGACAGTTGATCTCCACTTCTTTAGATGTATCACTATCATGTGAGTCTAAAAACATTTTAGAGTGCCTCAAAAATGAAAACAAGACAGAATCTCCGTAATTTGTTGTATTTATTTCTGAATGTATATAATCTCAAATTAACTTTATCCCAATTCTTCTCCCTTTATGTCGTGTTGCCATGTTTTCACTTATATGTGTACTTAAACAAGTTTTGTTTTGTAAAACGGTTTCCTCAGTATAGTAAACTAGTCAATTATAGTATGTTTTCGACCACAAGGACATTTACTATTTATAGTCGAGATGATATTATTCATTCAACACTTACGATACACACGTTCTGTTCGCTTATCGCAAATGTATTCTACATCATGCGTCCTTGTCATTTAAAAAACTGGAAACCACGCCCACTAATGTATACAGAGCTAGTAAACATAGTTCCAGCGGAAGAATCTTTTGAAGGAATATTATACAAAATTAACCTACTAAATAGTTGTTACGGTAACCTTTTCACAGGAGGCTAATGCTCGATAAAAGTGCAAAATACAGTTTTACGATAAACCACGATGTATTCAGAAACAAATATACTCATACAGTAGAATTTTTTTGAAAAAATGTATACTAAAAAAAACAAAAAGGTGAAATATGCATATCAGGAATCGCCACATATGACAGCCTCCCCACACAGTCAAAAAGAAGAGAGGGGGAGAAAGCATGGTTAATAAAATGATCAGTTTCAAAAAAGACACCACTAACAATAAACAAAAATGAGAACCCGAGGGGTTACCGCCTTGGAACGGTCAGTGGCAAATCAAATTGCCACTGGGGGTTTAAACCAGATTCTAGGGTGCACCAACCTCAAACTTGCCCCAACAGGTTCTCATATCACAAAACAAGTACAAGTTGCCTTGGTGAAAAAACTCCAACCCACTTATCGGCTTAACAATGTTGCATGCAAAAGCACACAAACATATAAAACATAAGAAGCTAAGAGCATTGCAAAGCCGAAGGGGCGGGTACTCAATGATCTTACCGAGACCAGAGCTGCTGGAGTAAAATCAGCAAGAACACGATGACAGGGATAAAAGAAACAAATCGAGCTTCTAGGTTCTTTTAAGAAAAGATTTCCCCATTAACCTTCATAAACTCTTAAACCCCTGCCACCGTCGTGTAACCAAAGATGTAACTGTAGAAGGGTTAATCACCAGGCCTGCAGAGCGCTGTAAAATATCATGTTGGTAACCTTTCTTTTTAAATTTACAGATGGTTTTTACGAATAACCGGGAGAAATTAACACTGCCTTTTATCTTTTTAAGTTTATAAATTAAATATCCATAAAAAACTGGCTGTGAAATACCTTGTTGCAAAAGTGATTTTAAACTGCATCTGTATTAATTTTATTAATTAAATCTGGGTATCGGCGATAAAACTTGCAAAAGGTTTTCCTTAATTTGTGTTACCGATAGCATTCTTTTAAAAGTTTTTCTGTAATGCAAAGATTACGTTCATTGAAATCATTAACATCGTTGCAAGCTCTTGAAAAGCGAACAAGCTGTGAGATATAAACTCCATAAGATGTTGCAGGGGGAACATCGCCGTCTAAAAACGGAAAATTTACTATATTAAAATTAAAATCATCTCTTTTATCATAAATTTTAGTAGTGACATAACCATTTTCAATGGACAGATTTAGATCGAGAAAGTTTGCTTGCTTTTCTGAAGTGTTCGCTTTATTAAGTTGTAGTTCTTTAGGATAAATCTTATTAACCAGTAATGGAAAATGGTTATTGTCTATATTTAATAAATCATCAAGGTACCTCGAGGTGTTGTTAAAAGCTGTAATTATATCATCTTGATGTTCAGTAGAAAGAGATAACATAAAGTCTCTTTCATAACAGTATAAAAACAGATCAGCAACAAGGGGTGCACAATTAGTACCCATTGGGATGCCTATTACTTGTTTATAAATAGAGGTACCGAATCTAACATAAATAGTTGCTTTTGGGAGATGGACAATGGGTGGTAAATGAAATGTTATTATTCGAGAGTCATTAGACCCTGACCAATACTTAAACATATTAGACTTATTGGTATGTCGATGGGTTGATGTCTTGAAGTTGTGATGTTATTGGTTAGATAGCTTACTCGTTGTACTATTATTGCATTAGAAGAGAAATGAAGAGAAATATTAACAGTACATTTGTAAAAACAACGTGACCGAGTGAACGTTGAAAGTTACAGATAATTTCGAGTGACAAATTATTCATCCAGTGCACATAAATGGACATTGAATTATATGAACAACTGAACAAATTATTGCCGTTTCTTAGAAAGAATGCAATCAAGTAAGAGAAAAGTTGCGAAAGGACATTCACATTATCAACTTACTCTTAAGAGTTCTCTTGATCAAATCTTACATAGACCGCTTCTTCAAAATCCTATTTGTACTTTTTGTTTATTTTAAAACATCCTTTCACAGTGAATATTATACTTGTGGTCGTATTGGTAAGTGTGGCGGCTGAAAAAAAAGTTGCCCACTACTTCGTATCAGTGATGTCATTGTTTCGTTAATCTTCTATTCATTTAAAACTTTTTTGCTAGGAAAAACAAGGAGGTTTAAATAAGGTTTCTTATAAAATTTCTCAAAGGTTCTCTTGTTTATTAATTGTTTGTGGCGTCCTATTTGAATTGACATACATATATAAAACATGCGCTCTCTCTATCTTCCTCTCTTCTTTTTCGCTGCGTGGGGAGGCTGTGTTTTTTGAGTGTGGCGATTCCTGATATGCATATGTTGCTTTTTTTCGATTAAATAGAATCCGTCACGAGCATAATTTGGTTGTTTTCTGTGATTTGTAAAGAGATCCGGTATCAGTATATTCTTTATTGAAAATTATTTCGAGAATTATAACTGAAGAAATAAAACATTTAAAGTCTATCTCAACTGTTACAGAAAATATAGGTCCAGGAGATATACCATGACAAATTAAGGCCTATGACCTATGCTGTAAGTGAAGACCAGAATAGCTTGCAAGGCCACAAAGTCTGATCAGCGTATACCACATTCAGTAAAAGATTGTTTAATGCATTTAGAAACAATTGTCATCATGTTATCATGAAAGTCTATAATTTTATCTGGGTCTACATTTAGCGAAAAGTGAAAATGCTCCAATTTATAAAAGTGCGTCTCAAAAATGTATATAAACACTTAATATGTGAAGTACATGTATTTGACCGTGATCAAAGTTACTATATTTTCCATTGGCGTTTTACAAACTAATTATTATCCCATTATATTTCAATAGCTGAATCTTTTTTCAAAAGAATTATATTTGAGATCAAATATGTGTTTAGCTCCAATGATCAATAGAGTGCTTACTCCGGTTTCAATAATGTTTGATGTACGAAATGAGTCAAAAATATGTGGACACTTATGTTTTCTGAAAAGTATCAAGTAATACGAACAGTAGCCTAACAACCTCAAAAAAAAACCCAAAAGCCGTGTACTTACTAATAATTGCGTCATGACCTCCTACGTGACAAAAGTAGCGGATGGTCTATCCAACGCGAATACAGGAATCATAGATTCAATTAGTAACTTTTATTTCACGAAACGTGGTCATTATATTGAAGACTAAAATTCTTCTTTCTTGTAATATATCTTTGTACGACACCGTCTTGGCATGCGTTGTAGCAAAGATATGCTTTTACACTCACATCCTATTGGTTAACAAAACACTGGATTAGATAAATATTAGATAAGCGTTTATTGCCAGGAATAGAGATAAAAGCCAAGTGCTATCAAGCGACTGATGATGAACAGCTTAATTTCTAACAACGAATGTAATACAATGTTCGAATTCATCCTCAGCTTCATTTCACAACCTTTGAAGAATGTGCGTTATTTAAGATATGAATCGCATCGACTAAAACGTTGTGCTTCTCGAATTACTCGAATTTCTCGATTGCTGCTTGGCAAGGATACCTAAAATCATTAGGTTATGTTCTAAAAATAAAGATTAAAACGATATCATCAATCCGAATGCTAGAAATGATATATCATTATGGCATACTTAGTGTATATTGTGTAGAGATCTATCATCATAGCATAGTGTATAACAGTAATTACGTAAACAGTCTCGGAAATGTCGACTATTCTGTCATTTTAGAACTGATGACCAATATATATAAACCGATGATTACCGGGATAAAAACAGTGCCCTGAACCCTTCGCCTAACTGAGCTCGCAGTTATAGTGTACAAATCTACCACCGAAAGTAAACTATTTTGTACTTCGTTTATTAAATTTGCGGACAAAAATGCAAATTTTAAAACCTTGTAGTTTTAAGACAACATATTCAATAAAGATTTAAAACATTTTTTAATTTGTTTTGACTTGCATTTGATGAATGCACATTTTTGTTGTTTTGAAGATAAAACATAGTGTCTATATTTTCATGTAAACAACCCATATCAAGTTCTCAGGGTTCAATGACCTACGATAATCTAAGTTGAATTTTATAAGATGCAAGGGCACTGCTTATTTATGCATTGTTATCTTGCGATCGTCTGTACTGTCATGTTTTATTGTCTTCGTTTAATTGTTATGGATGATTTGGAGGTCGCATGTGGCTTACATTATGTTACAGAAATTGACATTGCCTTGTGACATAGTTGATGCTCATTACTCGAACAAGGCGGGTCAGTTTAAATGTTTGGTTCATATATTGCAAAAACTATTCAGTTGATCATAGTAATTGAATAATGATATCATATCCGATTTCTACGAATTTACACGCGTAGGCTGCGATTGCAAGAAATGTATGACGGGAGGCGAATACTTGTTCGTTTTATCCAACATCTTAAAACGTACTTACTTCCTTTAATAGTCTTGGGATAGTTATGCTTTACTTTCAGCAAAGAGACCTTTCGTATAAAATAATGGAAACAATATCATGCCATATTCTTATTAATAATTCCCTCTATAGTGGCCTTTTTTAAACGATTGGTACAGTTTATATCTCGTATGGGAAATAACATGCATTCGTTACAACGGTATCGAGTTAATATACTTGATACATTATCTTTCAATATTGCCAAGTGATTACGAGTATTAAAGGGAACGATATAAGGGAGCACTCTCGGATTTTTAAAAAAATAATATTAATTATTTTAACGTGAGTAAATTAATTATTTCCTTATCTGATAAAACGTAAAAAAACATCTAGGATTAGACCGTTGTATTCAGCGGTAATATACATTAAATTTTCAAATGTCTGTACAGTGCAAGTGCACGTTGGGGAAAAAACTGTCCAAATGAAGGTAGAAATCAGTGGGCCTTGTAGTGCGATCCGTCCGAATGAATAGCCGTCATCGGTAGATCTGGCTTTTAGCTGTCCAGCAAACGATCTCGAAAACTTTAAGCACATCTGGATTAAGCTTCATTTAAAACATGTAGCACCACTCAAACCTGAAACTAGTGAATAGCCTTAAAATAATCCACATTTCTCACGTGATAAATAAACATACTGTTTATGACTAACTCGAAACACACCTGAAACAAAAATAAACACTTTATTGACACCCTTTTTTGATATACACTCAACAAAAGTTCTAATTGGTCACTTTTTTCCGTAATTTTTATTAGAAAGACATTGAATTCACTCTTTATTTATGAACAGATCATATGCCAACATCAGTCTTCAGCTTAAGTTTTAATCTTGTTATAATTGACTTTATAACAGTTTTGGGAGAGTTATCCTTAATTTTGCTAAAAATACATTTCTTGCATAAAAAGGTCAAGCACACAGAAATTTGATCTTAATTCCTTGTTTTGTTTTAACAGGACCCCTCATTAGTAGGAAAAACAGAAAACATGATTAATCAATAGCACATTTGTTTAAATAAACCCGTTTCAAAGTATCCGATTTTAAAATTACCTCCCTTTTAATAAAAGAATGTTCAAATTTTGATCTGCGCTGTAAGTAAATAGTATTGAATTTGTTTAAGAAAACAATCAATAAAGATTAAAAAGACATTAGGTAATTGAATTCTAGACAAAACAGTTCTTTCCACAACCTCTCTTGACGTAGGGAAGAACGAAACTAGCATACATTGTAAACATACAGTATACAATGAATGACCAATTAGAACTTTTGTTGAGTGTATTCCCGGGAAGTTCTGTAAAACATCGACAGCCTTCCAAAAGCAATATATTAACAACATATAGGGAGGGTGGGCGGATGCCGACATATTTACCGCTGACGAGAAACGGCTAGAATGGTGTACACAGATAAAACCAACACTTAAATATCCTAATCGCACGAGAAACACGCACCTTTCCACTCCTCACTGATCAGTACCGTAAACTGCGCTTTATTCAAATTTAACGTAAATATTTTCATGATATCGCAGCTCTTCAATAAAATTAAGTTTTCTGTTTGGGTTTTGTTTAACACCGTTATTCAAGTTTGAAACTGATTGTTTAATTGTTAACAATTAATTAAGTAATATGTTTCTTTTCTAATAGAAAATCACATTTTCTACAAACAAATAATTTAGAAAAAAAGATGCTGAATAGAAGTGATGTTTTGGTTTTCGCCCTTAATGTTGGCATTGACTTTCACTGTACCCTTAGAAAGGGCATCATTAGTCTATTCATAAGAACTACAAAAATCTCCGTAATTTTCTGCGTATTTGAATAAATGGTGATAATAACTAAAAATAGCCAATCGTCGTAGTATTTTGCATAAGGACTTTCTCTAATAATACGTACAAAACAAAAAAGTCGAGCTTAGTTCAAGCGATCACATTTATGAGAGTTTCGAAAATGCAAATTTGCTTACGTATATTTTTTTAGTTTAAAATCACCTGACGTCCCTTTTATTTCAGTTTAAATTCACTACTGCATCAAAGTTTTCCCCGCCATGTGTTTGAATAGATTTAATTGACACATTTAAGGAAAGAATTTTGATGTCAAATTCCTATATAATTATGTATATTTACGTTGCGTACCTTTTGTAGAAATTGCAATCCATTAAGGGCTTACTACACTACTCTCCAGCACGTTCATCGATAAAAAGAAAATTACCAAAATCTCAATAACGGCAAAATGCCGTTCAATAAAACTTGTAAAGACAATTAGCGAGATCTAAACATTCCTGAAACTTATATTTACATAAATTAACAAAAACTTAACAAAACATCATTTTAATGCCCACATGAGTAATATGATACTGACAACAATTTCTGGTGTCTTCCTGACCTACATATGTAAACGTTATGAGATATTAGTAAAAGTGTGTTTGACCTTTAATTTCCTGGTCGCTTTCTGGTCGCGTAAATGGATGAAAATCATTGATTTCTCTTTTAGTAGTTGAAAAGATGTGAAATTTGCATAATTATCAGGAATGGCCACATCCAGCAAACACAGCCTATCCACACAGACAAAAAGTAGAGAGGAAAAGAGAGCATGGTACTTCATGGACGCCACAAACAAATAACGAAAGTGGAAACACGATGGGTTACCGCCTCGGAACGTCAGTGGGTAAACGATATGCCACTGTGGGTTTAAACCAGGTTCTAGGGTGCATCAACCTCACACTTGCCCCAACAGGTTCTCATTTCACAAAACAAGTACAAGTTGTCTTGGTGAAATAACTCCAACCCACCCATCGGCTCAACAATGTTGCATGCAAAAGCACACAAACATACAAAACATAAGAAGTTAATAGCAAAAGGGCGTGTACTCAATGATCTTGAAAGTTCTTTACAAAAGTACACGACATTTGCTTGTCAGTACCATTACACTCACGTGGGAATTTAAAATTATGTTTGTATTGCTTAATTTGTGAATTAATGTAAATAGAATTTTAAGGAATTTTTAGGTCTACCTTTTTTCTTTACTTTTCTAACGTGTCTCACGGTATGCAAAATAAAGATATATTAGTGACATTCATTTGTGGAAAGTATCATTGAACGACATTTTACCGTAACGGTTACTGAGATATTGATCTCTATCAAAAGCTTATTTAACTTTAATAATAGCATCTCGGCAGAAAATATATAGGAATCTGGACTTAGCATTATTTCACAGAAACTAGTTAGTGTGCCATTTCTAAAATGACCATTCATGGAGATCTTCAGACAGGAACATAATGAATTCCTGGAGATAATTAAGGCATTTTAACCGGCTTTAGCTTACAGAAGGGGACAACTTATAGCTGGTCTTAGATGCAATTTGTATAAAATCCGTTATGCCATGTCTTTGTGACAATCATTTAATGTAAAGAATGGTGCAGTTTTCAAGTTAAAATTTCGCGAACTAGTTTCCTATATAAGCCAGATATTTCCTGCGATATTACTTTAACTGCCCGTAACATGTACTTGTGCACATTTGAGCGAGTGTCGGTGCGCTTTGTTGTTACTTCTCTAGACTTTCTAGATAAAAATGAATATTTCAGTGGCAACTTGGACAAAATGTAATCAAATTTTGATTAGCGTTTCTGAGAAACCAGATTGTTGGCAAACGTTTTCGAACACGCCTCGAACTTTTCCGTTTATATTAACTTCTTTGTTCAAGGCTCTGAGCTGCTATCTTCATTATTCTACACATGATAGCTCCAATATTTCAATATTTCCTGTGGCAAAATCAACTCAATCCTTTTAGAATAATAACAGGCAATCTAATAATTATTACCAATTTACATTTCGCTTTAATCCATGACTTCTTAGTATACGGTTTTTGAAGCATATTAAGCGTGTAGATATGTTATTAAAATTTATTTCCCTGCTGTTGTTTTCCCTTCATTAAATAGTGATTTTCTTTTTGTTTGTATTATTAAAAATCTCGACCAGAATGTTTTTAATATGGAACTAGCAAGATATATGATATAAAATATTTATAATTGGCTAATTCGAACCCTAATTGCTTTTATTATTTTGATTGTTCACTATACTTAGAAAATTACCCCAAAATCTAAGAAATAATAACCTCTGGACAGATTCAATAAACCGCTTCAAGCAACTCAAGATCTTTATGTAAGTGCTTTGGCTGATAGTTTCTTGTAATAACACATCTTTAATTGTACTGTTATAGCACGGGTCTAACCACAAAGAAAAAAGTGAAATGTCACGTTATGTTAATTACCACGCACTGCGCGGTCATAGTGTAAATGTCAACATATTCTAACGTATTACTGTACAATTATTGTAATAAAGATTAGTGTAACACATACAGGAAAAAAACAACTATGCATTTCATAAATAGTTGAATGGATGCACAGTTTAGTAGTACAGTACCAGTCTTATTGTTCTGGAAATCTTGAATGATTAGGGAATTATGTAAACTATTCGTACTACCAGCAATGTGTCATAGCTGTTTATATTGCTTTACATGTAGTTTTCATCACCTTCACTTTTATCCTTCTGTGTTTTTCCTAATGTTAATTGTGTCAGTAATGTAAGTCAAAGGACATTTGTAATTGTTTGTATCATAATTACTATTTAAATGTGAAACGAATTGCAATTATTACAGGTTTTCAGTTCAAAACAAAGACGTATTTTAGAAGGTCAATGTGTATAATTGATAACAGATAAGAGGAAGGTCATGCTATACTCTGATTATTTAACCAACAAAATGTTATGGCTTAGATGGGCGAAATGAATAGTTTTCCCGTGATCAATACTCATCAAGGCAATATCAAATTTTTGCAAAATGTTAAAATTTGTTGATAAGCATTATTTAATGTAAATATTTGTCACCTGACTGTATAATTATCGATAACGTTCTATAAATGATAAGCGCATGAAGGCAAAAATCTAATTAAAAAATGATAACAACCAAACGAGTTCGTAATATACTCTAGTGAAGCTTAAAAGCATATACTTCAGTAATCACCATAGTTTTGTTACTTTACCAAAACAAATTCTGCAATAATTCTCTTTGTAGCTGTTCTGATTTATAGGATCAACAACAGTATTGATAAAAATAGTATTTGGATTTCCTTTCACGACCTTCATAAGATTGTAAAGAAAACTGGCAGACACGTTCCGCTGTCACGTTTGGCTTCTGTTCCAGTATCATATCCAAAGTAACTGGACTGAAACCATAAAAGAACATAGAAATAGTCTTTTTATTGTGTTTCGAGAGTACAGTCTCGTGTATTTAGACCACAAATTTACATAGATTATGATCATCAGAGGCATTTTAATGTTTGTTATTAGCCTTTGGGTAATATGTTTACGTTATTTATGCTATCAATCACTTATGGTTCCATCGCTTAAGCATCATTTCTAAAAGTTCTGAATTATAACTCTTTTGCAATTCATCATTCACAAATGACCGAGTCGCTAAAATAGATAAAGATTGGTTTGCAAAAAATGCTTTATCAGAGACTTCACTGAGCCTCACTGCTCTTTATAACTGGCTTAAGCAAATCATAAATATGATTAAAAATGGGTGTCAATTACTTTTTTTAATTTATAGCATAGCTTTATTTATTCTCTTTTAAACATCAATTATCACAGTTTTTAACAACACTTCACATTTTATGACAATTTGATAATTATAAAAATATTCATTAATTAATTCTTACCCTAAAGATAATTACGTTTCCCCTATACTAACGGCCTTCAGCTTAATAAAACTCGGAGAGAGAAAAGAGGTTTTGTTTCCTATTTTAAAATCGTTCAATGGACAATACATAGACGAGCTATCTCTGCAAATTAATTATTATAAAGGTGAATTGAATGTTATATTGTCTGTTTTCCTTGTTAGATTGTAATATCTTAGAACTACTATTTTGCCACAAAAATACCGAAGATTCAAGTAAGAAAAAAATGCATGTTAGACACTAGTCTATGAAAATTGTTTTTCTAAACGGTGTTTTATGAATATTCGATATCCAGATTAAAAGGATATCAGTATTGCTATCAAAATGAATTTTGCATCATGCGTACTGATCATCCCCCTTAAATGTCGTTTTGCTGTAGTTGTAGTTTACGAAGGCTCATATGAAAATGTTGATAAAACACTTTGGGTCCCGATCTGTTTAATGAATTCATACCATCGTGGTTTGTCGATTTAATTTCTTTTGATCTCGTCTCCTCTATAAGGAACTTAAATCGTGTATCAAACAACCACATCAGCAGGATAATTTTATCAACCTACACACCAATAACTGCAAGCTAATAACATGTTGAATGTCTTCCTCAAATTAAGTGATGAATAGTTTGTTCTACTGGGATCACGCAGCTCATTCTACAAAGCCTTAAAAACACAATTTCCTGAGCTGCTGATAGGAAGCGTAATGAGATGTGCAAATTTGCATTAAACATTATACGCTTACCTCATTTTTCTGTGATTTCGATTTTTTTTACTTCATAAAGCTTAATTTTGGGGTATTGAAGAGAATCGACCTTAATAAATTCTTAATAGTTATACTAAAATTATGTTGTTTTTTTTTAATTTTGTCGCCGCGACGGTACGGGTTTGCTTCCTAGCAAAGGCAATATCATTTTATACAGAGATTAAGAAATGTTAAATATATTGCCTCTATCTGGGAGCGAACACGATCGTCATGGCGTCAGCGCCTAGCTCTGCAACTCCGACGACGCAACCCGTTGAGCTAACCGGGACCACCGCAAAAAAGGTCGATCGGATAGCCCTGATATTACTGCAAGACATCGGTAACGGGTTACTTTACTATTAACATAAAGACATAGTAACCTTAGGTCAAAACGCATTAACTTTATGATAATTATGAAAATAAAATGCTTAACACTTTTTGTGAGATATTTATATTATACGTATTTTATTTATAAACATAAAAATGCACTGATATCTTTAGAATACAGTATTCACGTATATAATTAACTCTGCTTTCAGAAATTAATTATTTTTAGAGATTCATTAAAATGGTTCGACATAGTTTAAATAGTAAGAACAATATTAGTTTTAATGCAAAATATGCAAATTAATTTAACGGCAACAATAATTTTCAATTAAAGTTTTTGAGGTTTATTCGATATTATAACTTGTAACATGAAACCTCTCGTTGATAGTTAGATAATCAGTAATACATCATCTGAATTAATAATTATCATCATCGGATGTAAACTTTTATCTAACATGTTCAATCACTGACTGTTATTTCTGTACAAAAACTGTACACGCAATGTTCATAACATGACTTGGCAATTTATTTAACCATTTTTGAACCCATTTCATTACGTTAATTCTTAAAATATCTTTTGGTGAAACTAGTTTAATTGAAATATTTATCTATTTGCCCTGAATTAAATAAATTATATATGTACAGTAGTAAAACTGATTTTTAGCTCCGCTTTTTAAGAGTAATGCGAGATTAGTGTAACCTTTATTTCGGTGTCATCATCGGCATCCTACTTCTACACAGTTACGCACACCCTAAGCATATCTTACAAATTAATACAGATGAATTGTTCAAACTTGGTACACTTGTAGGGATATAAAAGCATGCCAAGAACCCTTAATGTATAACATTTTATACATAAACAGGAAACCCTATTACATTTTAGTTGGTGGATGTACTGGATAAAATGTTAGCGATATCTTTATGAGGTGAATTGTATATTTATTGTGCATTAGTAACTAAAAATCAGATAATTTGATTATATCAGGAAAATGAGTTATTTTTTAAGATTTGTTACCCGATTATTGAAATGACATAGATGAAAATGACATGCCGCCAGGTTGAGCGAAACTCGATATTAACACAAATAATATCACCATGCCTTACGGCCTTTAAGGGCTATGTAGTTGATGACAGCAATGATTAAATGTACGTGGAAACATTTTACGGCCGCTACACGGCAGAATTTGCAACCAAAAATGGAAAGAATACGCTGTATTTGTTGGGCCAAATAAGTAACTGGCGTGCAAAACTGCAGACCAACCTGCGCATTAAGCCTTGAATAATCTCAAAAAAACGTATTATGCAAAATAATAGAATAGTAATCTAAAGACTTGTGTAATCAATTTCAAATTTTCTTGTATTTTCTATTTAATATTAAAATAAGCTAAACACATAAAACGTTCCAGACCCCAGGACGATTCACGGTCCTTTCCAATTGAATTTTTCCCCTAAACGATTGATCTTGCATCTTTTATGCCACCGTTTTACTGATTTTCTATTTTGTTCCAGTAAAATAAAAACCATAACGATGCTTTAGCTCACTGTAGTGAAATTAAAGACAGACCGACACAATTCTGTAGACAGTTTATAGCCAGAGTAAATTTTAACTTTAATCAAGAAATTTTTAAAAGATTTCCCAGAATTACTTTCCCCAGACATAAAATTAATCAGGATACGGTGGTCAGTTTATAGAGGAAAAGACGCCCTTAATGTCATGATTCAATAAAACTAGAGGAAATCTTATTCGGTTTGATAAAATACTGGTATTACCGACTTTACCCAATAAAATACTTGAACTTGGTTTGCTTCCACAAATTAATCTTACGGAACTGCGTTCAGCACAAGACTTATTTCCAAAAGGTTAAACACAACAGTAATTCTTTATGAGTTATTAAGATGTGAATCCTCGATAAACTCAAACAATTATATTACTGGATCAAAATGACACTAAACATCATAACATTTGTAACGATATATTAGGCAATTACATGCAAATAATACTTTTAAGCACCACTCACATATAGAAAGCCTCAGCAAAACATACGCCTTGCTAAATGTGATATCTGAAATAGATGAAAAGGGATTTTGAAAGCCTACGAACACGACAAATATGAAAATATTGCAGGCTCGGTTTGATTGAGCCTGTTCATGGGCAGTAATGGAAATGCATATTACTGCCCACGCCGCCTAGCCTCGGGTTAAGCGCAACTCAATATTTACACCAATAAACAGTAAAAAACGCCGAAGCATTTACAATCATGGTTATGCAATTTACAATTTAGCTTCCTGTTAGCCAAACACACAAAACAACTTATTAACAATAATTATGGGTTAACTGTAAAATTATATTAATCCTAATAATTATTATCATATGATGAGTGTTTGAGTAAAATCTAAATGTTTTTTTTTTAAACTTACTTGATCCCTGACTTATGGCAACATGGATCGTAAAATGGTAATAATGCAAATAAAATTTATTTGACTGTTATCTCTTTGTTCTGATTATTCCACAGATCCGTCTTTCTACCTCGCTCAGAAATGCGGACGCTCGACCCTGTTTGCAGTTCTTAAAACTGTTATCTACGCAAAGCGGTAACCGTTGTAAATGAACCCAAGATATAAGCATTTTGTGCGAATGTCCACAAAAGTAACCATTGTTCAATTTTGTTCAGCCTACTTGTTATGTAAAAACGACACCTTGTATGTACCTCGTAAAGTTTATGCTGCAGATCACTTTGTTCTACAATGTTTAAAAAAAGAATGATTGGGTTAACTGATGTTCCGAATTTACAAAATTAAAATAATTAAAACTTATTATTGACGTTCCAGTTAGTTATCAACCCTTTAGATGTTCCTTTTCTTTTTGCTCCTTTATAAACCATGTGCAAGCTGTTAAAAGGGGTCGCGATGTGTTATTTTGGGGAGCATTAAAGTATATCCAATGTCTGGACAATTTTTTATTAGAAGAGGAGTTATTTAATAGCTTGAAAGTAGTAAGTTCCAGAAAGATTTGTTTTATTTATCCATTATTAAAATACATTTATCCAAATGTAAAAAGTCAATAAGCAGGTCACATAATAATAAAAATTATCTATTTTGACCAACGTTTTAAAATCACTTGCATATTGTTTGAGTTTAGTAAATAAGTTTTTTTCATGTCAATTCGCTCTACACACGGATAAAATGAACGGTCATCTTGCAGTATGAAATCGAAATATGTTAACTAGAGATATGCAAGAGCGCAGTATATCGGATATATATTCCTCTCTATATACGCATGCTTGGTCTGATGATGGAGCAGTTCATCTGGGAGATTTATTGGAGCAGGAGTTCCGTCTCAACGTGTTTGTAGAACATTTTAATTTCACTTTTAAACTCACATCAAATTAGCACTACCGAGATTTCATTTTGTGTAATATATTAAAAATAATATAATATGGAATAATTTTGTAACTGAAGTGTTAACTGTCATATCATACAGCATATAATTGTTGACATTTTATCACCAATTATGAGGATATTTATTATTATATTCTCTGGAGTTTATGTTGTATTCCAAACAAGCATACTAGTCAATGTTACATGTATTTATAGTAACTTCTAAAACTTTTCTTACAGTGAAAAAATAATTGAAAACATCTAGGTTAAAAACAAAGAGCTGAAGATAATAGTATGTGACGCTCTATACAGTCTTTTCAATGAATTGAAGAAACAAGACAGTCACATTTACTAACTACCGTCTTCATGTAATTTAAGACAGAATTAAAAAGTTTAAATTTGTAAACAATTGTTATAATAATGTCACATTTGTTTTTTTAAGTAGAAAACGTACACTGGACGATATAAAAGAGCGCTTTTAAGGTCAGCATGATTATCTTTATCTTAGTAGATTAAGTGAATAAGTATCATTGAGTAACTTTATCGTTCATATAGATATTTACAGATCAGTATGTCACATCTTTCAGCTAAATCAAGGACATGACTAAATAGAACAACTGACAGTTTTGTGTTGTACAAAATAGTAAATTAGAAATTTATAAAAAAAAGTACGTGTTCTAGTCGAGATATGACGTTTGAAATAAAAGTTCAATTATAGAGAGAAAGAGGAGAGAAACAGAGAGACAGAGCGACAGAGATAAATACGTTCTGTGATTATATTTATACGGCGCGAAAGGAGTTATGTGCAAAGAAGGGATAGAAATTACAGAGGGACATTCAACAAGGATTCCTACATCAACAAAAATTGCTAACATCACTTTATATATATATACACATCAGTTGTACATGTACATAAACATTTCAACATTTACTGAAAAATTGTAAAAAAAAATATAACGAAAATGCGAACCATGTAATTTGCGATTTCAAAGTTAAATATTTTGCCTTTAGAAAAACGTAAAAAAACCAAGAAGGAATTAACTTTCACTGGAAATGCAGGATCTTTGCAGGGATAGGTACTTAAAACTACCAGCGGCTTTATTCAGATTATTTACTTGTTCTATGTGTTACAAGTACCTATTTCATACCGGAAGTGAGCTTCAACCGCATCCCAGTCAACCATGGACACTTATTCCGTCTTCAGAGAGCAGTATCTATTCAAGTAATTTTTCTGTGATTGCTGATATCAGTGATGGGAATTCAGTGAAGGATATATGTAAATCACTCAGTGATACAGACTGCAAAAGATGGAAAGATTGTTGTTTTTCTGCTATATCGTGTTGTGAAACACAACTAGCCGAGCCTGAACGAAACTTTTCAGAACAGCAATTTTGTCCTCGGACATGGGATGGATACGGGTGTTTTAAGGACACACCCGCCAATTCAAGATCGTTTATCTCTTGCCCGAGCTACGTTGAACATGCATCAACATCAGGTAGTTCACTTCTTAATGTTTCTCTGAGTGTTGTGTTCAATGTCAATGCGTAAATATCAATTATTTTCCGGTTCATTTCAATGTTAATTCGGATATTTACAAATCTGCGTGCGAAAAGGTCCTTAGTTGTTTAAGAATGAGATTTTAGGTACATACTTCACATAATTATTGTTTACACCTGAAATACATCGAATTTTGAAAAACGCGGATAATGTTACTGATGATAAATAAGCAAACCTTACGCGCTTAAGTAATTGCAGGTCATATGATGTTGAGATTAGTACTATTAATATGAGATGATTTTGATAGTTATGGAATGTTAACAGAGGAGTTTTTTAAATTGCATGATAGTATAACTGCATCCACGCAGTCAGAAAAGCATATTGAAAGCACGTGGAAAACAAATATTTTAGATTCATGTCTTACCGTATAAGTTCGCCCCTTAAGGGCTCACCACAATCCTCCCCTGCACGTTCATCGATTAAAAAGAAAACTATCGAAATCTCAAAAACGGTTTAATGTCGTTCAATGATACTTTGCACAAATGAATGCTACCAATGTATTTTTATTTTGCATACAGTAAGACACGTAAGAAAAGTAAAGAAAAAACTAGACCTAAAAATTCCTATAAATTCTATTTACATAAATTCACAAAATCTAAGCAATACAAAACAAAATGTTGAATTCCCACGTGAGTGTTATTGTACTGACAAGATAATGTTGTGTACTTTGTAAAGAACTTTCGTCTACTAAAAGATAAATCAAAGATTTCATCCGTTTACGCGACCAGGAAGCGACCAGGAAATTGAAGGTCAACCACATTTTTACTAAATCTCATACAATTTACATGTGAAAATAACGAGGACACAATACATTGTTGTCAGTATCATATTGCTCATATTGGCATATAAAATGATGTTTTCTGTTGTTTAGATTTTTGTGAATTTATGTAAATAAACGTTTAGAGAATTTTCAGATCTCGATATATTTCTTTACTGTTCTAACTTGTTTCTGCCATATGCAAAATAAAGATTAATTAGTAACACTCAATTGTGCAAAATTTCATTGAACGGCATACTGCCGTTATTCAGATTTTGATCATTTTCTTTTTATCGATGAATATGCAGGAGAGGATTGTTGTATATGTAAGCCCTTAATAATTTTCTACACTGGTTGGATTTTCCCAAGGTGTGCTGATATCATAATAAAAACGTTTGATAATTTGAGTTGATGAATAAACTCTTTCTCTTTTTAAAAATGAACTAGTTTAGCCACTGGTCAGTTATCAAATATTTGTTTTTCTTGTAACTGTACGGTACTGTGAACACGAGTTTATTACAATGTATGTGAATGCTTCTTTAGAGTAACGTTTTTACATAGCGATTTTAATAACTGACATGATCATGAAACTCATTATATTCAAAATGAGCATAAAAGATAAATTAGCCTTAATACTGACACTTAAAAGTGATGTTATCATTTCAAATATCAAAAGAAGAATCAGGTAATACAATTGACACTATTCTCGTTTTAGCTGTATCGAAACGATTAATTTATTCTCATCGCAGGTGTGAGGTTGGTGCACCCTAGAACCTGGTTTAAACCCCCAGTGGCAAATTATTTGGCCACTTACCGTTCCAAGGCGGTAACCCCTGGGGTTCTCACTTTCGTTAATTGTTTGTGGCGTCCATTTGAAACTGATTATTGTAAAACCATACTCTCTTTTCCTCTCTACCTTTTGGCTGTGTGGGGAAGCTGTGTCTGCTGGATGTGGCCATTCCATATATGCATATTTCACTTTTTTACTTCATTTCAAAGGTGTTGGGATGGGAACGTTCGTCAAATCATCGGGATTAGTGTGTTCACGCAAAAATTGGGTATTTCCAAATTTTATTTTACATCCTGGCTAGATTATGTTTACAATAGTAGCTCACTGATATTTTGCATTTTATATGATCGTTTTATACACGATAATTGGGTTTTTTGATAGCAAAGCAGTGTAAAAATCTGAACATGGAATAATACGTGTTTTCTTGAAGTATGGGTCTCATACCTCAGCGGAGTCGATCTAAGGAAAACACTTAATTCTATTTTCAGGCCTAGTTTTTATTGTATGTAATGTGCACTTATGGATTTAATTGAATTCTGTCAGGAAAAATTGCAATACACTATACAATACCTATTATGTTACATGTAGAACCGATTAAGAGATTATTACACACGTTTCTAGCATTAAAAGGTACAAGCTGTTGACCCCATGTTAATCGTAAAGCTTCTAGTGTCAGTTGTTGTTTTCAATGTAGTTACTCTTTACCTGTTCATTTAACTATACTTAGTAATGAGATTATTATAGCTTTTTCTGAATTACGCTAGTAATGATTCGGACACATCTATAGGTCATCAACGCTTAATGGGTCTTGTGACACATGGAAGAGAAACCAGATAATTTTAATAGTTTAATATTAAACATTTACGAAATGAATATCTGTAACAAGTTGTGATTATCTTACCTATTGTGAACTATCTATTTCATTATTTTCTTTTTTATGTTTTTCATAATACATGTAGAACAAAACATTACGTTTCAAATCACCGTTCTTTTTCTAAATTATTTGTTTCTTGGACTTTGGGTATACGAAACGACCGATCTGTAATTTGACTTACCGTGGTTGTTGTAAGATTTTCTGCATGAGTAGCGGTTTGTCATGAAAAAGTTGATTTTACTGACTTTCGGGGTAAAGAATTGTCCCAGAACTAAAACCAAGACCAAAGACTGTTTCAATGAACGGTTTAGCACTGTGTATAATTGCCGATAGTTGGATTTCGTTTTAATAAATGTCATTGGTTGATTGGCTCGCACTATCAAACGAGAACAAATTATGCCAGAAGTTTTCAAGAAAGTTAACACCAAAATGTCCAAACTCAAGATTTTGATAGGGAAAAAGAGTTTAACTTCTTGTCATCATGTTCAGTGGGGTGGTTAATCATTGATTTATTGAATGTGTAATTATGCAGCCCATCAATAAAAATCAGTTTTCGCAAAGGTATCACTTAAGTTCTTGTGTTGAAATCAAAGGAAAATTGCAGAGTATTACATGTAAATGAAAAATATAGTATAACTTCAATTGTTATGGCAATGTCGAACGATGTCCAAATAAGGATGTATTTTTGAGTATTCTACAGCAGAAACTATTTCATCAAATTTAAAATATTCAAAACACTATTTCAAAGAAAGGGTGAGTGAGAAAGAAAAATAAAAGTATGAAGTACCACAAAAAGAACAAAACCAGCAGATAAATGAAACAACTCCTTAAACAACTGATATGTTATTAGTTTTATAACAATTTTCCCGTGAAATATATTTCTATGTTGTCCTTAATCAGATAAATTTAAAATTATACACATATCTGACAGTGTTTATGTAAACACAAAATATCAAACCTCTTTTCAACTTCTTTTACAATGTGAATATAATAATAATGCGAAAGTGTATCATCTGTTTTATCTCCAAACAATATAGTTATCATCTTGTACGCTTTTCATCATCGTTATTTCACACACGCCTGCGTATTAAATGCCTAAGAACATGTAACATGTATCATTTTTCAGGATTTCTTGTTGTTACTTCATGTATTTATTATCCTGGCTTCCAAACATGCAATGTCTAACAGTTACCTTATCATAATTTAAATAGAGTTAACTTGACATAAATACTAATTAAAAGAACATTTGATAAAATGTAGTTACTGGCACGCTCAATTTTTCTTAAACTGAAAAATCACGCTCACCTGTATTAATCTCATTGCAGTCTAAACAGAATATTTTCGTTTACCTTTTGCTAATTTCTGTCAGGGAATCTATAAGACATCTTGGCATTTGTTCATCTTTGTTATACTACTTGTGAAACAGGTTTAATTATTTGTTTAATTTAATTTAAAATTTTCGGATAAAAGCTGCACTTTTCTTTAAGATAGTAATCAAACCAGTACATTGAATAACTTTATTTCATTTACCTAGCACACTGACGTTATGTATTCAATAATAATGCCTTGATTTTATGGATATTTTAGATTTCATTGTTGATCAATTAAATCTAGAGAGTCACGAAAAACTGGTTGCATTACAAAAGCATTGATTTAACTGCATTAAGTTGTGACCTTCATACATTGTAACATTTCAATTACTACTCCATATGATAATTTCATTTCATTTTCCGTCAAATTTGGGAGATAAGTTTGAGGTATTTTGTGTTTGCTCTTTCCATATGCAAAATGTATTCTGTATTTATCTGTCATAAATTGTAATAAAATGTTATTCGAACTTGTCAGCTATATGTACGTAGATGTCACTTTATTGAGTTAATATGATTAATACCTCTGCAAACAGTTGTCAATGATTATTAAGCTACTCCTGGTCGCAGCATAGAAGTAATTCTGCAACTACAATTAATGCAGCAACCCGGTAGACCATGCAGTCTTTAAATTTCCCTTGATACCAGAGATTATAAATAAATACTTGCGCGTAATGTAATAATTATTATAACTTTCAATATCAATCTAACTTAAGACAGAAATATCAATATGTTAAATCTGATGACGGCCCGCAAATACAAAATAACACAGGGAACTTTTTTTACATTTAGTTTAATGATGCCAATAAATGTAAATATCTGGAGTAATTTATTCAACGATGTGTTTATCTTGAAAATTGTCGGTTCAGTGTTTATCGGTTTAAAAAAAAAGAAAAAGGAAATATGTTTAATGTAGCAAATTTACAGTACCTATTTGGTTCTTTCTTTACTAAAAAGGGAGGTAATTTGCAAAAAAAAATATTTAAGGATCTATATCTTATTTCTTGGTATCAGTGGACTTTATCCATGAGTGAAGGTTTCTTTCTGTACATGCCGTAAACTTTTAAAATAATATGAGGATGACACGTCTGACGTGTTATTAATGTTTAGCCTAACGCACCACTAGCGTGTGTGTATCGCACTAGAAGGGTGTAACAGCGACCAAGTAAGAAAACCCTAAAACCATTAGCATGTTCTTGCGTGCCACAGGCGTGCGAAGAACGATTTGTCAACGTTAGACGAGCGTGCTGATGCGTTCGGGTAGCTCTCGAATGACGTTCAATGGACGCCAAAAGAATGTTCGTTTGACTTTAGTCACACGCTGCGTGCGCCTAATGGACCGTTCAGCGGTCGTTGACAGGTCCCCAATGAGGCGTTCACAGCAAAGCAAACGATTTGTAACAACCATCACGTGGATACCGGAGAGAGTACATGTGATCAACTATACACAGTTTGGTTAAAATGGAAAAATACAAATTGAATGATAAACGAGTTAAAAGTTTAAAACAAGAACTAAATTAAAGACGACTGTATAGTCCTAGTGGATAATTGCAATATAATCAAAGTACTTTAAACAAACCAATGAAAAATGAAAACGTGAGAAACTGTTTGCCACAATACATAAAAGCGATGCTTATTTCATGTTCTAAAATGAGATCAGTTAAAGTACTACACACAGATAATTGTCTTATTGTCATTTTTGGAACTCTTGGAACACAATTCAAGTTGTACTTTTATAGGATTTTAAGAAATGGGTTTAAATTTTGGCAAACATGTTTTATATTATAAACACCTGTAAATAGTGTTATTATGTCTTCTTTCGAGATCTTCTTTTACAAAGCCAAACATCACCAAAGACGGGGCAGTATAAACATTATGTAGAATGGATTGGTTGTATTGCAGAAAATAACAATGTGGTTTGAACATACTTGTTTCCGTTTGAGCAATAGATTTACCTCTTGTATAAACTCGCTAAAGTGTGTGTAAATTCATGTAATTAACAGGTGATTTATTTCGCTAACGTTTTATTTAGTCACCTACTGAGATCTTTCTGTGGGGGAATATAATTATATCTCGTGATAGTGTACAGTAATGGATCACCTATTACAACTTTCAATTGTAAAGACATAGGTTTCAAATGTAAGTTCAAAAGACAAAATCATTGCATGTAATATTGTCATTTTTGTGATGACTTACTATACATTATCCTATCGATATGTAATTTTTGTTACAGGCATTGGGGAAAAGGCAAAGCAATGTCTACCCAGAATTTAATTCCTTTGACATTAGCGATGCCGTTTTTTTTTAAACGGGAACGAAAGCATACAACCAAAAACGCTTTTATATGATCATTTAGCTTTCTGCTTTAGACTTTTGTCTTGTTTAGTTTAGGTATTAAGTCACATTTAGGACAATCGGTAGCGTGTTCGGATGTGCATGACCAGGCGCTCTCGCCGTAGGACACAAGTTCGATTCCAATATAGTTTTATTAAATTATATAATTTATTATTTTATTTGAAATTCAAAGAAGCGCTTTTTTCCAATTTGACGGCTGTAGAAAATTCACCTGTACATATAGTCAGTACCATTATCAGTAAGTATTAGGTTACCGATGTCATGAAATGATGATCATGTTTGTGGAGGTTAACCGACCAACCTTTTTGGGGAATTGCCAGGCTAGTACATTCGAAAGTTTGGCTAAGCGCTGTCGCAGTTCTGTACAGGTTCGATTCCTAGTATAGGCAATTTCATTTTATATCTTAAACTGAAAATAAATAAAGTGGACGATATGTTGCAGGAAAATCTAATTAGTGTTCGGAAATGTCCTGACAGTGTTTCTCAGTTATATCGAGCCTTGTTCACATGGATTCCATTTATGAACAGTTTATAGTTGTGATTACTTGACCAATTGAGAGTCGTCAGAGGGCTGACTTCAAATTTTGTTGCTTGACCTTTAACCTGAAGGTTGTCAACAATTTTCATCATAAACATTTAACATTATAATAGTTCCATTTCTATCAATGTTTTAATCCAACATAAGGTCTCTCTCCAATGGTTTCCTTTTAACATAACAATATAAACTTAAGAAAAGTCTGCCTGTTAAGATAAGATGTTTTCATTTTGATTGATCGAAGTGTTTATTCCAAAGAGAAAAACATATACGCTTTATCTAACTCTACTATCAGTTAAAATAAATTAGATACGACTTAATTTGGAAAACAACAGATTCATTGAATAATATTTTAACCATTGAATATCGTAAATTGGGATATTTTGGCGTCGTCAAATTTTGGCCATTTAGCCCCAAAGTGCCTGTGTTTTATTTTGGTCAGTTTAATTTTGGCCATTTATCATTGTGTGGCAAAAAATAAACACATACGTTATTTTGTCATGTCATCTCTGCTTATTTATCAGATTGGTCGAAATTTTTCTTAGACGTATTTATAAACAATACATATAGGAGAAAGCAACAAAAGACTCCAAAATTATTCATATAATGATTTTAAATACAAAAATAAAATTTCACAGAAATATAAATTTAAAATGCATAAAAATTGTATGAGTGTTATGCAAATAAGGATATGATATTTAAGACACTAAAACCAATCTCACATTTTCACAATATTTTTTGCAACAAACAATAATCCAACAAACTTAAATCAACTAACTGAAATTTAAAATCATGATATTTATCAAGTTGTTTTTATGAGCGATAAATAGCGATCAACGTCGGCGAAGTGTGAAAAATAATTGTTGTGTTCGCACTACCTGGCTTAATTTTCACCTGTGATATATTTTGGTGTGTTTAATTTTGGCCTTCTCATTAGGGTGGCCAATTAGGCCTATTATTAACCAAGGCCAAAATATCCCAATTTACGGTATACGACATGTGATAGGCAATTAGGACGCAAGATGAACGGAAACTATAAACAAAAGGCTGTACGATGTACGATGAAGAAAAATATTCGGACGCATGATGCACGAATGTGTTTCCGTAGATGTCAGGGTGTTTGAAATTTTAACTAACGGTTCGACTTGTTTGAAATACATTTCAAACCATTCTGTTATTGAAGTATTCTTAAAAGGTCCTATTGATGTCATATATGAATCTCCGACGACAGGTAATGATGCCAATGTCTGGAATGGAAATCATTTTTATTTTCTGTTGAAATATTCATAATGTATTCTTTACGATGAGATAATGACTCGTTTATCATTTATCGGTGCGGTTCGGTCGCTAATGCAATTGATCCATTCCCCAAAACGGTAAACGCTATGAAAGAATTAAAAATTCTTTAGGGATGACTTATTAATATATATAATACCGATTTGATTGTATCCACCAGGAGTATTGATGAAAAAAACAACACTTTTTTTGTTTGTTTTAAGCGAATAAATATATCAAAATAACCCTGGTATGAAAACCTCAATACCGAAGCAATATAAGATATGTATGTTAGGGTTGTTCACTGGATTTTCACATTTAAAACTGAAACAACATTAATCGGAATCGAAACTCAATACAAAGAAAGACCTCTGTTCACACCAAATGTTGGACTTGGCAGTGGTCTTAATAGTGTTCCGGTCATCTGGTACAGTAAAAGTGTGATCTTAATTGCGCGGTGGTCGTAAATTCGGGTGGTCTTAATGATTAGTTTCAGTTTATTGTACTCCTGAGTTTCAGTAAAATAACGATATTTAAATAATACTAAATAGAATATGCATATCATGAATCTCCTTTTTTTACTTTACAAAACACAGCCTTCCCACACAGCAAAAAGAATAGAGGAAGAGAGAGAACATGTATGTTATACGTATGTCAATTCAAATCGGACGCCACAAACAATTCAACGAACTAGAGAACCTTTCGGGATACCGCCTTGGGATGGTCAGTTGCAAACCATATTGCCACTCGGGGTTTAAACCAGGTTCTAGGGTGCACCAACCTCACACTTGTACCAACAGGTTCTCATATCACTAAACAAGCGCAAGTTGTCTAAGTGAAATAAATCCAACCCACTCATCAGCTTAACACTGTTGCATGCAAACGCACATAAACATATAAAACGTAAGAAGCCAATAGCCTTTAGCAAATAATTTTGTAGTAAACTGTCCAGAAAGTATGTCATCGTATCAAATTATAAGATATACTACCGTTAGTTTTAATAATGGTCATCGGTCAGCTTGTTTGCAAACATAATGTAGAGAGCTGAAAAAAATATTGTCAAAAAGCTTTTTGTTGCACTATTGGTGCTTCCTTGCATATATTTGAGACTGTCGGAATGTACTTATTAGGATAGAAGACGACGTGATAACTCCGATAACATTTAAATGCGTTTACTAGAAAGATTCATACGAACAGAATAATTATTAACTAGAATGTACAACAGTGCTTATTTTAGGAATTTTGTAACACACTGTTATCTATGTGTGTTGGTTCAATAGACAACTAGTTTTTGTTTGTTTCTTTCGATTGGATCACAAAATCATAACCTAAATGACAAATAATTTTTGGCAGGAATGCCCGTTTAAACTTACAGGTTCTTCATTTACCTTTACTGTTTAGCTGCTTTTTTAATCATTTATATATAATTATTTCCATAATCTTACTTCTGTTAAGACTGCTTAAAATGTTTTGCTTATAAATTGGTGTTTCTGGCATTTCTGTTTCTATTCAATATGTTGTACATGCCATCCATTTAGTTCCAAGAAAAACTTGAATTAAAATATCAATTTTCCCAACTATCAAATCGATACATTCTCAGGTTTTTCACATTTGAATTCAAGAGCCCAACAGCTTCCTTTATATAACAATTGACCTAGCGCTTTAGATAACCATAGTCATTGAATTGATTGAACCGACAGAAGCGTTACTTACAACAAAACGAATGTTAAATAAAAGTTAAAATTGTTAATAATTGTTTCATTATGTTTTGAACATTAAAGATTTAAGAGTTTATCAACCTTGTAAGATGAGTACGTGCACATCTCGCAGTTAATACTCTTTATATTGCACTCTGTGTCATAAAATATTATTTTAAGAATCGTTAATTGTGCAACATGTGTTTGCATTATTCGTGTTTTGTAGAATCGGATATATACAAAAGGTGCCAAACGTTGTATTTTTTCTGGATAATTTATATCTTTTCTCTTCCTATGCCCTTTGTCGATACGTTAATTATATAGCATGAATGGTCAAGTTCGATGTTTTCTTAACATCGTCGACGTACCATATAATCAGAACGTGCAACATACGGTAAGAAGACTGCACATGCTGCTGTCAAATTAACGCGGGAATTGTATCAATTTGCAGAATAGAATAGTACTTTGTGCTTTGAATCAGATGCGAAAATTACATAGCCATAGCTTAAATATATTGGTGCTATATTAATTGTTTGATTTTAGATTTACTAAAAGTGAATCTGTTTCGTATGATGTACATGTAATATTGTATATATTCTACTTGATAAGGTAATTAGGTGGAAAGTTCAGCAGCCTATAACACATGTTCAAGCTGACATGGAAGGCTGGCTGTATGTTGAGTATGTGGTTATACATCGTCGTTTGTCTGTGCAGACTGCAACAATAAGTTTCATTACTTTTTTACAAGTGTTTATAATTTAAACGAGATTGTTGTGGTTTTGTTTATTACCTAACTATTTTTAAGGACTAGTTGATTGGTAATAAAAAAACACAAACAATTGTCTCACGAAACTATATTTTAATAAAAAACAAAGAAAAACGAGGTTTGTTCTTTCAGCGTCAGGAAAGCCTTTTTCAGGTGGCTGCACTTTCCCTCCTCAGATTGTTTTATCCACGATTAATTTTATTACCTTTTTTGAAGTATGTGATAGAAAAAAATGAGACAATTGAGTCATGTTATATGCAAAACAATATTAATCTAATCCAGAAAGTCTGTGTTAAGCAATACAGAGGCCCGATTTATTCTTGATTTTGCGTCATTAAAAATTGTTTAGTGTTACATCACATTTCGTATCAGATCCTAAAATTTCACAACAGCTCTTTTATTACCTTTTGCAATATTTCAGAAACGCTCAACAATTCAGTCTCTGTTGCAAGATATTATTGCTTTAGATATATAGCGAGACTGTAAAAAATGATTTATTGAATCGCTATCTCATCAGAAAGAATAAATTCTGTATATTTAGACTGGAATGATTTCCATTTAGACGTTGACATCCTATTTTAATTTCATTATCTGTCATCTGAGATTTATCTCTGACAGCATTAGGGCCATTCAGGATCCCTACCAAAATAATTGCAGAAGAATTATCATTTTATTATGAGTTTGATACAAATATGGCACACAATAGACACAATAAATGAAGTTTATGAAATTATATAGGAAACTACATGCAACCAACACCTTCAGATGATATTGCCCGTACTCGAGAGGGAACCCGTACGGCGACAGCGCATAGAAACAGAATTGAAGCAAAATATATTATTAATAACCGGACTCTTTTAATTAATATATTTGTCTCCCAACAGTTTGCAATTGACATGATTTTGAGGAATATAGAAGTTTTAATCGTCCGTCTGTCAGTCTGGACCTATTACATGTAGTGTGCTGATAAGTACGTTTTAAACGAGTCTAATTATTCCGATGAAACGCGACGTTTCTACATTTGGCAGACCACATTTTCTTGTCCAGATTAGTTGGGGAAGCAACAAAGAAAAATAACTCTAACACAGTGTTAACCAATATAAGACTAATTGTTGCAAACATTAACCGGGTTGAGGTAACACAATAAATTTTAGAGTAAATATTTAAGAAAAAAGAGTTTATGCACAAGTAATAAAGGCGAATCTTGAATTGTAATTTACCAGAACTCTTAACTGTTTTTATTGTATTATATTCATATTGTTATTTTTATTAAAACAGGATATTAACAGGCCTTTATGACTGTATTGAAAGTAGAAACAAGGGAACGTGTTTGAGCTTAAATTCATAATGTCAATCGTTTGAAAATTGACATGATATTAAAAAGCATTACACAGAACCCTTTCAATTTTAACTGACTAGGCAAACGAGACGCAACGTGCAATAAGAAAAATCGAGTTCTGACACTTTCTGTGAAAACAATTGCTGATTCATTGAAATGATTTAATTGAGTATAAGTCAGATATCATGGAACATTTAAAAATAGTAATTGCTTAAGTACGTTTAGCAAATGCAAGTAAGTAAACTGATATTAATATCGTAAGATGTACCTGTGTAACAACGTGTTAAGAATACATTTTACGGCACAGTTTTATCATAAAATTCAATTTTAAGGATCATTGTTAATGCAAAACATAGGTCTCTCGAATTCTTTAGAAGAAAGCACTATCTTAAATGTTTGATATTACAACTTCCATAAAATGCGTCGGCTCGTAGCAGTGTCAATGTTAAAATAAAGCTTTAATTTTTGGTAATGATTAATCACATAAAATATTATATATCTGTATTTTTAATTTTATTGTTACTGGTACAAATCATTTTCTTTGTTGCTTCCTGGATGTGAAAGTTTTTTTGCTTGTTCCTGATAGTTTAGCTCTGAACTGGGATTGGTAATCGAGTATCTTCCCAGTTTGGTTAAAATGTGTAAGCTACTTGTAACTTTATGTTGCATGCTATAGCGATGCAATGCAAATTTGTTAAGCAGCTGATGTGTTGAAGTTATTTATAAATTGTTCTTGAGCACGCGGCGTAGCATGTCTGAGGTTGGTGCAAATTAGAACTGATGTAATCCGCAGTGGCAAACAAGGGTTGTCACTGGCAGTGCCAAGGCCTTCACCCTGCATAAAGTTTTGGTGTCGCCCTTTCGAAATAAGGCGATATTGATCACTTTTTCCGTCCGTCGTTCGTCCGTCCGTCACGAAAACTTAACGTTGGCTTTAACTTTGCCATTTCTTAATCTTTCTTCCAGAAACTTTTAACTTATTTTACTTATGACAACATGCTCGTGATTCCAATTTATTTAGGTCAAGGTCACGTTTGATGGAGTTATGCCCCATTTTTGTACTTGGATTTTTAAATAAAAACTTAACGTTGGCTATAGCTTTGCCATTTCTCAGTATTTCTGAATCAAACTTTCAAATTATATTGCTTCTGACAATACACTCATGATGATGCCATTCTTAAGGTCAAGGTCACCTTTGATGGAGTAATGTTCTTTTTTACTTGGATTTTGACATAGAAATCTTAACATTGACTATAACTTTGACATTTCTAAATATTTCTTCATCAAACTTTAAAATTATATTGCTCATGACAACATGCTCGTGTTGATGGCAAGTTCTTTTGGTCAAGATTGATTGATGCCATTTTTTGTATTTTGTTCTGACATAGTACCAGAGAGCGACACAAGTGTTCAACTGAACACCCATCTAGTTTTAGGAATTGCTCTTGTTGTCTTACTTTAAAATTTAGCGCATTCTGAATTTAAGAGTATCATATGTCTTTTTCTGGTTTTAGATGTGTGTGAAATATATGTTACATGCATCTAAAAATATTCAGAAAAAAACTTTGTTTAATAATTGGTGTTTTTATCTAGGTAATTTAGCTGTCGAACAAATATTTGTCGTAGAGGAAACAGAAAGTAAGTTATTGTTTAAAATACCCTTTTTACTCGAACTGAAAATTAAATGTCATACTTCAGTTTGCTTTGAACTCTGTTTTTAGCACCATATTATATTGTATGGATCTAGACGAGAAGTGTTTGTCTCAATGAAAAGAAAATATCGGTTTAATGTATAACTAAGCAACAATACGTTTCGGTTTCAAATAGCTCAAGGCAAACCAATTCATCTTTTAAACTTTATATGAAAAAGACAAAGTCTTTCTTGGAGTTTATCATAATATCTGCCAGATACCAATTCCGAGGTGCCCTTTACTTCAATGGACGTTAAATGTGTACCAAAATAACCTGATGCAATATAAAAATAACCTGATGCAATATAAACAATACACCGACGGAAAACGATGAAAAGTAGTTCCAACAAATAAAAAGTTTAAAATATAAATTTAAAAACAGATTATTCTTTGAACCAAGATAGCATTAAACTTTAAAGAAATAACACGTTGAACCAAAATATAATTTACTCCTTTGTGTGTTAACGTAATAAAGAATATTAATTTTGTATTTTTATGACTTAAAATAAGCGTTGAAACTTCGCCTTTAAAATAATTTTTTACAGAAAGGTTTTGTAATAGCTTCTCATATTGGTATACTACTTTAGAAAGGGAATTTGTGAATTAAAGTGGTCAGGGTCATGATTTGTTAACAGATTTTCCCTACTTTTTTTCGTATTCGATGATTTTCAAAGTACAATGCTTCATATAGTTTCATCTTGCGTCGGTAAAGTATTTCTGAATAAATCTCATTTGTTTTCTCTTAAGGAAGAAACTCGTTTCTATAAGAGTCTAATTGTCGAACGAACTGCCTTTTATATGATATATTATCTCTAATGAAATATCGTGTCGATACTCTGAAAAAGTAATATTAGATTGTGCTTAAAACAGGAAACATGGTCAATTTACGAGGGTATAAAGTCTCTGAAAATCAAATTGTGTGATATATTTACAATTTTTTAACCAGAACAGTGAATTGATCAGGAATGTTTTATTAAATAGAATGCATAAAATGCCAACCTGTTTTGTGCAAGTAAAGGTATTCACAATATGTTGAGATATGTACAGTTGTAAATTACACTATTGCAATAGTTGAAGCATCGGGTTTATTAGGTAATAAACATATATTGAAAATAGATGAAAACGGAACTTTGAAAGCCAGCGAACACGACCAATATGAAAATATTGCAGGTTCGCTGTAGTTGAGCAGTACAGGAGGAGTATATAACTGCCCACGCGACCTAGCCCCGGGTAAATGAATAAGTATTAGACGCCGTGATTATTAATTAATGCTATACCTCTTATGGCCTACAATCATACTGATAATTTTTTAAAATACTCTGGGGAAACGTATCTTATAATGTCTTATAAACTGTTCATGGGAAAGTAAGTTTCTTCAATTCTTGTTAAATATAGGTTCTCAACATCATCACTCCAGTAATCAATTGCATTAATTGTTCCGACAATCTTATATACTACATGTTAGTTTATTTATCATGACTGAATAATCATAAAGTTCGCGGAAAAAATATTTTAGTGAGGTTAATTGCTGATGAAACTGATAGTGTTGTTTAATAAAAAGAGAACTCTGGAATATTTAAGGCACATAGAATGGAGGTTCGTGATAGGTGTAATTGTTAAATTTGTTATATACACGTTTTTCATGTACGGCTCAATCAAACCTAAATTGCAATAGTTTCATATTTGCCGTATTCAGTGGCTTTTAAAGTCTTTTTGTTCTCTATTTCAAACTATAAATGTGATAAGAAACCTCCTTATTTGAAGCGGACAGTTTAGTTTATGGAAACAATCATTTAATTTAGTAGAACGTGATTCCGTGGATTCTGTAAGATTATGACTGACGTGTAAACAGACCAATTCAGAACAAATCTTGCTTATGTTAAAATGGAAACAATCGCCGCGTGAATCAGACGAGATGAATTAGACTATATACTCGGAAATCATTTACTCACTATTATAACAAAATTACCACTCCGGTTCCGTGTCCTGTCACTGCAGGGTGCGTATTCCATCTACTTCGACATTTACCTAAATGAGAGAGAGAGAGAGAGAGAGAGAGAGAGAGAGAGAAAGAGAGAGCACTATTTTTAAACATTGCCGACAATTAATTGAAAAAATCACGTATTAAGTGCTTTGGAAGGGTCAGTGGCAAAAACAGTTGAACCATGTGTTAAAAACAGTTTCAATAGTGCGCCGATCTCAAATGTTGTATCGGTGTTTTTATACACAATCTTATACATAATCGAATCTTCAAACTTACATATTCATATACAGTCGAACTTCGATGGCTCGAACTCCACGAGACCGGCAGATTTGTTCGAGCCATCGATAGTTCGAGCGATCCGTGGTTGTTATGTTAGAATGGGTTTCTGTTCACTAAACTAAGCAAACACATAACAATTCATAATATTTCTTATTTTAATGTATTTTCTCATTAAAACTCAATTTCTCCCCTTTTTCAACCTCTGAAATGACATTGGATTTGAATTCTACGGAAAAAACCTTCTATAATAATTTCATTAATTTTATAAATACGAAAAGAACAATAAAAATTTTCTAAAAAAACAAATAACAGTTGGTTTATAATCATGATTTGTGCGGTATAAATTAACACAACAATCACATATTTTCATTAATATAAGTCGTTCGCTTTTCGGTATTTTTTTGTTTTGTAATTATCATAGAAGAAATAATAATTACTAGAATCATGGAGCAATGATCTTTATGTAAAACAAAAAAAAATCGTCACAATTCACTGAAGTTTTCAACAACAACAACAACAACAACGAACTTTATTACGTCAAGGTCACAAAGTAACAACAAGCAAAGTATATTAACGCGATTATACTCTAGGAATTGACACACTAGACACACCTATAACGAAAGAAGAAATAATAATTGAAACTATCTCAAATTTAAAAAGAAATAAAAGGCTTAGCGGTGATCTGTCAACATAGCGGAATAAAGTTTTAATCGATAAAAAAGAAAACAAAGTTGAGATGGTCGACTCCTTCATATATCTGAGCATATAATTTTATTATACGGGTAACTTATCATATGCAGTGAACACAATCAGAGCAAGCCTGAAAGGCATACCATAATATTTTATTGCTTTTTAATAGAATTGATTTTGACATTAAAACTTAACTCTATCTTTGTCATAGCATGGTAATGCCAATTTAATTATATTGCTCTGAAGTATTTATAATTTTCAGGAAATAGATAAGCTACATATTCGATTTTGTAAAATTAAATATATTTTAGGTGTTAAACAATGAACTTCGAGTTTAGCTGTTTATGGTGAACTTGGAAGTAAAAAGTAAAGTAAAATTTTGGCTGAAAATAATGAAAAACGAAAATTCGCCCAAAACAAGCATTATAATGAACAAATTTTGAGTGGAATCTCAAACAACTGGGCTTGTGCTATGAAACATTATATTGATGGATTAGGTTTGTCGCATTTGTAAGAAAATATCGATCCAAATTGAAATTATTTTCCTACTCTTAGACGAAGAATTAGAGAAAAATTTTACTAAATAGTCTAAAACTATTGATAGCATGCAAAAAATATTTATTATTGAATTAATCATTTTACTGTAATCAACGATGTTCATAAACACAACAAGCGAATCCCACAAAACTGTCAATGACGATTTTAAAGTCCAGATATACACTCACCCAAAATTCTTATTGGTCATCAAATGTATATGTTTACAAAGTATGCTAGTTTCGTTTCTACCCTATGTCAAGAGAGGTTGTGAAAAGAACTGTTTTTTTTAATCAGTTATAAATGTCTTTTAAATCTTGATTGGTTATTTTCTTTAAAAAATTAAATAACATTTACTTTCACTACGGGGTCAAAATTAAAGCATCATTTAATAAAAAAAGGTTAAATATGCATATCAGGAATCGTCACATTCAGAGAAAACAGCCTCCCCACAAAGTCAAGAAGAAGAGAGAGGGAGAGAGCATGGTTAATAAAATGATAAGTTTCAAAAAAAGACACCACATAATAAAACAAAAATGAGAACCCGAGGGGTTACCGCCTTGGAACGGTCATTGGCAAATCAAATTGCCACTGGGGGTTTAAACCAGGTTTTAGGGTGCACCAACCTCACACTTGCCCCAACAGGTTCTCATATCACAAAACAAGTACAAGTTGTCTTGGTGAAAAAACTCCAACCCACTTATCGGCTCAACAATGTTGCATGCAAAAGCACACAAACATATAAGACATAAGAAGCTAATAGCATTGCAAAGCCAAAGGGCGGGTACTCAATGATCTTACCGAGACCAGAGCTCCTGGAGTAAAATCAGCAAGAACACGATGACAGGGATAAAAGAAACAAATCGAGCTTCTAGGTTCTTTTAAGAAAAGATTTCCCCATAAACCTTTATAAACTCTTAAACCCCTGACACCGTCGTGCAACCAAAGAGGTAAGCATTATGATCAACTGTAGAAGGGTTAATCACCAGGCCTGCAGAGCGCTGTAAAATATCATGTTGGTAACCTTTCTTTTTAAATTTACAGATGGTTTTTATGAATAACTGGGAGAAATTAAAAAGAGTGGTAACTATAAAATTGGGTACTTTGAAGGTGATTCATTTAAACAAAAATGCTGCTGATTAATAAGGTTTGATGTCTTTCCTACTAATAAGTAGTCCTTTAAAACAAAACAAGCAATTTAGAACGATTTGGGTTGCGTGGGCAGTAACATGCATTTTCATTACTATCCATGAACATGTTCAAGCAAACCGAGCCTGCAATTTGTTCCTTTTTGTCTTTTTCGATGGCTTTCAAAGTTCCCTTTTCATCTATTGAAATTAAATTGCATGAAATGTTTTTAGCAAAATTTGGATAACTTTAGCTAAACTGTTTCATGTGTTCGTAAATTCTCACAAGACATAAGCTTAAATGAAAGACATTTGTTGGCAACTGATATCATCCTAATAGTTAAGCCAATGTCTTCCAAATGAAATATTAACAACAAAAAGTGACAAATTATAAATTTGGATTGGTGTATGTTAAGGATTTTAAGCTGAATACAGGTAATATTTGGCGACAATTATCTAATAATGTATGTGTTTATGGGTCAAAATTATGAGTTTCATTTGCCTGGGCCTCAAATATTTCGGTAGGCAAATTTCATGCAAACTGCTACATTTTCCATTATAATTTATTCGTAACAGACATTAAATATATCTGCAACTATTTCGTAACATTATAAATATATGAAAGCAATTAGGGTATACAATAAGTACCCGTGAAAGGTCTTTTACATGATTTTCGTACCAAATCTATTTAAAAATTTGTCAGAATGAGAAAGTTCCAGTAAAACTATTACCTCAGTAGTAAGAACCAATAATGAAGGCTATGTATATTATGTATTACCATCTCAAAACGTTTTTTTTTAATTTAAATTTTAATGACTTTGGAAAGCTTATATCGGAACCATTCTTTAATTGTAGAAAATCATGTGATTAGTAAGCGGACAAACAGGATTTTTATGAACGTTTGGTTTTATTAATCAAACGTCGCCCGTGTTCATAATAAACAGAAATAAAGTGGTTCCCGCTGATATATTTTTGCTATGGACATGTACTTAGTGCAAGGACTTTTATAACGATGACAAAAACTTAAATCCTCTTTTTTCTCCATCTTCTTGTTAATAATATCTAACTGCACAATTCACTTTTGAATTCCAGGATCTCTGCTGAATTCATGGTGCCTTATTAGGCTTTTAAAATAATCTTAGAGTGTCAAATTATAGGTAAAAATTTCTGAGATATTAGTAAAAAGGGATAATTGAGATGAAAGTTTTAAGCCTTTTAGACTAATTGGGCGACAAATTGTATACACTCCAGACACTCAAGATTAAGCAGACAAATACAGACTTATAATTCTCTTTGCGTCCATATTAAGTTGTTCTGAATCTTTACTGAACATATTGGATGAGTTTTGTAATCGGTGCGAATGACGATATTTGTTAAGGGCCTGCCACACTCCTCCCAATTCTATTAATCGATAAAAAGAAAATTATCAAAATCTCAATAACGGCAAACTGCTGTTAATTGAAACTTTGCACAAATGTATGTTATTAATGTATCTTTATTTTACAGATGGTAAGACACGTTAGAAAAGTAAAGAACAATAGCGAGATCAAAAAATTCCCTCAACTTCTATTTACATAAATTCACAAAAACTAAAGAACACAAAACATCATTTTAAATGCCCACATGAGTAATATGATACTGACAACAATTTATTGTGCCCTCGTGATTTACATATGTAAACTTTACGAGATATTAGTAAAAGTGTGTTTGACCTTCAATTTCCTGGTCGCGTAAACTGATGACAATCACTGATTTCGCTTTTAATAGTTGAAAGTTTTTTACAAAGTACACAACATTTTCTTGTCAGTATCATTGCGCTCAAGAGCGAATTTAAAATTTTGTTCTGCATCCCTTAGTTTTTGTGAATTTATGCAAATAGAATTCAAGGAATTTTTAGGTCTAGCTTTGTTTCTTTACTTTTCTAACGTGTCGTTCTGTATGCACAATAAAGTTACATTAGTAACATTCATTTGTGCAAAGTTTCATTGAACGGCATTTTTACATTACTGAGATTTGATGATTTTTATTTTATCGATGAATAGAATTGGGAGGAGTGTGGCAAGCCCTTAAGTTGAACTAGATTTAGAACGGTTAGAGCACATTTGAGCAATATTACTGTATTTTTGAGCAAATTTAGTAAAACGATTATGGGGCTAAACTTAATTTACTTCAATTTTGTATGATATAATTTCTGTGCAAATAGGTATATTTAGGCTTGTCGTGCACATTTCCCTGGGAGACCATTTTTATTTTAAGATTAAAAATATTTGTCCGGGAAGTGGTTGCAATAATAGCCGCTCAAAATTCTCTGGACTATGTTTCCGTTCTTCGTCGTCGTTTTTTTTTAACATTCGCCTTAAGTTTGAATACGAAGAGCGTCAACAATATACAATATGATATGTGGTGTTTATGGGGATATACACACGTCATTCTCCACTATTTATAGATGGTTAACTATCTTCCGTTCTGGTCACGAATCAGTCAGATATTCGCATTACACATGAAGACTTTCAAAATCGAATCTCAATAAAATTAAGTTAATTATTGAGAAAGAAACTTTCAGATTGCTTGAACAACTGACAAACTTGAGTTTAACATCTGTTCACTTCATATAGAAGAGCGATTCTTAAGGTTGGGAAATAAGTTCTTGTTGGTTCATTTTCTCACTAACGAGCTGAAGGAAGAAGTATCTAAAATATAAAAAGAGTATTGTAGTCTTAGAACGAGTGATGACGAATGAAATAGGTCTATTTTTTATAATTTGCTAAACAAACTCTGTCAGCAAAAAGTGTTGTATGCAATTGACTTGAAATTTTGGGCCATTCATACTTGTTTCCTTAAAGGGTTGTGTAAAAGCGAAAGCTTCTATTAGAAGCTTACCGAATTCATTATGAAAACAAAGGAGAAAAAACGTCTTTAAAACGGATAACCGCGTCTCCATTGTAACGTGAAAATCTTAAGCCGACAAATTATCAAATGTAGTCCAGTTTTTGAAATCGTTACAAAAACAGATTATGTCAGTGTGCTACTTGTAGCATTTACTCCATACAGCCCAGACCTAGCGAATTTTCCTCTTTCCGAAATCGCACGAGCACCTTTCTTTTGGAAGATATAAGTCAAGAAGTGTTCTGGGATCTGCAGTTTACCAGGTTTAAAAAAGTGACCTCAAAAGAGGAGTGTTAAAGTACTATCAGAACAAAAATTCAATGATTTTAGGTGTATTTTAGTTAAAGGAGAAGATAACATAATGTTATTCAATTTTGATGAACTCTTCTGAGGAAACATGTCATTTGCACACGTTTCCTCCTAAAACGTGTTCCTGTGTTATGTGGTGGCGGTAAAATATTAATGAAAAAAGGCTTAAAAAAGGGGTGTTTATACAAAGAAAAAAAACATCATGTTCAATTCAATGGATCACCTTCAAAGGCAAAATGTGTTTCCAATTATTAACAGAAAAATCGAAATCGTATATAGAACTGGATAAAGTTAAATTTCATTGAGCGAATATATCTTTACACCAAAACTATTCGGAATAGGGTTATTTTGATAAAAGTGCCATACGTAATAATCGACATCTTTACCTTAGACCTGCAAAAAATTGAAAATTCTACTAGTTGTTGACCTCTTGCTGTGTGTTTGGATTGTACTGTTACAAAAGAGGCTGCCACAGTTTTTCTCTTTTTCCCGAGAAAATTTCAAGATGACGAGATTAACGCGTTCAATAATACCTTATGCTCTCTCCCCCTCTCTTCTTCTTGACTGTGTGGGGAGGCTGTTTTTTCTGAATGTGGCGATTCCTGATATGCATATTTCACCTTTTTATGCTATCTTTTTAAGAAAATATAATGTCACATATTATTTTTCATGAAGATAAAAGTGAAATGGTTAAGAGTTGTCATGAAGATAAAAGTGAAATATTTAAGAGTTGTCGCCTGCACCAATACGGACAACTGGACGTTGACCATGAATGCTAAAACTAGAGTTTTAAACAATAACAAAGATAACAGACACTAGACAAAACTAATGTCAACATAGACGAATCAAAAGTACAAAATTAACATGTTTTTTTTTCCTTTTCAAACAACATGAAAGCCCCAGTATAACTTTATAAAATACAAATAGCACAAAAAGAAGTGAACACTATAATTGTTTGTAATAATTACATCTAACGACATTCAGATATTTTGGAATGTAGCTCAGAACTTCAGCAATAAATAAGAAAACAAAAAAACAATTATTTCTATAACTTTTGAACTGTAAAAGAACTACAATCCCTAACAAAAGACGATATAATCGACGAACTTTAAATAATTTGGGGCTTGTTAACTCATTGGCCGAGCCATAATCATTGTGTTGTAAAGGATTAGTTGAACTAGAATATCCTACGTGACAGCTACAATGTCTACTGGTAGCAATGAACAATTACACTGGATGCCAGACGGGAGTTCCTCAGACGACCAGTACTAATAATTAACCGACTATACTTCCTGTTGGTCATTTGATCAGTACTGGAAATGTCTCCTGGTCAAGTTTGTGTTGCTGTCATTAAACGAACGATCAAAAGGCACACTTTTACAAGAGAAATAATGTTGTAATAAACATTTATGTTCAATCATGTAATCTTGACCGAGAGATGAAAGGCAATAAAAGATGTAAAAGAGGCGATTGCAATGCCTAATATAGAAGATGTGATGGCGACATCGATATTACTGCAACTAGACATTTATGCTATGAATGTAAGTGATAGTCTTGCTGAATAATTGACAATCTAAAATCGCTGATCGACAATGTTTCTATATATAATGAATTATTCTCTATGAAAATGCAACAATTTCGAATTATTGTTACTTTTTATTGTTTGCATTTTTATTGAAATTCTTGAGTTTATTATTTTTAAAGCTTTTAACGATTAGGTCTTGACGAGTCCCTTAAATATAAATAATTATATTATTATGATCATTATAAATGCTCTTTATTCTTTACAAGCAATAAGGGGTTTTTTTTATTTTCTTATGCAAGATTTGTTCAATGAAACTTGTGAACTTGTCTCATAATTAATGAAGATGAACTAAAGTGTACAATGTAGGAAAATAATATGTAAACAAAGAGAACGCTGAAAAGTATTTGTTGTTTTCTTCTTTTAAACTTTATTTGAGTTTTTGTTAGTTCAAAATAGTTTTTGTCAGTTTTGTTTATCTTCGCTATACCTCAGTTTTTGGCTCTAAGCCGGCAAGTAAAGATATTACGAGTACGACTAATGTATTAGTTTGCAAGAACTGCAGTTGACGATAAACATGTTTTTGTGCATTGTAGGCACTTAATCGTGTTTCAGTATGTTAACGCTCTCTGATAAAAAGGTCAATGTATAAATAATTAAATAAAAACAATTATCATAAAACATATGATTACGACCAGGATTTAGTTCTAATGTCCTTACTTTGAATTGTATTGAAGCTCAATAAAGACTTCTAATATAAAAGGCATAATAAACTCGCACTAACATCAGTACATTGTACAAAGATATAAGAATATCTATAAAGTCATTCAGTATTCACTAGCGCCCATTATCTTCCGATTGTTCGGATAATTCTGACCGTAGATTGATTGAAGTCGTGCGATTGTTTCCGATTAAATCGATCGTGTTAATTGTGTTGATTCTCATCATAATGCTTCCCACTCGCCGACTAAAGGTTCAAGACTAATGTTATTTCAGGAATAGCCACAGTCAAATATGAGAGAGAGCATGGTTCCATGTCCACCGCCATATGCATACCATCGTTTGGGATGAATCAAATTGTACTTTTTATTGGTGTTAAATATTGAGTTGCGCTCAACCCGGGACTAGGCGGCGTGGGCAGTAATATGCTTTTCCATCACTGCCCATGAACAGGCTCAATTAAACCGAGCCTGCAATATTTTCGTATTTGTCTTGTTAGATGTCTTTCAAAGTTCCCTTTTCATCTATTAAACCATTTCAAAAAAGAGACCGCTAACAATTTACGAAAAAAACTCGAGCCGTTTCCTATTTGGAACGACCAGAGATAACAATTTCTGTTACAAAAAATGGCGTCGTTTTTAAATAGTGTACGTATAACCGGGATTTCTAAAAGAAAATGGCTACGAGTATGCATAGCATTTACATAAGTACTGAAAATGAGAATAGTCGCCAAAAATATCAACCCATATGACCATTATAACCAGTTATAAAGCCATATATTTTACCAAATATCATGTTTTTATATTTCCTTTTAAACGTTTCAATGGGACTAAGATTATACAAGAGAACATGATTCTGAACCGATTCATACTGTAGTCTTAGAAAGAGCAATCGTAAATAAAAAAAGACATGCCTGAAAATGTCGACATATCTTTCTTTCGTTTGTTTAAAACGTCGCGACCAAAATATTTTTGCCTGAGGAAATCAGAGTTTTCTCAATAATTTAAAGCGTGCTCGTTTAATCAATTTTGGTTTGACTAGACATTGCTTTAACAGAACTCATGCGATTCTTGCGGGAATATGTTCGCAGATCGTTAACAGGCAGTAAACCAATGGCCCTCATGTAAATTTTCATGTTTGACGTCTGAATATAGACATTCACAGTCCACTTGTTTCTTTCTATGCTTGTAGTCCAACGATTTTAGTGTCGCCATAAAACCTGTGCTGATATAATCCACATTCGAAATCGTTAAAAGCGTTTTTATATAACCTCAAAATTTAAGGTATTTTAAAATTCCAGCATATCGGCTGAATTCATCAGAACGTGACAATTTTTAAATGAACACGTAAAATCCTGATAAAACGGGTAATTCAGATGAAAGCTAAATGCCTGTTCGACTTATTGGAGGACCTAATGCATGCACTCTAGATTTAGCTTAAAATATCAACCGTTTACTCTCCTATGTAATCCATTTATAATTCTGAAACATTCTGTACATACTGAATAATGTACTGAATTAGGATGTAATACAAATTTGATGGGTAACTATAAATTGTTCTGGAAATGTCACATTCCTTTTTGAAATTCAAGCTATCATGATACTAGATAAGTTGTTTTATTACGCTACGTGCAGTCCATGAACGCAACATATTCGCATTAAATATGGAAATGAACATATGAAGTCAACAATGAAAAGCTAGATTTTGTACGATTAGTTGTAATACAGTACAATATGCAACGTTGTGTTCTTCTTTTGTGTTGAATTAAAATCAAAAATATTCTTTGGACATCAAAACCAGTGAAACATAATGTATAGCACTCAGTTTTAATGTGCTCAATAATTCAAGTAAGCTTTCCTTTAGGTTCTGACACCAAAAGCGGTTGTTGAGATCATATTTCATCAAGATCCCGAATCGATGTATCAACTTACATGTACATCTTTAGATGAGAATCAAAAGGATTCTAATTTTATTATCAAACATTGTTAGGTGCGCGAAAACCATGTTTACACATTTTTACTGCTCAAATATTTATTTAACGACTACACGTTGAAAGTTTCTTTGACAGAAAATAAAACGTCGATTTTCTACCGCGAAACGTGTTGTCAATTATTAGCCGAAGTGCTAAGGACAATTCACTGGATTAATTCACATGTTGACTGCACAAATAGAGACAGCATTAATATATTCAGATGCTAAAAGTTTATAAATTAAAGTTCAGAAACTCATTCTAAAATTTACAAAAAACAAACAAACTTTATTTACCGGTAGTGCAGGAAAGTTTGTTTTCGTTTATAAATACACCTAAACGGGTTTGAACTTATAGTTTTGTGAAATGCCCTTCACTACTCAAAGTTTGGAAAATAGCCTGATTAACAGTAAACGCGTTCAATGCAAAACCATCACTTCTTTCAACCAGAATATGTTTACAACAACATCCTACAATTTAATTGGCAATATATACATACGTTAGAAAAATAACATTTAGGTCGTTTTATTTAATTAGCACTACGTAACCTGTATATACTTTTGTAAAGCTGAGTGCATGCTGTGTTTGCGCATAATGCAAAGGAGAAAACTTTATAACTGTCAGTACATGCAAACAGTACATCAGAGAGTTTTTCTTTACCATCGCTTTTTCCATATAAAATCCATCTGCATTTTCACTTTTGGTCCGAAGAATTTGAGGTCATGTAATAAACAACGAAGTGTGTTGAGTCACTTCTGAATTTTTACATTTTACCAGTCTTTTTTTGAAACACATGAAACACAATTAATGTAAACTTGAATAATTAAAATAATTAAAGTAAGATATCTATCGATTTGGTTAATGGTCACGATTGCTTTGGTTGAAAACCATACTCGATGGTGTGAAAAACTCACGGCAGAAATACTCATAAAATGACACAAGACCTCGCTAAATAAAATAAGTTCTAACATAAAGATACATTGTTTTGTACCGATCTGAAAAATAACATCACATGAAAAAGCAAGATGTAAACACGATGTCAAAGCTGTATTAAACAAAGTGGGATATTATTTTGATGACAAAATCTAAATACGATCAATGAAATAATTAATGACTATCGAAAGCGAACTGCCAAAAAATTAAATGGTTCAAACCTAAAGCACGTTTATCATAACTTAAAGATGAAGTATCCGTTATAATTTGAAGTAAGTTGAACACTATAAATATGATTTACTCTACTTTAATATTTAAATCTTATCGCCATAAACTCATTCAAACAAGAAAACGGAAGCAAGCGTAAATCTAGAGTATACTAAATTTCTCTACACGAGTTTATTCATCCCAGAAAACAGTTATACTGTACATGGACTGTTATTTGAACATGGATACTCGTTGACTCCAACAAATTAAAAAGAATTTCCCTATTAGAATTTATATTTGCAGTGCAGCCAACTGTGTGATTGGACACCAGAAAACAAGTTATGCATATGGTATGATGTCAATATACCCCTGAGAAATTGACATAGAACTGAAACTGACAGAAAGCAGAGACAGAATGACGAGACTTCATGAACAAAGCAATCATTCAAATCAGAATTTTAAGCCCTTTAGAGAAATTGGAGAGTAAAATAAACATGGTTTTGCATATCCCAGATATCAAAACCAATTGAAAATGTGAACGTCTCCCCCTAACAGCGTTACATTGGATATTTGCACAACTTTCTTTCTGGTATAATTTTGCAACAAATATCGCCAACGCGACAGAATGTCAGAACTATAGATTTTACTTAAAGTTTGTAAAAAGATATTAACATTAGTTTGTAAAAAGATATTAACATAAGTTTTTTGAGATATGAAAATGTGGAAAGTTTGATTTGAGTCGGTGCATTTATATAATCTGAAGTTAAAAGTTTCAGCACATATATGTTACAAGAGAAAGTTGTTAACCGGTCTGGTAAAAAAATATAATTATGGAAATGTATGAAGTAATGTTAAATAGATGAAAAGGGAACTTTGATAGCCATACGATCAGGACAAATACGAAAATATTGCAGACTCGGTTTGATCGAGCCTGTTCATGGGTAGTAATAGGAATATGTGTTACTTCCCAAGCAGCCTAGCCTCGGGTTGAGCGTAACTTAATATTTACACCAAAACCAGTACAATTTTGACTATCCTAAACGATGGTGTGCATATGGCGGTGAACATCGAACCAATGCGGTATTTTCAGATTAATACCATTATATCTTCAGGGCGTATGCACTAAAGACAAAATAGACGGTATGCTCTAAACTAGAGAACAATTGGCGAAACTAAACAGAATAGAATTTTGACAGGGTATCTGAGAATATAAATCCTGCATACCACAAACAACGCCAAACGCAAAAATTAAAATGCAGGAAGTATATTCTTGGGGTGCTTGAACAAACACATCTATATTTGCTGGGATATTGAAACCACCCTTCTTTAAACTTTAACTATTAAAATTATTTAAGTAGATGAACAGTGGACGCATAAAATCGTGCATTTGTATACCTTCCAAACGATTGCGGGCATATGATCTAGATGCGTTTATTTCAAGTTTGCACATTTTCTTTTCGGTTGTTCTTGTTGTTTTTCACTTTTTATTGTTGTAAAATATCTTAAAAATATGATAGCGTGAGACAGTATTCAGGTTGAAGGTCTGTTACTCAGAAAGGTCCCCGCCCTATCAGCCAGTTATTTCTTTATGAAAGTTTGATAGTTAATTATACCCAAGACGACTATGGCAATTAACAATACTTTTAAAGACCTTATCAACAATTATCCAGCCTCGAAAATATCTTAAGGCAAAATAAAATGATTGTAATTTAACAGAACCTCTAATATGATATGAGTTTTGGGCTAAAATTATTAAAAATAGGAGCATTAAGTCATAATATTCGGAATTGCTACACATCCAACTATATACATGCACAATGAGCAGGATTTTTACGTAATATGTTTATCTTCCATGGTCTAACTGCTTTTAAAAACTAAATTTATGAAATTAACGGTTCAGTTATACCGTTAAAAATATAACATGAATATTCATTATGTGATATGTTGACTCTAAAATAGCCACACAGCGCATGTCTTATCAAAATTATGAATTTGGAATTCCGAAATAATTTTCTTATGAAGGTTTATGGGGAAATCTTTTCATAAAAGAACCTAGAAGCTCGATTTGTTTCTGTTATCCCTGTCATCGTGTTCTTGCTGACTTCACTCCAGGAGCTCTGGTAGAGTACCCGCCCGTTGGCTTTGCAATGCTATGCGTGTTTTGCATGCAACATTTTTGAGCCGATTGGTGGGTTGGAGTTATTTCGCCAAGACAACTTGTACTTGTTTTGTGATACGAGAACCTTTTGGGGCAAGTGTGAGGTTGGTGAACCCTAGCACCTGGTTTAAACCTCCAGTGGCAATTTGTTTTGACACTGACCGTTCCAATGCGATATCCCCAAATGTTATCTTTTTCGTTAAGTTTGTGGCGTCCTATTTAAATTGACATAACAAACATGCTCTCTCTCTCTCTCTCTCTTCCTCTCTTCTTTTTCGCGTTGTGAGGAGGCTGTGTTTTGTGAGTGTGTCGATTCCTGATATGCATTTTTAATATGATTAATTATCTAATAGAGCTCGAATCGTCTGTTTCCATGTGCTATTGTAACAGTTGTGATAATGAAATATAAAACATAAATGTATAAAATGCAAAGGCGTTCATAAATCTTAGATAGACATATAATCATCTTGTTTTTCTAGCATTTCCTTCTGGGTAGTCATTTATAATTGCTACAACTAGTGACCTTGAGTTATCAAGACGTACTTTGTGATTTAATAAAAATGTGTTCTTCACGAAAAGAGATACGCAACAAGTCACATTTAACTTAAAGTAGCAAATTGATACTCGTAGGAGTGTTAATTGAAGCAGCGATAAATATAAATGAAACAATAAATAGTGTTTCTCACGCTAGAACGACACATAATTATCTAAAAACATGCGAATGAAGAAATGAAAACTTTTTTCGTTTACCAAATTGAATTTCTCTTTAGATTCTTATTAAATGACTTTAAAATTATAAATTTCCGATTTGGTGTCAATTATTTAACCTTATTTGATTTAAATCTTCCTGCAATTCCACTTGGAATTTATCTTTATTATTTCGGCCTGTTTAATATTTGTGGTTTCAATATCGGTTTCAATATATTTGTGAATATTGTTAAATCACCCCAAATACAAAACTTCTGCGAATTCAATTATTGACCCGGCATTTATTGAGATACGCACAATTTCATGTAGTACTCGTGGTTTATCAATAATATTACTCAGTCAACGGCGTTGGCCTTAAGAAAAGAGAAAGCAATGGCCGGAACACAGCAGAATAGATATTTGACAGTTGATCAGGGGATATTGTGCGTCACAACAGACGTCAAATACAGAATATAAATAGCAGTGTATTTGTCTTTAGGCTCATCGGACAGTACTCCATGCAATACTGACCAGGATATTAAAACAACGCATATATAATTATGTAATATTGAATCAATACAATTTTATAGCAGTTTTATAAAGCTGTAAATGTGTAGCATCAGATTTGGAAGTGTTGCCATTGTGTGCTAACTAAAATATATCGCCACTAAATATGCTCATTCTAACTGTTGTATATGACATGCATTATATCGCCCTAAAGTCTGGTTCACTATGTGTTGTTATACCAGTTTTAAACCAGTCGTTACTTTAATTTATTTATGAAGTCGGGTGAAATGGAATTCATGTGCAGTTTAGATTTACTCCATGAATTTTGTGTTAGGAATCTCCGTTTTCCTATCAGAATTTTCCATAATAAAGTAAGTAAATGTAGGTATGAAAACCTTTGGTACATGTAATCAAATACAGTGCATAATCCTTTTGCCGTAGCGAATTACTGTAAATTGGCCGCCACACTATGACGTTCTGGTCAACGTTTTCTGAACGTTTCAATCGTTCAGTTTTTGAGCGTTCTAGAATGAGGATGACAGATCTGGCGTGTTATTAACGTTTAGTTCAACGCACCACTTGCGTGTGCCTAACGCGCTAGAAGTGTGAATCAGCGACCAAGTAAGAAAACCTCAAAACCATTAGCATGTTCTCACATGCCACTGGCGCGCGAAGAACGATTGGTCAACGTTAGACGAGCGTGCTGAGGCAAGGACCTTCGGGCAACGCTCGAATGACGCTAAATGGACGCCAAAAGGACGTTCGTTTCACTTTAGTCACACGCTGCGTGCGCTAGGGGACCGTTCAGGGGTCGTTGACAGGTCGCCAGTGAGTCGTTCACAGCAAACTAAACGTTTTGAAACAACCAAGTAACGCTTGAGTAACGACTGACTCACGATAACCGAACGCGTGCAACGCTCGGCGAACGTTGGTAAACGTTCCACATACGTTCTAAAACGTTCTTCAGCGTTAAAATTATACGTTGAAGAACGCTGGTCTCAGTGAAAAATTGTGTGCATGTTCAAAAAAGTTTTCCGGACCAGCGTTCTCCGCCGATTCCCGACGATCACCGACGTTCACTAGCGTTCACACAACGCACTTCTGGCGCTATCCCAGCAACCATGGACGACTAACAACGTTTCCTTAAACGTCGTAGAACGCTGGCCAAGACGTCATGGTGTGACGGCCCCATTACCATTTATTTGAAGTCAAACTAGTCGATATAATTATATTTTTGCTTTCAGAAACGGCGTACAAAGACTGTACAGAAAACGGGACATGGTGGGTTAATCCAACGACCGGTTCTGAATGGACAAACTATACTACATGCGTTTTGAAACAGGTGAGTAAGAAAAATAAATAATCTAGAAAGTTTAAAGCAAATTACTAGGTTTTAAGAGAATCTCCTGATTTTGCTAAATAGACCATTCTGTGCAATGCACGTTTTCTTTTACACGAAACTCAAATACAAGATAGACAACAAAATACTTAAAACAAATATTCCACTACGAACATCAAAGCGTTATTTAAAATTGTGCTTTAATGTATTAAACAATTTATTAACAACATCAACAACAAACAAGTCGAAACACACAATAAGATTGGCAACTCAACAAAATACATGCTTTTGACAAGCTACTTTAAATATTTTAATTAAAAAATAATTGAGCACACTTGGTGATTATACAATATTGTCAAAGAAGAAAATACTAGATTTAGTATTGAACCTTTGTATTATAATAGAAGAAAGGAAAAGACGTATAGCGGTTAATGATATAAAACGTTATAAAATAGCGACAAAACCACAAGTAAGGTTCTGAAACGCAACATGTCGTTATTTCATCTTAGCGCTTATTGTTTATGTGTAAATTGTAAAATATAACAACAATCAGATTTAGACAATAACATCACAGTTTATATAGTCTATGTAATGCCTTAACAAAACGGGCGCTGTTCGATTACAACGAACTGTAAAGCATCGATTATATAGAGTCTATTTTGCTTTCATTATAAACTGTCACTTTGAACTTTTTTCACTCTTGCTGAAAGATGTGTAAATGTTCGGTGACAATGTTTTTTGATAATTACTGTTTTCAGGATTACCATGCCCTCATGTACACTGCCCTGGCTTGCAACATTGTGAGCTTAGTACTACTCATCCCTGCTTGCATTATATTCATTGCCATCAGGTCAGTATAAGTAGAAGTCTAACAATAAGTTCAGTTTACATATAAGTCTTAGAAGAAATGACGACATTGCTATCAGGTCGGTATATTAGGAAGTCTTACAATAACTGACAACATCGCCATAAGTTTAGTTTACTTATAATTCTTAGAAGAAATGACAACACAGCTATCAGGTCAGTATATGAAAAAGTCATACAAAAACTGACAACATCGCCATAAGTTCAGTCTACTTATTAGTCTTAAAAGAACTGACAGCATTTCCGTCAGGTCCTTATATATTAGAAGTCTTACAATAACTGACAACATTGCCTAGCACTGTTTTTGCATTGTAAAGGTTTTAGATTAAGTCTCTCCGTGCCAGTAAGTCATTACTGTTATCAGTATAGCTCGATTACTACTGTCATCTAATGATAGTCAAATTACCAGGGTTGTTCAAGAAACAGTTTAGGGTGTTCTTCCGGCTAGCTCATTCGTTAGCGTAAGCGGGGTTATGTGTCTACGGATTCGATTCTCAGATCGATATTATTAATGTTGTTAAAGTTTTAATTATGGTTTAAAACGGATTGATTTTGACATTTGTCAGTGCAATTGCTCTAAAGGTAAAACTGATGACAGTTTACTGAGAAAAACTAACCAATTTGCTGTGCAATAAAAGGAGCGAAGATCTAAATTGGTAATGATAGGGGATATATTGGACCATTTTAGCAGCTATAAAATAAATCAACCATGAAAGAGACTGGTGTATGAATATTTAATCAGATTTATAATCAGTATAAATTTTATCGAAATGATATCATACGATATCATTTGTCTTATTCATGTCTCCCATTTCCAACCCAATACATAGAAGTGTCCTGCCATTCTTCAATAATCTACAGGTCAATAGCGACATTTACACCATTCTTAGACATTTCCTTTGTGAATGATTAGTTTTATCTGTCATAAAACCAATCAGGCAGACAAATGAGAATAGATGATGATATTCTTATCTTTATCTAATAGATATATGTTTTTGTTGACGGAGAGTTGTCAAAGCCCACAATTGAGATCAAGTGTCTCGCCAAATATATATACAGATAAAATTTACGTTAAATCTTTAAATTTTGCTGTGAAACTGGAATATTGTGAAAAAAGCCGTTGTTTTTCTCAGACTCAGTTTGCACATTAATGCAGACGGACAGACAGACAGACAGAGTTTATTCTTTCATGATAAAACAATATCAAGCTGGTATATCAATATGCAGACGCTAATTCTGATGTTGCTTACTACTGCATTTAAACAAGCCTTTTAACCTACTTCAAATTTCCCCAGATATTCACCGATTCAATTGTCTAAGTTTGTAATATAAAGGCTGAAATTTATTTGAAGGCACTGTGTTACCTACCGCATTGTAGGTTGAATGTTCACCGCCACATGCATACTATCATTTGGGATGGATCGAAATTGTACTGTTTATTGGTGTTATGAGATGCGCTCAACCTGGGGCTATGCGACGTGGGCAGTAAATGCATTTCCTTAACTTCCATGAACAGGCTCAATCGAACTGAGCCTGCAATATTTTCATATTTGTCGTGTTCGGCGGCTTTAAGTGTTCCATTTTCATCTAGTTATCGTATATTTACTTTATCCTACCCAGGATGTTGCATGTACCATTAAACATATGTATATATACTACTAGTTTTTATATAATAAATATGAAACTAACGGTATCATAGCTGTATTGCACCAAATCTGCTAATGAGAAAGCAACCAATGTAACCGCGTGAAATGTTTGCCGTGAACATTTGCAATAACAGTTAGGTGTATAAGAACAGCGTATATTTTTTAAACTGTACTGCAGATGTTTAGAAATTAATGACGATTTTTAATTAGCTATAAAAAATAAATAACGAGTAGCGTCTACAGTAAGCCAATTATTTAAACTTAAAATTGACACGAATATTACACGATGTACACAATTATCATCTATTTATCACTGTTTCGTTGTACTTTCAGGCAACTAAGAACCCAGAAAAGGATCAAACTACACGTGTGCTTGTTTCTTTCTTTTATCCTGACGTCCATTGTTACCATTTTATGGGATTTGATCATTTACAAAGACAGACTGGACCATGAGAAAACCGACACTATAATGCATGGTAACTCGGTAAGATCTGTTAGTCTGCATTGTGCTTAGATGGTCTGTGTGCAAAACAGTTGTAACTTAATGGGAATAAAGAAGGCAGTTAAAGCCATTTTGTACCTATCTCATTACATATGCTGTAATAAGTTTAACCGATAAGCAAATGTCTTGTTTTATAATATAAGTATAGATTGCGATAACATCTTCAGCATTTGTGTATGTTTACTGTATTATTAATGTATTATCATTAAAATTTGAAATAACAACTGACATCAAACCTTTTTTGTTAACTAACAAACCCTCAGGCTGTATTTTATACTAAATACATGTGTATAACTAAAAACTATATCTTTCGTCAGGTAAGAAACTATTGCAAAATAAATTTTAATCCCTTCGAACAAATTACATAGAAAACGAATTGAAGCTAATAAATATCAGGGTTGTTTACCTTAAATTATAAAAATTGTCCAATTTCTGGCCAATATAATTACACTAAAATTCAACCATTAAATAAATATATTTTAATCATAAGATTGTGTTTTAATAACTTAACAGAACATTTGTAGCCATTTTTGTTTTGTAAAAGAAATGTAAATTTTTTAAAACATGTAAAATATTTAAGCCAGGTTGAAATGATTTGTCAGAGGAAACAGTTTCCATAACAACACTGTTGATGTAAAATAATGTACATTGTATTTATATGTTGTATATCTAGGGTAAATAATTTATTTATATGTTATATGTCTAAGGTACAACGTTGTGTTGAAGAAAATGAAATGAAATGTTCAATAATATTTTCATATAACTGTAACGTTTCTTTTTGTATTCTATATCTTTGGAATGTGTGTAACAACATGCAACGTTTCATTTAAATCTACAAAAATCAAAGTGCTTGATTTTTGAAAGTGTGGCATTCGTTTTTAACAAGATACCAGTACACATGCAGCGTTTCATTTAAATCCACAAAAATCAAAAGCTTGATTATTGAAACTGTGGCATTCGTTTTTAACAAGATACCAGTACACTGCAAAATTTTGCTTTATGTTTTGTGAACGTTTTCAGACAGGCTGAACGATGTTGTAGATATGAACAAGATTTATGTGACCACTGCAAACTTTTGCATGATGTTTTGGAAATGTTATTTTCTGCATAATTTCAGCCAGCCTGTAAGCTGCTGTACATATTAACACGATACGTGAGCACTGCAAAGTTCTGTTGGATGTTTTGTGAAGGTTTTTATCTGCATCGACTGATAGTTCATGCATTTTCTCCGCCAAAGACTTTAATTCCATATTATATATTCGGATGGGGTGAGTTACAAAAACAATATAATTATTTAAAAAAAAAAATACGACTACTTAACTGCCGACCCGGTGTTATCTTGTTTTTAACAATTATAACATGAATATTTAATTTGTTATTCAATTTGTTAATTTAAGCATTGATAACGTTATAAAACTCCTTACGGTTTAACTTGAAACATTAATCGAAACTGGTATTTTGTCATGTTTTGAGAAAATATACAAATAAAATGTATTTTCATTTACACATCGTGTACGATGAGATAGATATATTAACTATACATCATTCTGGTTTATTAACTGATGCAATTGTTAAAAGAAGCAACGAATACAATCGGGTGATGAGTCGTAAGATATTTCAGCGAGAATATTCCTAGACTGTGTATAGATTTATCACCGGCTGTGAAGTCCCTAGTGATATGAATCTTCTAACCCGAACGAATGCTTATAAAATAATCTATTATTATTATTAAATTCCTGATATATAACAATATACCGCTATTATTCTGTTCGTTCAAAAGTCGAGCGGATATAAAGCCATGAAAGAAATACAAGCGATTAGCAGAGATTTGTGGAACATTTAATCGGCGTCACATAAATACATTACCATTATTTTTTTCAGTGACATCATGGATTCCTTCGATCATATACTCTGTTATACGAGCAACAAATAGAGAGTACGATGGCAGGTATGCAAACCTCTATCTCTTTATGAATGTTGTATCCGTAAAAGATTCTACAAATGTTGCTAAACACACAACTTTGATTGTACGCAAATATAAGGAAATAAAAAAAAAATATTCAAAACTGGTCTAGTTATGGATTATGCCTATCACCTGTCGAAAAATCTGGAATATTGGAAACAAAGTAAAATATTCATCAATAATTACCACATTCTTAAAACGCCTCACTACTAGACCAAAAGAATAGAGTAAAACTATCAGACGTTTAGAATGTGATCAATTTGAACTGGAAACCGCAATCAATTAAATTAAACGTAAAAAAGGAACCAAAGGGTTCTTGGTCGTTTAGTGGCAATTAATATTATATGTAACACTTGAGCTTTAAACAGGTTTTTAGGGTGCACCATCCTTACACTTGCCACTTCAAGTTTTCTGTTGAGAAGTTGTATTAGACTGATAAATTTACAATATTTAATGTTATTAAATGAATTAGAAAATATGCTTTTTTTTTCTCTTTTCCTCGGTATCATAATTAAAGCCCCAGTCCTAAACTTAAGTAAGAATATACTATTAAAAAATCATATTTGTCCATATAGACTCCAATATAATAAACTCTCTAACAGAACACAAAAGGTCCGTCCGATCGAATTCTTTCTTATAGACGGGACTTTCAATGATATTGTTAAATTATCGTTAACGAACTTTTTTAAGAAGCTAAATATAATCGAGGTATATTTTTGACGAAGAGACCACTTCATGTGCGATCTCGATTTCTGTGACATTTCGGAAATCCTACTTTCGCTTTTAGTCGCGCGGACCAAATTTATTGTAGTAAATTAAAATTTTATTAGCCCGAACTAATGATGCAAATTTGTGCCTATAGTTCCAGATACATGTAATATTCATACAAGAGCGGGATAAATGGAAGTAATGCCGCTTAAAAGTCATTTTTTTCTAAAACATTGTTTAGCCTGTTCTAGAGAGCTCTGAACGGCAATATACTATTTAAATCGACCGGGAAACAAGTTTTTAATATACATGTAACATCCATTTTAAAGTAATTTAATAAATTAATACTACATGTATATAGAAAATGTGATACCAAACTTGTAGAATTTGGTTTACCTATCTCTGTTTTCTCACAGCAAACAAAAATTCGAATACTTCAAAATATCGTTAAATATTTAAATGAAAATTTTAATATTTATATTACATAGCATTTCTGATTTCGAAGAGATGAACGACATGCTTAAACAACAGCAAGCAATTAGGTCGGCCATTAGAACATAAAACTTTCCTTGTACAGATTCCATCACTGTTAAAATATTCCACAGATGGTTTTCGTCTTTCATTTAGTTTATATTAAAATATGCATAGTTTGCAGGATTAAAGAACGTGGTAATTGTGTATGGTACAAATAATAGGGATGATAATGTATATTATGAAATGTTATTTCAGTTGCTGGGTGCAAAATGCCGGTGATATGGAATGGATATTGTATACTCCGAATTTGTTTTGCATTCTAGTAAGGATTGTGATGTTTCGTTTTATCTTTTAGACTATAAGTTAGTTTAATGACGACTTATAATGATTTGCATTGAATTTCTGATATTAGAAATACGAAATTAGTGCAATACACCATTGTAGGAATTATGTGAAATATAAGAAAAAACTGGTAGACAAAGTAGAGTTTAATGTAAGTATATAGACATTTTACATCGAATAGATACTATCTACACATTGATCCATAACGTCTCAAAATGGCTTTCCCATTAGTCTATATTTATATAATTATGAGTCTTTTATTTAAGCAATTCCACAACAATTATTTATCTTGTTTAAACAGTTTTCTTTTTCCCGCCAATGTAAACATTTGAACTAACCCTTTTTTTCTATTTTACAGGCTAATCTTATATTTTTAGCAAATATTTTGCGAATACTGTGTTCCAAACTGCAAGCTCATCCAAATGAGCCGAATAACTACAGGTAATTTTATGCAATATGTTTCAAAATAGGACAAGTCATTTCAATGATTCGCTCTATAAATTGTGAGATTGATTATTCACAGTCCTTAACCAAGAAACAGCTACGTCCTTTTCACTTGTACATGTAATTAAAAAGAAAACTGCAATTGTTGTATTCATTTTACATGTGTATTTCACTTCTCAACGTTTTATAAAGTTAAATGTAGGGTCAAACATAACAAACAAGTTGTGGCCAGTGTAATAAATTAAAATCTTAATTTCTGAGTTCTTATTTACGATTTTTCAGGAAAGCCTTGAAAGCCACTTTTGTTCTCGTTCCATTATTTGGGCTCCAGCAATTTCTTATAATATATCGCCCTGAACCCGGGACAAAAACTGCATCTGCCTATGAAATAGGCCAGACTGCTATAACTGATACACAGGTTAGTAACTCTTTGCTTAAATCGTAATATGTAATTGATAAAGTTTAATAAAGAAACATGTTTTTATTTTAGTATTTTATTATCGATACACAGGTGTTAGACAGTTACTACAAATTTCCATCTCAGATTTTGACTTGCAACCAATACATCAAACATGACGGCGGCGACTGATATTTTAGTTCAGCAGTATCGCGGGAAAGTGTAATTGACAGAACGTTGATAATTGTTAATCTCGCCTTCAGGTTGCATTACTTTAATCCCCACATTTTGTTATTGTTTCAACATCGGGACTGAATATACAGCGAAACAATTTGATTGACAGCAAAAGATCTAGTTTGAAGTAAAATACAGCATCGATAACGACGACTATTCAGAATGATTACTGTTACTGCCGTTTACATTTCAGGGTGCAGTTGTGGCGTTAATATTTTGCTTTTGTAACGGAGAGGTAATGTGTCTTTTCAGTTACTGCATGTTATTATATTTTAATCTTTATTCTATGACGATTACTTGCCAATATGCTCAACAAGATGCGATAAAAATTCATCGTAGATCCGAATGGGATATGTCATTAAAGGAAATATTTGAATATAATGTGCTTACCGAGTGAAAATATCCGCACAAGTATCAAAATTTCACGATTTATCCGCCATATTGGAAAGCAGCCACCAAATTCCTCGCTTAAAGTACGGTAGCCACCATTTAGGCTGTACCCCCTGGTGTTTAAAAGTTACTAGAACATGTTTACTTAATGAAGAACACGAAAGAACCCGGAAGCAAATAGGATATCAAAGTTTGACGTCTTGTCACTTCAAATAGCATGTTAATGAAATTTATTCTGAAAATTCCGCAGTGAAGGTTTCATGTTCACCATCATATGCATACGAGTACCATCGTTTGGGATGGATCGAAATTGTACTATCTATTGGTGTAAATATTGAGTTGCCCTCTACTCGGGGTTAGGTGGCGTGGGCAGTTAATATGCCTTTCCATTACTGCCCATGAACAGGCTCAATTAAACCGAGTCGGCAATATTTTCATATTTGTCAAATTCGATGGCTTTCAAAGTTCCCTTTTCATCTCTTTTGATATTATAAATTTTCTTTTCCAGGTTCACACATATCTTCGAAACTGCTTAGGAAGTCATATCAAATTTGGATCGTCTACTAATTTTAACCGAAAGAGTAGTATGTCATCTGCTACCCAATTCACTTCTGTGTCTGGCAGACGAGCAACAAGACAATATGATCAGACCGATCCAGCTTATATTCCATTAAGTACAAGTAGCACAGTTAATGACGTCTCAAGCGTAACAACCGCTACAACACCATTAAATGGACATGTCTCTTTCTCCGTCTAATGCTATTAAAACTAGTTTCTCCCAAAATGACCTTTATGGAATTCTTTTAACTGCTGTGTGCTAAGTAACCACAATCAAAACTTTCATGAAATGCTTTTTAGTTTAAGTTTTAATGATTCCTGTTTTGAATATGAAAATAAAAGTTTGCCTTAATAAGATAGCATGTTCCATCGTCAACATATAAATAATTGAATATTTACTGTGAACGAATGTAAAACAATGAATATATGTATATGGCCCAAGGGTCATTTTGTCAGAGACAGGTTAAAATATAAAAAGTTATTGGTAAACTGCTGATGGATGTAATTGATACGACAGTCAGTGCAGCAACCCCCAAATGGGACCATTACACTGAACAAATGATCTAACCGGTCTCTTACACCGATTTCTAAAATATAAACTATTTCGTGTACTCAAGTACATAATCTTTCATTCGATATATGTAACAAAAAGTCAATCCATATGCGGTTAGTATTTAAATCCAAAATTAAATTTCACAACGACATGATATTATAGTTCAAATTACATATTTGATCGTTTTGTAGTTTACCTTATATTTTTATTTCGGTTTTATGTTACATGGGTAGTAATGTTTAAGTTGAATTATATTCTAATCTCATTAAGCCGTAAGAAACTTCGTTTTATGCTCTAGGAGGATGTAATAAATTTAACACAATAAAGTAACTTTTATCTATATTTTCATCCTCTACACACTAGGTTTATTTTGGCAACTTATCCCTGTTTATTTTATGTTTTCCAGTGAATTAAAGAGTTTTCTCAGTGAAATAAAATTATGGTATTCCACTGTTTAGAAAATGTGAAATTCCATTTTATTTTTTCACTGGTTTTGCCAAACTACTTTTTTAGCTTATGATCTCTCTATGGTACGCCATTGACGGCACATGGCAAATTGTTTTGCCACTGACGTTCCAATGCGGTACCCCAAGGGTTCTCTTTTTCGTTTATTGTTTGTAAATTGTTTTGCCACTGACGTTCCAAGGCGGTACCCCAAGGGTTCTCTTTTTCGTTTATTGTTTGTAAATTGTTTTGCCACTGACGTTCCAAGGCGGTATCCCCAAGGGTTCCCTTTTTCGTTAATTGTTGGTGGTGTCTTATTTGAAATTATTATAATTGTGATAAACACATGCTCTCTTGCCCTCTCTTCTGTTTCGCTTCGTCGGGAGGCTGTGTTTTCTGAGAGCGGCTATTCCTGATATGAATATTTCACTTTTTTATGAAAATGATGTAAATTTAAATAAAATTAACTGTTGTTTTTCAGTTTCTTCCGATAATAGTGATAGAAAAGCTGTTTGAAATACTTAAGTCTGGTATGAATTTCAGAACTATTTTGGTTGTTTCATTAGTTATGATTGAATGTTTATGCGGCTATTATTTTGGGGCCCTTCACAGGGAACACGAAACTCTGAGTTTCCAGTTCTTTACTGATTACGTTGTCAAGAAAACATAAAATAAAAAAATGTTTGCTTCAGTGAAATATCGATTTTATTTCACTTGTGAACACCAGAATCTAGCTACGCCGCTCAGTAAAAGATCTGAGTTTCTGGAGTTTCTGGAGTTCACTCGTGAAAAAAAGTAGATATTTCACTGATACAAACAAATATACTAGTACCCCATATCTTTATACATGTACAATAATCCAAAGCAAGGAATGTGATCATATCTGACTCATGATTGGAACAAGGTTACCGTATCGATTTCTGATTTAACGCATTTTAAAGAATAAGTTAGTTGGCCGATTAGAACGTTTGATTAGTGTGTAGAATAGATCTGAATAAAGTTATCATAACAAAGAAATTAATTGTCACGAACAAGGTTGTTATTGTTTTACAACCCATATAAAATAATAATTTTAACACAAAATAATTATTTTAAGTTATGATTAAAAAGCAATTTTATTTCACTTTTAATATTAAAATATAAAGTGACAGTCATTAAAAGTTATACGATTTTCTCCGCAATTTTTTTCTTTTAATATTTTTATTTAAAAAAACAATATTATATAATAATTGTTTAAAGCAGCTTTTGATGCATAGAAGCAATGAACACACACTCTCTAAATTACGAGTATACAAAAATATGTCATAGTTATCTAGTGGGGTTAAACACTACAACTTTATAATGAACTGCATTCTGACAATGTTATTTTATTTTCAATTAGATATTTAGGGGGGTTTTTTTTATAAAGGAAACTTATGAAATGATGTTCATATTCTTTAGGAATCTTAAACATTGCTTCTATTAGAATAAAATATTGTCACAAACATTTAATAGTGGGTACGTTTGCCAAACCCACATTCATACAGAAGAACCGATCTCCGCTCCTCTTGTGTAAGCTCTTGATCATTTATTTCATGCAATATAAGAGACTTCATAGTATTAAACATTTTTTAAAACGAAGTCATTGTTCTTTAATATAAACACTTCATTATTATTGTAATGTTTAATCCGAATGAGGATGAGCGGAAAAAAATGTTTAAACTAGTTTAGCTAAAGTTGTAATAGTCTACTTAAACGTAAATCTGTGCTATGGTTTTATCTTGAACTGAATTGTTTAAACTATTAAACATTGCTTCGTAATGTTCTATTTTTTTCTTTCTTGACGACATGGCTCGCAAACGCCAATTATATGATAATGAATATATACCGGTGTACAATGACCTTTGCCAAAAATCATATAACTAAATGTGGTGACCATTCTCAAATCTCGCCATTTCACACAATCCAATTCTTGATATTTGAGACAGGTCTCCAATATTAGATTAATGATCGTGGAGTCTTGTAATTGTATATAAATAGCAAAGTTGATGGTAATTACTAAATATACAGTCATTTGATAAGTAACAGCGTATCCACAGAAATAACGTCTCATTCATTTATCTTTTAAATCTACATTTTTTGTTAATATGCCATTTTAATCGCTTCGGTTCATTCACTGTTATCATCTGTCAACTGTTAAATCATCGCTATATATAAAATTCCTATTGATCACTGGGCTGAAGGTTATAAAACTAAGATTAGAAACCAGTCTCAAATCTCAAGCATCTGATTGGCTTAAATGGCGACCAGTCGCCATTTCAGCCAATCAGATGCTTGAGATTTGAAACTGGTTTCCATGCTCAGTTTTATAACCTTGGGCACAGGTTTCCAAATCTGTTACGGTAATGTCCAATCGTTCAACTCTTACGATCCCTACATACGAACAGTTTTGATGCTTTACCACACAACAGAGAATGATTGTATCGGATCCACACAGGCTTTGTGTTTAAAAATATTTGATATGTTCATATATTATATATCTAACACTGTTCTAATCTTTTTTCAAAGTTTGAACCCCGCTTTTCTATTTCATTACAAAGGGAACCCTTAGTGTTGCAATCTATGTATCTTTGATAAAACAATCATGACAAAAGATGGAAAGGGAATTTTGAAAGCCCCCAAAACGGCAAATATGAAAATAGTGCAGACTCGGTGTTTTAAGCCTGTTCATGGGCACTAATAGAAATACAGATTAATACCCATGTCGCATAGCTCCGGTTTGAGCGCAACTCATTATTTAGACTTGTAAACAGTACAATTTTGATAAATCAAGAAAGACTGTGAAATACAAGGTTCGTTAGATTCATTAACTACAAATAATTGAGGTGAACAGGCACAAAGTAATATTTCTTTAGTCCCTGAAAGTGCGATTTTATATTAAAAGGAAGTACACTGTAGAAAAGTTGCCTACAGTTAATCGCTTTGCATCACTTGCAACAGTATTATGTTTTTTGCAACTGTTGATTTAATAAGTTAAACAGTTATTGATCTATATTGCACATTATTTCTAGGATTTCATTCGAAAATGTATCAAGCCAAATGCGGTAATGTAACCTGATTCGAATATTTATACTGTTGCCCAAGGTTATAAAACTGAGCATGGAAACCAGTCTCAAATCTCAAGCATCTGATTGGCTGAAATAGCGACTCAGCTTTATAACCTTCAGCCTGTATCTTTAAAACACTAAATAGACTACAGCATTCACGAGAGTAATCAATTTTTATTTGGCGGCATTAAGTTAACGTGGATGAAGTTTTATTATATATTACATGTAGATACTATTGTAAATATTGTTCTTTTCTGTAAATTGTTATATTGCTCATTAATTTACATTTATTCCACGAATGTCATCAGCTGTATGTGATAATGAGCCGTGTATAAGGTTATAACGATTTGTCTATAAAATGTGTTATAGTTGCATATTGTTAAGTTCGTCAAAATTGTGTCAAATATATTATAATTTTGGTTGATTGTCTGTGTTTTATTTAAACCATTATTACTATCATAACGTGTAGAAACGTTCTTGTGTGGAGGCTGGGTGTGCTGGATGTGACCATTCCTGATATGCATAATTTACTCTTTTTTTTTTAAATTGTATGTTGATCCTTGATCACACACTTTTATTCCACGATACGCGTTTAAGCGATGTTCAAATTTAAGCTTGGTCTTTGAGCAGACCCATGTTAATGTTATTAATTGACCGAAACAGGTCCAGTTACATCATGACGAGTATCGGAACGAAACTATGCATGAAGATTATGACTTTGAGTACACTGTACTTCGAAAAGAAGCGAGTCAAAAGCTTTCTTATCTATGTTTTAACTGTAATTAAAACGGGCGACGTTTTATTATATGTAAAGCACTTTGATGAATTCTATAATTGATTATAACAGTGCAATATGCATCACACAGAAATAAAACGGTCTCCACATGCAGCCAAAAAGTACAAAGAAAAACGAAAGAATTGGTAAATATACTTACCAATTTCAAATTAGTCACAAATAACAACGAAATAGAGAGAACATGTCATTAAGAGGTTGCGGCCTTGGAACGGTCAGTTGTAAACAAATTTGTCATCGGCCTTAAAACCAGGTTCTATGAAACACCAACCTCACACTTGCCCTAAACATTTTCTCATATGCATTAACATGTACAATTCGTTTTGGTGAATGATCTCAAACACGCTAATTAACTGAACAAAGTTGCATTCAAATGTTCACAAACATGAAATTTAAGAAGCTAATAGCACTGCGATGCTAAAAGGTGGCCATTCAAAGACGTTTCCAAGGCTTGAGCCATCGGAGTGAAATCAGCAAGAACACGACTGGAATAAACGAAACAGATCAAGTTTCTAGGTTCTTTAACAAGACTTCCCTATTAACCGTTATAAAATCTAAATGAGTACGCATTCTTACTACATGCGTGAGCATCAACTACATAGATAAATACTTGTTTACAAATAGGGCGCATTCCTTCACTCCCATATTTCACTGTTGTCTACTTGTAAGTTAAGAAATATTATAAGAATAAGAGAAAAAAATGAAATAAAAATAACATTCAAATACTTGGCGGAAATACAAACAGAATTTTGCAATCGTTATTATGTTTGATCAAGTTAACTACAAGTTTATTACAAAAGCGTAACATAATTACAAATTATGAGACATTAAACAGACTAGTTAATCGGTAATAACACGCATTTATAGAGTATTTATTTCGACATATTTATAAATTACAATATCAACAAAACTGCAAGGCAACACAAAATGATGTGTTAAATAAAACAGACGAGTCTTCATGTTCTTCATAATCTCGGGATGTAGATAAAAATATCATTATATAGCAATAATCAATAAATGATCAGATAACTTCAATCAAAGTTGCTACATTGAAGCATTAATTGCTCTGCTAACTGTGATTTCATACTGTTTGTGAACATGTACACGTACACTGTAACTTGTCTGAATTTTCAAATGCACTGAGATTAATAATTAAAAATTAATTTTGTTGGATTATTTTCAAGAATATTGACAGGACTGAAACAAAAAATGAATCCTTACATAAGCGATAGACATGCATACATTTTAGATTAGACCATTGTAAATGTAGGCGCGCACATTGAACAATAAAGTGGCATAGTCAATTTAAGTTTCGTAATTCCTGGTTAGCATAGAACTGCTCCAGTATTTATTCCTTTCATTAAGGTTACATATGTTGCATATGTTCTTCTACAGACTGGAAGATTTAAACCCTGTGATTTTTTGTTATCCATGCGGTCGACGTTTTAAGCGAAATTCACATAAACGCCTTATTAGAGATAAAAATGTTTCACCAAATTTCAGTCAGACAAAACAAAAGACACGTTACGAAGTTAACAATTGTTATTTACAATTATAATTTTTAATATTTTAATACGTATTATATCACAATTTGCCGAGATGATTTGTTGTACATTATTTTGTAAGGTATATTTAATAGAACTAATTTTAAAATAATGAGTTTTCAACATGACTTCCACATGTCATGAGAATAAGTTAGTTTCTGTAATGTTTGTACGCATTTGTCATCAAAAGAACAATCTGTTTTCAATGAAAACTTCATGACAATGTTTACGGGTATTTGTTTATCTTAAACTTAATATGAAAACATATGTTTCTATGACATAGCAATTAAATACAGTTTTTGTCTTTTAATATTGGATAAGACCTGTCAATTATTATTCGTTTATGTCGTGTTTCCGAATCTTTAAATTTCTGGTTACTTGAACCGATTTTTACATTCTAAGAGACAAGCTATAAATAGGATTGACAACTACATATTGTGTAACAGTCTTTATTTATCATTAAAACTGAATTTCGTTGCTTCTGTACATGTATGTCAAAAGGTTATATTGATTATCCTTTAAACACCGAACACCATATATGCAAGTTTAAGAAGAAAAATAACGTTTCTAGTTTCTCATGAATACAATTTATGCTGTTTATTGAATTAGCATAGGAACTAGGCTTATTATATTCGAATACTTACTGACAACATCGCCTTTCGATGGAAACACAAATACTATAGCGCAACCGTCACCATCTACACATGCAAATTAAGCTATCGAATACGACAAAAGAATGATGACTAAAACAATCGAATGACTAGTCATAATAAGAAAAACAAATTAAACTGAGTCCGTCGATGGCAACTTAGTCTGTTGGTGACAACTGAATAAACCGATTCTAGTTATTGTTTAAAACATTCACAAACTTCTCCTTAGGACGGCCAAATCATGATAATTAGCTTAGTATTAGAGGCATGTTAAACAGCGAAAGGAATATTGTGAATCGGCTTTTCAAAGTCTCGATGACAATTCTATGTAGACGAAATGTAAATAGACACGAATGTACTTAGTATTCAGCAATATAATTATAATCCATGAGCGCCAGAATCGCCCGGTATCAAACGCTGTTAGTAATCTGTTTCCCTCGTAATTTCACTGCCAAACAATGACACAGAAGTACATGAATATGTTTAATTCATTACCGAGACATTAATTTCCATTAATTTAATTTCCATCACACACGCATTTGGTGTTCATAACTTAACAACAAAATGTTAGTTGTTTATTCCATCTAGAAACTGTTTCAGCGAATTATAACAATGACATTTCTCAGACAGCTTTAAACATTCCAATTTACCATTGGATATAGAATATTTTTAACCCAAAAGCCTGCCATGTTCTTCAATAAATAAGAGAATATTTGTTTAATCAAGTTCAAACCATCTCCTGGAAAATGCCTTCTCCACCTTCTTCTATACCCCAAGGATATACTAATATACTTCCTGCTTTTTAAATTTTGCTTGCTTTTGGCGTTGTCTGTGATACGTAGTATTTATATTCTCATATCCCCTGTCAATATTTTATTGTGTTTAGTTCCGCCTAATGTTTCTCGTTTAGGGCAAGCCCATTCTTTTATCTGGGGACATACGCCGCTGAACATGGAATGGTATTAATCTGCAAATACCGCACTGAACGTTCCATGTTCACCGCCATAAGCATACCATCGTTTGGAATGGCTACAATTGGTACCGTTTGCTGTTGTAATTATTGAGTCGCGCTCAACCCAATGCTAGGTGGGGTGGGCAATAATATGCATTTCCATTACTGCCCATGAAAAGGCTCAATCAAATCGAGCCTGCAGTATTTTCATATTTGTCGTGTTAGGTGGCTTTCAAAGTTCCCTTTTCATCTATTGCTAACAAATTAATAGTGTATTTACACAGAGGCTTAAAACTATCCTGGTCCCAAGATCATAAAACTAAAACTGGAAACCAGTCTCATATCTCAAGCATCTCATCAGTCGCCACTTCATCCAATCAGATGCTTGAGTTTTGAGACTGGTCTCCAATCACAGATGTATGATGACCAGTTTTACATTGCTCGTAGTCATGAAAATTATCCTTCAAGCTAGCATGCACCTGACTCAAAACCTTTTAATAGAAAAAGAAAACGTGTAACATTTATTTATGCTTTTCAGGGAATTATAGAATTTTCCCGGTGAAATAAAAGTGGTATTTCACTGTTTTCAAACTGTGGAATATCATTTTTATTTTCACTGATTTTTTCACGTTGGTACCAAAAGGCACATCACATACCAAATGAGAATGTTTAGAAAACGGGCTAAAATCTGTATATTTGACGTCATGACGTCACGTCATAAACATGCCGTTTTGGCGCCATTTCTTGCAACGTTTCTATCAACTTCACGCAAACTGCACCTAAAGCATAAAATAAAAAGAAAATTTGTTTTTACCAGTCATGCCAATGAAAGATTCGTGAAAATACGAATTCCGGAGCTCACTCGGTGAATTATATTATATATTTCTATCTTACACTGGTAAAAACAAATATCCTCTATAGATATGCATATCAGGAACCGCCACATTCACAAAACACAGCCTTTCCACGCAGCAAAAAAGAAATAAGTATGCCAAATTAAAATAAGACACCACAATCAATTAAAATGAGAACCCTTTGGGAAACGGTCAGTATTATTTGCAAAATAACGTGCGTCTGGGGGTTTAAACCAGGTTCTAGGGTGCACGAACCTCACACTTGCACCAACAGGTTCTCAAGTCAACACACAAGTACAAGTTGTCTTGGTGAAATCACTCCAATCCACCCATCAGCTCAACAATGTTGCATGCAAAGCATAGAAACATATAAAACAAAAGAAGCTAATAGCATATCAAAGCAAAATGGGCGGGTTTCTTATACAAGATACCCCATAAACCTTCATAAACTCTTAAACCCCTGCAACCAATGAGGTAAGTATAATGATCAACTGTAGATGGGTTATTCACCAGGCCTGCAGTGCGCTGTAGAATATCATGTTGGTAACATTTTTTTTATAAATTTGCAGATTGTTTTTTTTTTCGAATAACCGGGATAAATTAGCATAGCCTATTATCTTATTAAGTTAATTAATTAAATCTCCACAAAATCCGGCTGTGAAATACCTTGTTGCAATTATAGTGATTTTAAACTGCACCTGAATTTTTGAATTGAATCTGGGTATCGGCGATAAAACTTGCAAAAGGTTTTCCTTAATTTGTGGTACCAATAATCATTTCTTAAAAGTTTTTTTCTGTAATGCAAAGATTAAGTTTATTGAAATTATTGTGCACTTTAGGCAACCACAAAACATAATAGGAATTTTACCTTATTTTTGTTCAACACTGATTCTAAATTTTTTAATATGTTGAATGTGTTAAGCAACAATATCACTCTGCAATTTCCTCACGACAGGTATTAAAGTCAATGTCTGCTGGAATTCTATATTTCTGACCTTTGGAGTTTAAATGGCGGACTTTATAGTCTTTGATAACATTTAGATTCCCTGCAAAGATATGACCAGCATGTTGTTAGCAAAAGTTTGATTTTAGAATTTGAACAATCTCAAGATTTCGATGTATTTTTTAACAATCTGTAAATAAGCGGATGAAAAAACTATTAAGTGATTTTATCTCCAAGGTGACTATTATGTGACTATTATGTCAGAGGCTAAAGTTAATATGAGACCATGTTTATCACGAGAATATCGTCCCCTTAGTAACTCCTTTTTATTTCGATGGTACTTATACCGTGTTTGCACTAAGGTGGCAATAAACGCAAAGTATTAAAATTATTAAAATGTGTAGACTAAAATATATATAACGTGTTTTACACGAGTGCGGACTGTTGTTCCTACGCTCTAAACGTTAAGGGGTATGGATCTAACACTTTTTTTCATTCAGTCAGTGCTGGATCAAAATGTCGGCAACTATTTTCCGAATAACAAAGAGTAGCCATTTGCAATACAACTGACCTTTAAAATTGTAGGAAAATACATAAAACAACTGTTACAACAACAATTAGAGCAGACTGCGTGTACACTTACTAACAAAAAATTAAACAATAAAATCCTGTATAAACACTGATACAAACTTTTAAATGAATAAAATATGTCAAACACTTTAGTCTGAGTTCAAGGTACATGAGGATGTACCCAGTTCAGTCTAAATATTTTATTTACTTCCTCATTTGTTACAAGGCTTCTGAAAAATCCACGCCTACACCAAGGATTAAACCCGGGACCCCTCGCATACTTGTCTGACGCTCTACCACGTCGCCATTAAAGCTATGGCGAGATAGAACAAGTGCGGTACTAACTCAACCATAGCCGGGTTACACATAAATTCGTTAATTTAGCATTTCCCGAGACTCACAGTATGGCATACCAGATACTTTCAGCTACGTCTTTCACAAACTTAAAAGGGGAAAAATGTCGAATTTATTAGCAATATGTTTTGTTAAAATTTAAATTGCTTCCTTTTTAAGTTACTATTGCAGCGCAACACATTTGTTTACTATTAAAAGTTAACATTTACGTTTTATATGCAATTCAATGCAAAAACTGCAGCTAAGTGTAGAAAAGTAGGCAACTTCTGTTTCTTCTTCTTTCCTTTGTAGTTTATCAGAGCATGAAACCAACAGGGAACCAACATTTTCTATAGCTTTTTCTATAATTGAACATGTCTCAATACTCTGACTTCAATTAAACCGACAGTAATATGCATTTCCAGTACCACAAATGAACAAGTTTAATCAAAATGAGCTTCAAACATTTTGTTTATTTGTCGCATTCAGTATCTTTCAATTTTAAAGTTCCATTTTTATTTTCTTTAAATCGAATGATAGATAAATGAATAAAAGAATAAAACACAAGATCGTTTCAATATTAAATTTTGCTGTCAGTTACAGCGCTTTCTATCACAACAAAATAGATACAGGCTGATCCGGAAAAGTTAATTGCAACTTTGTATCTTGTCAAGTGGCCATTTTCTTGAATAAGACCTTAAGTTAGATTTCTATCAGTCAGTCAGAAAATTTTCACTGTTATGTCTCTACTGGCACATCAATTTGTGACTGATTTAGATGGATGCGAATTTCAAAACGGTTAAACATTGTTGACGGTTTTTGAAAGTGAAGGTTCCGTTTTGGCTCTTATATGAACAATTTGTTTGGCTTTAATCAAAATTTGTACTATTTACTCGAGGTGTAGATATTAAATCGTGCAAATCTCGAAGCTAGAAAACGATGGAAGTAGCAATGCATTTCTATTTATTCCAACTGACAGGCTTAAACTAACTGTGAACGCATTATTGGTTTCCTAGCCATTTTTGTTGCTATCAAGGTTCTTATGTATCAATGTCATTATCATACAAGCGTAGTTTCACACTCTTACACTATCGGCTCATTACATTCGCCTCTGTTACAGGTTGGGACTACTTTCAACTACTTTTACTTTAACTCAAATAAATAGTTTACTAATGACATATACAATAACTTTGGTTTCTTCGGTTTTAATAAAGGATAGTGTAGATTTCTTTCATTTGTTTTACCTCCAGCTTTCAAATTCATAATTATGACTGTAAGGCTCTCGAGTTTGGTAAAAAATCTTGACATTGAGCCTTTCGCAGAGATGTAAAGTGTGTTTGAGGAACGACAACTAGGAGATTGGCGTAGTATTGGCAATATACTGGCTGCAAAATGTCTCAAATTTAATATGTGAATTAATTAAGTATGTTCTATTCATTGTCGTTGAACAAGAAACTAACGTTTGTAAATATTAATCCTATACACTTTTTTGGTTCAAACTGTTCGGCCCTTTTATTTGACTTACTTCAAATTTTCCAGCTAGTATAGCTGTGGATATCGCTCAACCCAATAATAAATTACATGTTTTAATGTTGTTTATCTTTTTGTTCGTTCGGTGTTTTCGTGATACGTTGGTCTCAGAGCTCGTTTTTGCTAGAATATTGGAATTAAGGTTTTGCGCACCTCGCGATTCTTTTTCCATAGACAAAAAGAAAAATATAAAAATCTCTCAAACGGCATAATGCACTTCTATCAAACTGTGCACAAATATAAATGCTATAAATGTATGATTATTTTGCATATGTTTAGAAAAGTTAGAACAGTAGAGAAAAATAGTTAGACCTAACAAATCCCTCAAATTCGATTTGCAATTTATCATACATATAAAAGGAATCAACACAAAACAAAAATTCAAATGTCAACAGGTGTAAAATGATACTGACAACAATATCTAAGGACCTTGAACCGAACTTTCAATTGTGAAGAGAAAAATCAACATTTTTTATGTCATCCTTTTTTGCGACCAGGAAATTGAAGGTCAAACAAACTTTTACAAATAACTCATGTTGTAAACATCTTTAAGACCAAAGGACCTTAGGTATCGTAAGTAATTCTTTACTCATCAAGACATTTAAATTGACATTTAGTGTTGCTTAGCTTTTGTGATAAATTACAAGTAGAATTTTAGGGGTTTTTTTTTGGTCTAACTATTTTCCGAGAGATTTTTATATTTTTCCTTTTTGTCTATGGCAAATCAATGGCGAAATGCACAGTACCTTAATGACAGATATGCCTTTCACTTAATTCAAAAAGTCAAGCATTTCATTGAAACGGAATTATTAAATATATTTTATCTTTAATGCCAGATATTAAAAAGTAATGGGATATTGAATCTTTGAAATGAAACTTTAAAGACAAGTTCTAAAATATTTTGTTCCTGTTTCATGTTGAAAATGTTTGAAAGTACATATTCTGTTGTGCTTTTCTAAATATCTTAATAGGAGAAAACTTGATCATAAACAGTTCTTAATTTTATTATTTATTTTAGTGGTTTGTTGATAAATTTTATAACTTCGTTTTAAATCTAGATATGTGTGTACGTTTATTAAATTTCAATGCACTTTTTGAAATAGAATTCGCAGCTTATAAATTAACGCACACTTCTGCTGACGTTGAATGAAATAGCTGATAGTTTGGCTCATTATCAAAGCAATAAAACCATCAAACCAAAAATCATAATATCGCCCTCTGCTACATGTACGCTGCAATGCAGTTCTCGATGTTTATTAATGGCGTTTAAAAACTTTATCTGATATGCTTTTGTTTTAAATTAATTTACAATTTATTTAAAAAGTTATGTACACACTTTAGTTTTAAATATATTATTATACTGAATTAAAAATAAGCAAACAACAATATAATAACAGTTTCATTTTTATAACACATTTGCTGACAGCTTAGTTTATTGTAGGTGGTACAGGTCTAACTCTTTATCACTTTTTTTGTAATTTCAAAAGCCTATGAATGACGTAACTAAAGACTACATGTAACGCCGGCCTATAAATGTAATGAAAAAGTATCAAGGCATTTTTTCTTCTATATCGTTGGTTGAGTTTGAATATAGTGAAGACCGTAAATTGTCCTTTTCAATTTCCGCTTATTATTTATATTTCAAGCCATAAGCAATTAGAAACACGTTATGTTTGCTCGATTATACGAACTGCGTGGTAGTGTTAGTAAGGCGTTCGTGTTTAGTTCAAGTTTCACATTGGTAATTAGTTCCTATCAAACCAACCACAGTGCAGCCATCAACTTTTTCAAACAAACGCTCTTTCGGAATGACAGTCGGGAAAAAAGACTAGAACACATTACAGCAAAGCACTACTGACAGAAACAGTTTTGTTTTGCATTGATTTTAAATTTGAGAATATTTTTACGTTTAGATTTTGTGTGAGGATCTTTTAGCACATACAGTGTCGAGAAGACGACATAATTTTGAATTACCATTGTTAACAGTACCGTGACATATTTATATTTTTATTTCTAATCTTAAAATATCATCATTTGAAAATTGAGCTAGGAACACGGGAAAATTTTAAGTCAAGTCAAGTAATACTTATTTTTGAAAGTCGGATGCATAGAACAAATATGTGTAACATACATATGTACAAGTACATATAGTAATAACAAAGCTCTGTAGGGATTTTAAGACAGACTTAAACATAAATAAATAAGACAACATATTAAGTAACAAGCACGAACTAAAAACCATATACACCCAATGTGTTCAAAAACTTATACAACAGCTTATGAAAAGTTATAATCAGTTATAAAAGAGAAACATGGTTGAATACAAACTTAAAATCCTAAAAACATATAATCCTAAAGATACATGGATAATAGCATAAGATCAAAAGTTACATGTAGGTGCTTATTATGGAAAGGTTATTAAGATTGGTTACATAATATACTGCCCTAAGTCGGCGATAGTCAACCACATGAACAAATTGATGCCGTTTATCTTTATTTCAAAATGTAGACATCCGATCCAAAATGGTTAAAACTGTAAATAAACAATACAAAATCATAGTGATTGTACATTACAATGCCGGTCACAAAATACAATGCTTACATGGCACTTAAATAAAACACAGTTACATAATTCTGTAAAAACGAACTATTATGAGTTACTAAACATATTGGGTACGAATAAGAAAAATACCTAACTCCATTTTAAAGTACTCAGCAGAAATGACTAGAAATAAACAATAAAAAGGAAAAGAAATATGTGAATTTCATAAATACATACATTGTTGTGATTTATAGATGCATCAAGAGTATTTTCTGACTAGATCTAAGAAGCGTGTTGCGGATTTGGCGCTTTCCGGGTACTGAATAATTAATTGACGAAAATCATGTAACGGAAGCCGAGTCGGCTGAAGGTCGAAAGTACCATAAGACTCGTGCCGACTTATAAATTAGAAGGCAGAACACATAACATTAATTAAGATAAAGATACTAAATGTTTATTTAGAACACACATAAATATAAAGCATTGAATCAAACAATAATACTAAGCATACACTTTAAAAAACACACATTAAAAATAAACACATGAAACAAGATGTAAAAGACATGTACACACATGGGTAGTATCTACGTGTAACAAACACATAGGAGACAAGATAACAAAGCTTAACTAAGATACAAAGGCTTAGCAGAACAAGCATTAAATGTCATAAAGCAGGATAAACTTGCAAGCAGAGTACCCCGCACCCAGACTGATGGCGCCCCCTGTCAACCACACGCTGAACATTTGCACTCAGGGCCATCCCGGCTTTTTATGAGGGAACTGAATTGTCTATAAGAAGTGCTTTCTCTGAATTCAGCTGGCAAAGAGTTCTATTGTCTGGCCACGGAATACCTGAACGAGTTCTGACCGTACCTCTCTGTTCTATGTGTAGGTAGTTCTACTAGGTTTCTGTACCTAAAACTGTAGCATAATTCATGTGTTGTTATAAGTCATCAAGATACATATAAGTTGGTCCCATTTTATTTAAAAGTCTTAAAGCATCAAAGACAACTGTTCTCATCCTTTGGGGTTTTAAAGGTTTGGTAGCCCAGACTTCTCCAATAAAATATCGTAAGAGCTTCGGTAATCATAAAAAGTGAATCTTAACGCGCGTTTCTGGATTTTCTCTGTCGTTTTAACATTTGTCTCACCTGTGAAGGGACATGTTAAAGGGCAGTAATTTAAGTTTGACATTACAAAGGAGTAATACATAGAGAGTCTACCAAGCTTGTTAATATTTCTACCTATCATTTGCATAACATTAAGTTGGCATGCTGTTGTTTTACAAATATTTGATATGTCACATATAACATAATGTGAGTATTGAAATTCATCATTAAATCAAAAGTTACACCGTACAGTTTAACTTCAGGATCACATTGAATAGAACAGCTACGAAAATTAAAAATTGCTGTGAAACACGCATTTGGTGCCGTTGACCTTGACCTAAGAATGATGAATACGAATAATCAAAACGAACATTCCACCTCGAAATCCCTTTCCCCGAAAAAAGCTCTATTTTCCATGATTGACTCTGCTGTTAAAGGGTTTGTTTGTTATCAGTTGTCTATTGAACATCAAGATGTTATTAGTATAGCCGTTCACAAAAAATCCATGAAAAGGTAACTCTTGGAAAACTTTGCTTTGCACAACCATATCGACATCTTTATCGATTTCGATCTAGTTAAATACACGTACATTGCGAAAAGCTTCCACCTAAAACATAGTTTACAAATAATGCTACATGAAACAGGTGAGTTTGTCTGCGACAACTTGCTTAACTTGAATTATAATAATGATTTTTATACTTAATTTTATCTTACCTGCATGACAACTCGCAAAGGATGTGTAAGCAAAAGAGGCTTCATGTTGTCTGAACACTCACGAATTTAAAATTTTAGAACACAATTATCTGTGTAATAAAATTTAAGTATGTATTTTAATGACTAGAGCTTTTTTAAAGCTTCAATTAAATTTAAAATGATTAGATAACCAAACTGGATAATTCTTTGAAGTAGTTTTTGATCTGCAATCTTTGTTTTCATTATTTTTAAGAAATACACTTGCTCTATATTTAACTAACTTTTACTACTTTTCAGTTAATAAGAAATTAATTTGGGTGATTTGTAGGAAAACTAAAATCAAGAGTGGTATTCCACTGTCCATTCAATAAAAGTGGTATTCCATTGTTTTCAAACACTGGACCATCTTTTTTATTTTCACCCTTTAATCACGTTGGTACAAATATTCACCTAGTATTCCAAAAATGAACTTTTAGAAAACGGGTTCAAGGCTTGTTGTATGACGTCATGGCGTAACATAATAAACCAACGATTTGGTGCAATTTCTGTCAAAATCACGCAAATTTTGCATAAGAAGCATTAAATAAAAAGAAAATTTGTTTTTCCCAGTGAAAGATAAAAATATACATGTATTTCACTCATGAACTCAGAAATTATTGTTTTCACTCATGACTGCGCCACATGTGAAATACGAATTTCGGAGCTCACTCTGTGAAATATACGATATCGTATTTCTAGGTAATACGAGTACTGGAAAAAACATAATTACTCTTTTTTTGAGAATCTCACCTCAGCCCTGTTTAGTTTAAGAATGCAGCACAATGAAGTAATTTCATTCTATTAAATTTATGTTCGTGAATTAACTAAACTACGTCCTTTTTACGTGATCGTATAGTTACTTAACGCTCTAAAATGCAATGTTGCAACTTGAAAATGGCTTCTCAAATTTCGGTCATTGGTTTAAATACACAGTCACATTATGGGGTGATCCTGTAATAATAGTTATTGTTTTTGGAATATTTTCGTTTGGAGGCTTTCTAAAAAAGGTTATCATATTACTGTAGCATTTTATTTGCCGTGTGACGGCTGTGAAGTGTTTTCCCGTACAACCAATCAGTGCTGTTATCAATGATCAATGAAGCAATATACATAATATTATCTTGGTGATAATATCGCGAAGCGCTCAACCCGTGGCCCGGCGGCGTGACAGTAAATTGCATTTGATGAACAGAATCAATCAAACCGAGCCTAAACTAATTGGTTTGGAGGCTTAACATGTTCCTTTTTCATCTATTGTTCAGTAATACCTTATAAATATCTACAAAATTTTCTAGTCTCAGATCAGTTTTGTTTAATAATCACTAAGTATACATGTATTACATATCAGGTGAACAAATTATTTCTTGTGAGATATTAGCGGCAGTATGGACAATATCAATTGGATGTTTTGAACAGGTAACATTTACAGACGTGGAGATAAGAGGTTAATAATAAATAAATAATAATAAACCATTTAACAAAACAGTTTATCTGTGGCTAATCTACAGACTATCCCATCAGATAATAGAGTTATCTCTTACAAAGGATACTAACTATAGTGAGAATGAAACGGTATATTTTTACAGAAAAAAAAACAACAATATATTATTTGACTGGTCACTTTCCTATGTTAAGCCTGAGAAATATAAAGAATAAGTGCTCCAGTTGCACAGCTATTCTTCTATAACTTCTATTAAGTACCGCGTGATATATTCGTCAGTCAAGTTCGCGAACCTTCAAACTTTGGTGTTCCCACGAGCGGTCTGTGCATTTTGTGAGACTAGTTGTCAATATCGTTGGCAGTAATATACTTTTTAGTTATCATAAAACCCATATGTTCTTGCTACTTCACATGTATTTCCCGCAAGCAAATTGTTTATTTCAAATTTATTCTCTAGATTTAGATTTAGATGACATGTACAGTCTGGAGACAGCGGAGTTTATTACTATCAGTATGGTGAACTGTTTAGAAAGCGCATGCTTGCAGCTGTCGGCTCTTAGCTCATCAGACGTAATTTAAAGGCAGACAACTTTGCGACAAGTGAAAATTCGATTTTCAAGACCGATGCTAGGCTCGGGAGAGCATCTAGACTCTTTGATTTATTACTGACAGTTACAAGACTGTAACACCTTTTATACATATTTCACATCAATAGAAGAGTCTCTATCGTTTTGTCAACCGACCATTCGAACGCAACAATACTGTTTAATCGTCATAGGCTTATCTAAGAGTACACAAACAAATGAAGGTTTTGAGTATTAATTAAAATTATAACATAAACGACAGAATGACTTAATAAGACAACTTAATTTGGTGAAACTGATTCGCTTAGCAGTTCAGTAAAGGATGTCAAATATATGAAAAGAATTAAGAATTAAGAATCCGCTTGTATTTGGCGGATGTTCAAGGTGATGTTTGCCATAGGTGTTGTATTTCGAATCTGGAAAATTATCAATATTTTTAAAGAAAGTTTATCATGTTTAATAGCTCTTAGTATTAATTAGACGAAAAACACAATCAAACTTAGGATTCAACATAAAAAATAAAACATGAAACATTCCATGAAGAGAAATCACTAACAAAAACTAACTACAAAAAGACATTTTATCAGACGAAAGCTTGTTTTATACAAGTAATGTGTTACACCTAATGAAGAAATTATATCTCTTCCATGATTGTAGTTTATAAAGTTCACATATTTCAGGATAAACACATCATACACATCTGTACATTCGAGAGAAGTACACATTCAGTAAATAACTGGAAACAAAAAATGTTTTTAGAAATTCTGTAATATAAGTACATTGTAATAGTTGTGTCGAGTTGAAAAAGGGTATTGGCCCAAAGCGATAGAAAGATCAAATTAAATACATGTATCATCCTTTAAGACAAAATTTAATTTCAACTGAAAGAAGACAGAAAACACACGCGCTCATAAATTATTGTTTTACAAAGGAAAAAAAAAAGAAAATTGCAAGGCTTCATTTACTTCTAAGTAAATAATCCTTTCTAAAAGTCCTTCCCCAAACAACTTAAACGAACTGCCAAGCTGCCAACATACATATTTGTTATAGATGATAAAACTGATGCATACGGATTTTCTGACAATTGAAACAACTGCTAAATTGCTTGATCAGTATCATTTATTTTATGCTTTTCAGTGAATCATAGAATTTTCCCGGTGAAATAAAAGTGGTATTTCACTGTTTTCAAACAGTGGAATATCATTTTTATTTCACTGATTTTTTCACGTTGGTACCCAAACGCACATAACGTACCAAATGAGAACGTTTAGAAAACGGGCTCAAATTTGTATATTTGACGTCATGACGTCACGTCATAAATAAGCGGTTTTGGCGCCATTTCTTGCAACTTTTCTGTTAAATTCACACAAATTCTGCACTAAAAGCATATTTTTTTTTGTTTTAACCTGTAAAAGATAGAAATATATTTGACTCGTGAACTCCGGAATTATGTAGTTTCACTCGTGGCTTCGCCACTCGTGAAAATACGAATTCCGGAGCTAACTCGGTGAAATATATTTCTATCTTACACTGGTAAAAACAAATATCCTCTATATCCTAATTATTATCATGTAAAGGTACTTGGAAAAGCACCAACTTTTCAAAGGGTAAATAATATCATGTATGTAGGTTACGTGTATCTTTAAATCTAGCTTCAAAATAACAAACATAAAAACAACTACCTTTAAGTTATCTGCCTACAAAGCAGTTTGAACTCATTTGTCATGTTCGGTAGATTTTGAAGTTCCCTTTTTATCTATTTTAATATCACAGTAGCGTTGTTTGTGCTGTGCGGCGGCTATAAAAGTCTTCCCGTACATTCATCGGTGTTGTTAACAGTTACGTCCTTCGAAGGTCGATGAGCACGATACCTATGTATTATATTTATAGTACTTCTTAAATTTCTTGTGTTTTAATTTCGGCCAGTTTAGAGTTTTGCCTTTGGCGTTGTCTGTGAAAATCCATTCTTTTATCTGGGGACCATACGCCGCTGAACATGTAATTATTTTAATCAAAATACTGCATTGAAGGTTCCATGTTCACCGTCATATGCATTCCATCGTTTCGGATGGATCAAAGTTGTACGGTTTATTGGTGTAAACATTGAGTTGCGCTCAACCTCGGGTCAGGCGGCGTGGGCAGTAATATGCATTTCCATTACTGTCAATGAACAGGCTCAATCAAACCGAGCCTGCAATATTTTCATATTTGCCGTGTTCGGTGGCTTTCAAAGTTCCCATTTTCATCTACACTCACCCAAAGTTCTAATTGGTCATCAATTTTATATGTTTACAGTGTATGCTAGTTTCGTTTCTTCCCCATATCAAGAGAGGTTGTGGAAAGAAATGTTTTGTCTTGAAATCGATTATATAATGTATTTTTAATCTTTATTGATTGTTTTCTTAAACGAATTCAATACCTATTAGTTACACCGCAGGGTCAAAATAAAAACGGTCTTAAATTCAAAGGGAGGTATTTTGAAAATTGGATACTTTGAAGGGATTTATTTAAACAAATGTGCTGTTGATTAATAATAATTTATGTTTTTCCTACTTATTAGGGTCCTATAAATACAACACAAGAAATTAGAGCAAATTTCTGTTTGCCTGACCTTTTTATGCAAAACTTACTTTTTTTGGCAAAATTGAGGATAACTTTCGCCAGACTGTTCCAAAGTCAATTATTACAAAATAAAAGCTTAAGTTGAAGACTGTTGTTGGCATGTGATCACAAATAAAGAGTGAATTCAATGTCTTTCTAATAAAATAATATACGGGCGAAAAGTGACCAATTAGAACTTTGGGTGAGTGTTTTTCAATAGTGAGAGGAAAAACGTGAAACTTGTTGAAAACGGATAGTTTTAGAGAAATGTAGATTACATGTAAGCATAAACTTCTAGGGTCGAAACTTTGTTTAGATCCTTATATGAAAGTTCGGGTACCGATGATTATATGGCGGATTACATGCTGGATGAATGCTAATGACTGAAAATTTCATTGGTAGTTGTTGAATGTTTTGTAATTTCAACAATTACATATAACAACTTTGTGGATTCTTATCCGCTCAATAAGATGTATGGGATGGGACATGGATGGAGGAAGGAATCGACGATGTGACGGTCGGAGAGACAAAGGGACAGACGGATGGATTTCCTGCCTAAACCTCAGAAGCTTTACCTAAAGCAACGATTATTATAATAATGCTTGTCGGTGATTGTTTGGTGGTATTTCTGTTTCAAAAAGCTATAATAACATCCTGTTGTAATAAGAGTTTCTCAAATAGCTCTTAGTAATACTTTTTGAATGATGATGGAATTCTGTTCACATCTTTTGTTGATAGTGATGGTTGATAGATAATACAAAGTGGCAGGCGAATGAGTGGATTTGTATGTTGCCACTGAACGTTCCAATGGGGTAACATCTCGGGTTCCCAATTTCGTAAAATGTTTGTGGGGATCTTTTGAGGTTATTCATTGTAAAACCATGCTCTCTTCTCCTCTCTGTCTTTTGTTGTGTGTTTGAGTGGGGTAGGGGCTAGATGTTGTCGTTTCTGATATGCATGTTTTACATTTTATTAATCAGTCCATCTTTAATCAATTACTTAATCTAGAAAACATTTATCAAACTCCTACAAACAATGTGACATGAATCAGCCAACCACCATATCTTTCATCAGTTAATCATATTTTTGATGACAGCTGTAATTAAAAGGATTTGCTTCATTTATTTTTCAGCTACATTAAATACGAGGTACAGTCACAAAGTTCCCGGACTGGTCCTTTTAAACAAATTATTGACGTCGGATCCTCATAAAATTTAGCATGCATGTATTTCTATTTAAATCTAATATCAACAGCTATGAAAAAGTAGGTTTGAACAAGTATTTGAATTTATTTTTTCACATTTAGCATGTCCACAACAATAATACGGAGCACTTCAGAATTTGCCTTATTTAGCAATGAGATGACTACATTCTTTTTGAAGTTTCTAAAAATAACAGCGCCAAAACGTCTTTATTTTTCCGCAAGACATCAACGGAACGTTACAAGCAAACAATTACAAAATTTTAGCGTGATCGGCTGACGTATCGCCATTTTGAGAAGTATAATTTCCTCCGTGTAAAAATTCTGAAGCAAGAAAATGACAACGTTAATTGAACGTACGGAGCACTGGACAGTAATTAAATTCTCTGCGATGTCTTGTATGACCCCGACTGATACTTGGAAATTCATGAAACAGAAAGATGGTATTATTAATTGTTCCAGGACTCTTGTGTTTGAGTGGCACAAACGTTTCCGGAAAGGTAGGGCGGATATTGAGGATAATGCGCGAAGCGGAAGGCCGGGAAATGATGCACGCTAAGTCAAAAAGATTAAGGACGTCCTAGCAACTGATCGGCGCAATTCTCTAGATGATATTGCTTACACTGTCGGGCCTAGTCATGGAACTGTTAATAAAATAGTGACCCAGGACTTGAACATGAATAAGGTATGTGCGCGCTGGGTTCCTCGTCTGCTGACAGATGAAATGAAAACAACCCTTGCAAACGTCATAAGAACGTCACGACGTCGCGGAAGTGCTCCGTACATGACATAGTGGGCTATTCTAATGGATCAGAAAACATGTTTATGTTTGTATATTTTACATATATTTATATGCTCTTGCAGTGTAATAGTTATATTTTTATGTCATATATTTAATTACTGAATCGTACGGAAAATAAACAAGAAATATCTTTAAAAAAGATAAACGGCGTTGATGGAAAAGATGTATATATACATGTATATAAGAAAGAAAGAAATACAGAGAGGCAAAGCAGACACAGTTTAGTTATTTTATTTTATTTGTTATAGCTGTTGACGAACCCTCCCTGCCTTCTTAGTATGACTTAGAGATTAAGCGACCGAATCATGACAACTCATAAATTTATTGAAAGTGTCTTTAAAAAAAATGTTGAAGCTGTTGCAACAATTTCATACAGTGATAACAAGTCGATTAAAGAAGCAAAATATTCAGTTTCAATAAAATACCTCGTGTAGAGTGAGAATTCAAGATGAATAAATGTCCTTGAAATTTAATAAATATAAATAATAACAGCCTGTTACAAGAGCGAAATCTACCAACTTTTACGTATATTAAGTTTAAAAAAAGTGTCCGTCCAGAGTATTGAACCCGGGGCATCCGCTTGAGAGGCGAGAGTGTTAGCCACTACACTACAATGAACATGATGAACTTGTCTTGCGAACTTGAAATTAACAATCAGTATCAAAGGAACTAGAAAGGAACCAGTAAGAACTAGGAATATCTACACTTCTCTTGCGTTTTACACTGTGTATTGTATGCAAGTGACACCCAAGAATATTCCATATAATATTGTATTTAAGCCATCAATATTGACTTAACTGGTTACTTAAATCGTAAATATGTTTTTCCTCCAATACAACACCCACTAAAAACCAATCTAATTAATATATTTGATTTTTCCGCTGCATAATAATAAAATCCCACTAGATACCTCTCCAGCCTGCTAGATGCCTCTCTTGTGTAAATAGCTACCAATCGAAATAGTTTATTTCATTTTCCCTCTGCATAATAAGAGAATACGAACATTATTTACAACATTTCATTCGTCGGAAAACTAGGTCAAAAGTGAGCTTAGACAGCTAACGCCGAAAAAGATATCATGCCAGTCCTGGAACTTTTTGACTGTATCTCGTATATGGGTGTTAGTGTTGTTCGATCTCAGATGCCTACCACGGTATGTACCCAGATAATGAGAATCGCGGATAATGATAGATTGTGTGTGTAATAATAGATTGCCAGCTCGGAGAAAACAGCATGGAGAGGTTAGTTATTGTATGAATTTCATGTTAGTGTGATCTTATACTTATCCTTTGCGATAGATAACAGTCAAGCGATGTCCTACCCTTCTTCTGATACCCATACATTCGGAATCGGCCGTCAGATATAGAGGAAATCAGGAAAATGATCACGCAACTTTCCAGATTTCTACAAAAAAAACTACATATTATGCCCATCTAAAATATAGTTAAACATATTTTTTTGCAAACGACACTATGACACGACAAAGCCCAAACATCGGCAATCAATATGTCACCCCGCTTGAGCCAGTAGCATGAGTTTTTTCCTTAACAAACATCTTTTTTCTGAGACACCTGAAGCAAATTGGATAATGGAGATTCGCTCGGTTGATAATGGGCAATTCAAATATTTATGAAATTGATAATGGTGGAGTTTTCGTGGTGCTCTTAATTTAAATGTTCAGATAAAATAATTTTATTTTAATAATTCTTGTATACAGTCCTTTTTTGCTATCCACTATGATCATTACAAACCATCTGTATCTTTTCCTAATACTTTTGAGCTTTTGGTCGTAACTTTAATCAAATAACATGACAAATGGGATTGTACGGTGTTCCGTTGAGGCCATCGTTGTTTAGCACTGTCGACATCTTCGGCGACAACACGAAACAACGAAGCGAGGTCGCGAAAGTACGATGCGAGAACGCGATATTAAAATTGGGTCTTAGTGGCTCACTTTCGCGACATCGATGTTTCGCGTTCTCGCCTCCTGTTTTCACCTGTTCGATGTACAGCCCTTAGACCAGCAAGACCACGAAAACACGATATTATATTATTATCGCGCCCTCTCATCGTACATTCGCGAACTGGCATCGCCAAAGCGATCTAGCATTGTTGTTTCGCGATACTTTAACAGCACTTCGTATTATCTTTTCAAATATCCGGGTCTCATTTATACAGAATAGTTACTTTTGTATGCTTTTATATAAATCGCAGATTTTGTCGAATAGATAATACGAAGGTGTCGTGGTACTTATTACCATTATTTTTCTAGGCGAATCCCCTTTATTACTGGATAAAGCGGGGTGGCATATTGATTGCCGATGTTTGGGCTTTGATAACAGCATTGTCGTTTACAAAAAAATGTTTAAATATATTTTAAATGGGCATAATATGTAGTTTTTTCTAGAAATTTGGGATGTTGCGTGATCATTTTCCTGTTTTTTACTTCATCTGACGGCCGATTCCAAATGTGAGGGTATGAGAGGAAGATTAGGACATCGCTTGATCGTTATCTATTGCAAAAGATACGTATTAGATCGTGATAACATGACATTCATACAATAACTAACCTCTCCATGCTGTTTTCTCTGACTTGGCGATCTATCATTATGCTCACAATATATCGTTTTCCGCGATTCTCATTATCTGGGTACAAACCGTGGAGTTACTTCTTGATTGCCGCAATCACATTTTGGAATCATTTCTTATAAAGACATTTAAATTTCCCATATGTTCACTCTTGGAATTAACAACAACCTGTCAGGATTTTTTATTCCATCTCAATAATGTTTGCAGGGAATGCATTTATCAGACAACGATAAACACTCCAATTAATCATTGGATGAAGTATAATTTTTAAACCCAGAAGCCGAGCAGTTTCTTCAGCAACTAGGAGAACACTTGTTTAATCCAAAACATTTCAGAGAAAAGGCCGTCTTGTCAATTTAGATTGTAATTACATCGAGACCTAAAGCTATCGTTTTTACATTGGCTGTAATTAAGAAAACTTTCTCTCCAGACTCACATATTCTTGACGCAAACACCAAGATTTTCAAACACGAAAGAAACTAAGGATTGAAGAAAAAAGTTGTATTACAGTCTGTGATTGAAAATTGTTGCTATTCCTGTCGAGACTATAATAAAAGGAGTGATGAGAAAATATATTTTCATAACAATATTCGAGAAGTGTGAAATCATTCAACTAAGCAGACCATTAGACAATTAATAATAGTTTTACATTAAAGTAAGATGTACATGTATATAGGCTACTAAAGCTTTCGTATTCGGCTTGATATTGTAATAAAATTTCAATCTAACAAAGAACAGTCATCTTTCTAATTATGAATAGCGATAAAGAAAGCACATATTTTCTTCAGGACTGATCATTCCAGACTGCGCCATTTATTTACAATTTCGTCTTTCCGGTGTAATGGTGTCTTCGTCTATTTAAAAACAACTAAGTGTGATCTTGTAGCTTTTAAATTACACAAATGTCTTCTTGTCTTATTCTTTCTAAAGACTGAACAAACATAACTTGGAACGATTTCCTGAATGGGGAATTATACAAAGCTGACAGATGAGTTAGTCAGAGCTATCTGCAGCAAAACAAACACATAAGATTGTTAAATCTAATATTATGGCCCAATATCCACGCTTTCTTTTCTTCTCTATTTTTATGAGCCAGTTGCGAAGGCTGTGTTTTCTGGGCTTGGTAATTCCTGATAATTATACTAAGTTTAGTCAGTATGTGGTTGAATGTTTTCTCAAACGTTATCGTGAAACGATATTTTGTGTGCTCATTTTGTAAATCATTACAGAACCCAATTTCATTAGAGAATGCAATTCCCTTGCTTTTTTTTCTTAATTATAGATCGCATGGAAGCCTATTACTTTGACGTAATTTTCATCCATTATCCCGTCGTTAGATTAGAAGTGAAAACAGTATTTACTTTCACAGTAAACACAAATGTTACATTAACATTGTACAAGGATAGCCGCCTCACGTGGTGATTAAAACAAAAACGTAAAAGAATCTCAACATGAAAGAAAATATTAAGTGTTTAACTATATCCCTTTTTATAATTGGCAAGTACACAACATTCAAGTGTCAATGGAATACGCAACCTGTTCTTTGATTAACTTTTTTCATGTAGAGTATTATCAATCATTTAATTAGACTCAAGTTCCCCTTCATTAAACATTGTTGCTTTCATTGTATGTACAAACACTTTCAATTATGACAGACTTGTAGTCCATCACAGCATCACAGACACTGAGTTACATATTATACCAAGTGCAAAACTTTACGTTATTTAATGGTTGAAAATGGACGTCAGTATCATTACACACAATCATGGTCAATTGTGCGTGTTTTTAAATGCATACATGTATCTGTTTATAAAGGTTTTTAAATTGCAATTGATCTAGTTGTAGAAGTAATAGTATTAATATAACCTACAGTACTACTACTACTACTACTACTACTACTACTACTACTACTACAACTAGTATAACTACTACGACTACTACCGACTACTACTACTACTACTATTACTACTACATGTACTACAAAAAAAATGATAATGATGAAAGGGAAATAACGCTGTGAAAAACTTTCTGGGCTTTGTGCATTTGTAAACTCATACTCTAAAGTTATCGAACGATACTTGGTATCATTTAACTTCGCGGGACTTTGAAAATCCGTCAATGATTAATTCTCGCGGCCTTGAATTGTATTTTCTTCTACATGTATTAAGACATAATATTACACGATGTAAATTCGCTGGGGTTTAAATTTGCGCATTTACCCTAGCGCGAATTACGCGATATTTAAACCTGCACGAAATATAAAAATGCCACAGTAGTTGACAAGTTTCAAATGACTAGATGGCAGGATGTGTAAAAATTCAAACAATGCTATAAATCTACAAGCAAACATGCAAAAATGCAAAAGCACCAAAAGAACTAAACCGTTCCAGTTGTCTCCTTACGATTTTTCTTTGTCGTTTATTGTGTGTGGTCTACATTTACATATGTTGTTCCTTATATTTATTGACTGTGTTGATAGGCTTTTCCTGATATTTTTTTGAGAACCTCACCATAAGCCGCTCTCATACAACGATTTTATACGATTAAAAACACATAAATAGTATTAAAACATATGGTTTTCTTCTAAACATTCAAATAACAGACGAATGCGCCTTTCACTTAATAAAAATATAAAGAAGTCCATTAAAACAGTATTAATAAATATATTACCATAGGCAATCAAAAGTTCTCTAGACAAGTTTTCAGCGAAAAAGAGGTTTTTAACTTTAAAATAAAATGATGAAAGACTGATCCTAACCACATTCTTGTCTGTTAACCTTTTAACTCTAGCTTGTGTAAATTTACAAATTTCTTAAAGAATATTTTCGGTTAATTGTGCAATAAATATAGTTTTTATTGTTGCATACTAGGCATTTCATCTTAAATAGATACGGCTCGTCACTGTGACAGCTTAATGCATCGTTTAAAATAAAAACGCAATTACAACATATAACGTATAATTCTTCAAAGAGTTAAGCGAATAGTCGTTCTCGTTATCAAAGCAATAAAACTCATCCGCTGTCTATAGAAGAACACATAAATAACTCTCGTATTCTGGGCGCATCTAAAGTAATCACCTTAACTTTAATTACTTCTCCAACATGGTCTTAATATAGACACAATGCAGTTGTGCTAGTGCAATGATGGTCTGTGTAAAACCAAAGTTTGACATTTTTAAAATAACATTTAGTAATAAAGTTATCATCTACATTATAAAATGAAAAAAAGACAAACTTCTTTGCACGATTTCAATACTATGCCTGTTGTTAATGTATAGATAATGCACACAATATTGTTTATGATGATAAAAGTACGATATACAAAAATAGTGCCGTAGCTATTATTCCTGAAATCGCCGAATCGAATTACTAAAAATATAACCTCTTCAGAAATACCACGCGGTATCTTCGCGATTTGTTAAATATCGATAATAATTATTTTCCATATTTGGTTTAATTCTAAGATTTTCAATAACGCAAAATATTTCAAAAGGAAATGACAACAATTCCTTGTCTTAATCTGACCATTATAATGGCTTTTATCTTCTAAAATATTCTAAAGGAAATCTGAATCTTGTGCAAATAATAGGGGAATCTAACTCTAACTTTTTTCAAAAAAAAAACTCTGAATAATTGTAATTACCAGTCATGACAAGTTTATATCGTGCACTCAGTCATTAAAAAATGTACCTTTTTTAAATTAATCTCTTTCGAATATTGCCTTTTTTTCACGAAGTGTAAACATGTCAGAAATTTAATACTATCAAAAACATCTAAAATACTCTTCAAATAATATTCGCATGGTCTTGAAATTGTGTTAGCAAGCAACATTTATAGTTTTAACATTTTGCAGATCGGTTGAAAAAGACCTGATTTGGTAAAATTGACATTTAAATAAAAAGACATTTAAATTTCCCATATGTTCACTCTTGGAATTAACAACAACCTGTCAGGATTTTTTATTCCATCTCAATAATGTTTGCAGGGAATGCATTTATCAGACAACGATAAACACTCCAATTAATCATTGGATGAAGTATAATTTTTGAACCCAGAAGCCGAGCAGTTTCTTCAGCAACTAGGAGAACACTTGTTTAATCCAAAACATTTCAGAGAAAAGGCCGTCTTGTCAATTTAGATAGTAATTACATCGAGACCTAAAGCTATCGTTTTTACATTAGCTGTAATTAAGAAAACTTTTTCTCCAGACTCACATATTCTTGACGCAAAAACCAAGATTTTCAAACACGAAAGAAACTAAGGATTGAAGAAAAAAGTTGTATTACAGTATGTGATTGAAAATTGTTGCTATTCCTGTCGAGACTATAATAAAAGGAGTGATGAGAAAATATATTTTCATAACAATATACGAGAAGTGTGAAATCATTCAACTAAGCAGACCATTAGACAATTAATAATAGTTTTACATTAAAGTAAGATGTACATGTATATAGGCTACTAAAGCTTTCGTATTCGGCTTGATAATGTAATAAAATTTCAATCTAACAAAGAACAGTCATCTTTCTAATTATGAATAGCGATAAAGAAAGCACATATTTTCTTCAGGACTGATCATTCCAGACTGCGCCGTTTATTTACAATTTCGTCTTTCCGGTGTAATGGTGTCTTCGTTTATTTGAAAACAGCTCAGTCTGATCTTGTAGCTTTTAAATTACACAAATGTCTTCTTGTCTTATTCTTTCTAAAGACTGAACAAACATAACTTGGAACGAATTCCTGAATGGGGAATTATATAAAGCTGACATATGAGTTAGTCAAAGCTATCTGCAGCAAAACAAACACATAAGATTGTTAAATCTAATATTATGGCCCAATAACCAAGCTTTATTTTCTTCTCTACTTTTATGAGCCAGTTGCGAAGGCTGTGTTTTCTGGGCTTGGTAATTCCTGAAAATTATACTAAGTTTAGTCAGTATGTGGTTGAATGTTTTCTCAAACGTTATCGTGAAACGATATTTTGTGTGCTCATTTTGTAAATCATTACAGAACCCAATTTCATTAGAGAATGCAATTCCCTTGCTTTTTTTCCTTAATTATAGATCGCATGGAAGCCTATTACTTTGACGTAATTTTCATCCATTATCCCGTCGTTAGATTAGAAGTGAAAACAGTATTTACTTTCACAGTAAACACAAATGTTACATTAACATTGTACAAGGATAGCCGCCTCACATGGTGATTAAAACAAAAACGTAAAAGAATCTCAACATGAAAGAAAATATTAAGTGTTTAACTATATCCCTTTTTATAATTGGCAAGTACACAACATTCAAGTGTCAATGGAATACGCAACCTGTTCTTTGATTAACTTTTTTCATGTAGAGTATTATCAATCATTTAATTAGACTCAAGTTCCCCTTCATTAAACATTGTTGTTTTCATTGTATGTACAAACACTTTCAATTATGACAGACTTGTAGTCCATCACAGAATCACAGACACTGAGTTACATATTATACCAAGTGCAAAACTTTACGTTATTTAATGGTTGAAAATGGACGTCAGTATCATTACACACAATCATGGTTAATTGTGCGTGTTTTTAAATGCATACATGTATCTGTTTATAAAGGTTTTTAAATTGCAATTGATCTAGTTGTAGAAGTAGTAGTATTAATATAACCTACAGTACTACTACTACTACTACTACTACTACTACTACTACAACTAGTATAACGACTACGACTACTACCGACTACTACTACTACTACTATTACTACTACATGTACTACAAAAAAATGATAACGATGAAAGGGAAATAACGCTGTGAAAAACTTTCTGGGCTTTGTGCATTTGTAAACTCATACACTAAAGTTATCGAACGATACTTGTTATCATTTAACTTCGCGGGACTTTGAAAATCCGTCAATGATTAATTCGCGCGGCCTTGAATTGTATTTTCTTCTACATGTATTAAGAAATAATATTACACGATGTAAATTCGCTGGGGTTTAAATTTGCGCATTTTCCCCTTGCGCGAATTACGCGATATTTAAACCTGCACGAAATATAAAAATGCCACAGTAGTTGACAAGTTTCAAATGACTAGATGGCAGTATGTGTAAAAATTCAAACAATGCTATAAATCTACAAGCAAACATGCAAAAATGCAAACGCACCAAAAGAACTAAACCGTTCCAGTTGTCTCCTTACGATTTTTCCTTGTCGTTTATTGTGTGTGGTCTACATTTACATATGTTGTTCCTTATTTTTATTGACTGTGTTGATAGGCTTTTCCTGATATTTTTTCGAGTACCTTACCATAAGCCGCTCTCATACAACGATTTTATACGATTAAAAACACATTAATAATATTAAAACATATGGTTTTCTTCTAAACATTCCAATAACAGACGAATGCGCCTTTCACTTAATAAAAATATAAAGAAGTCCATTAAAACTGTATTAATAAATATATTACCATAGGCAATCAAAAGTTCTCTAGACATGTTTTCAGCGAAAAAGAGGTTTTTAACTTTAAAATAAAATGATGAAAGACTGATTCTAACCACATTCTTGTCTGTTAACCTTTTAACTCAAGCTTGTGTAAATTTACAAATTTCTTAAAGAATAAAGAATATTTTCGGTTAATTGTTCAATAAATATATTTATTTATTGTTGCATACTAGGCATTTCATCTGAAATAGATACGGCTCGCCACTGTGACAGCTTAATGCATCGTTTAAAATAAAAACGCTATTACAACATATAACGTATAATTCTTCAAAGAGTTAAGCGAATAGTCGTTCTCGTTATCAAAGCAATAAAACTCATCCGCTGTCTATAGAAGAACACATAAATAACTCTCTCGTATTCTGGGCGCATCTAAAGTAATCACCTTAACTTTAATAACTTCTCCAACATGGTCTTTATATAGACACAATGCTGGTTGTGCTAGTGCAATGATGGTCTGTGTAAAACCAAAGTTTGACATTTTTAAAATAACATTTAGTAATAAAGTTATCATCTACATTATAAAATGAAAAAAGACAAACTTCTTTGCACGATTTCAATACTATGCCTGTTGTTAATGTATAGATAATGCACACAATATTGTTTATGATGATAAAAGTACGATATACAAAAATAGTGTCGTAGCTATTATTCCTGAAATCGCCGAATCGAATTACTAAAAATATAACCTCTTCAGAAATACCACGCGGTATCTTCGCGATTTGTTAAATATCGATAATAATTATTTTCCATATTTGGTTTAATTCTAAGATTTTCAATAACGCAAAATATTTCAAAAGGAAATGACAACAATTCCTTGTCTTAATCTGACCATTATAATGGCTTTTATCTTCTAAAATATTCTAAAGGAAATCTGAATCTTGTGCAAATAATAGGGGAATCTAACTCTAAATTTTTTCAAAAAAAACTCTGAATAATTGTAATTACCAGTCATGACAAGTTTATATCGTGCACTCAGTCATTAAAATATGTACCTTTTTTTAAATTAATCTCTTTCGAAGATTGCCTTTTTTCACGAAGTGTAAACATGTCAGAAATTTAATACTATCAAAAACATCTCAAATACTCTTCAAATAATATTCGCATGGTCTTGAAATTGTATTAGCAAGCAACATTTATAGTTTTAACATTTTGCAGATCGGTTGAAAAAGACCTGATTGGGTAAAATTACCGAGGCGGTAGAAAAAAAGACCCGATGCGGTAGAAAAAAGACCCGATGCGGTAGAAAAAAGACCCGATGCGGTAGAAAAAAGACCCGATGCAGTAGAAAAAAAGAACCGAGGCGATAGAAAAAAGACCCGATATGGTAGGAAATGTTCAACCATACTGACAATATTAGTTCTCTACCAGATGATCAAAATTGTATCTACCAGTGTGCCAGAGCTGAAAGTGATGCATTTATGATCAATATTTAATATATGATTGTACTCTCCTTTTGTATCTTTTTCTCACTATGCATTCCACAAACTGTTCGCAATGATGGAACTTAAAGGCCGAGATTGGTAGTCCTGGAGAACTTTTTCTTGATTGAGGTTAATTGGATGCTCAACACACAGAGGTCATTAAATAACAAAATGTTCTGTGCAATTGAAAGTTTTCGGAATGCCTGGATATTTGCAGAATCTCTTACCAACTTGATAGATTAACACAATGTCATTTCTTTTGTACCTTATACCAGATATTTTTTTACATATTTTACCATATTAAAACCCAAAGAAGAGACTTGACATGTGCTGTCATTCAAAAAAAGTCATGATTATATTGATCACCAGATACATCACGATTTTGTATATTTTTTAATTTTTATTGAAATATAAAAAGGAGACTCGCATGACATAAACAATGAGCATATTCACATACGAAATCGTTTCGTACGAAATTATGCCAAAATACGTTTACCATTATCCAAAACCCCTTGAATATTTAATGAAAAACGATATTTTGTACATGTATGTTCTTTTTTGTGATTGATGGGACAATTCGGTTTCACTTCAGAATTCAATGCTCTCTGTTTTCCTAATTATATATCACTCAGAGCTTTGATCAAGTTCGTATACCGTAGTTAGAATGAACACGTAACAAAAAAAGAAATGTCCACAAACATTACATGGGAAACTCCTACCAAGTTTTTTTTTTAATTCGAGTTAATCCAAATATCTTGGGGAAGTTGATAACAAGTATGTTTTAGTTGGAAGTTGTCGGTTCAGTATCTACCAAAGGCTTTTAAATTCATTTGGCCTGTCACATAGAAAACTTAAGATGAAGTTCTTTCCTTTTTAAAAGGGCAAATAATTTGTAAAGGCAGATATAAGTTACTGTTTCAGATTTCTTTGTATCAGGTGACTTTAATCTTTGAGTATTTCCTCATGATAATGTCTAAAACATCTTAAATTGACAGTGGTATATTCTTAACAACAGCTGTTATCAGTGCTTATTAAGACCAAGACAACCTTGAACTCTGTGAAAAAAATCTTGCTTTAATAAATTATGAATAAAATTCAGCATCATTGAACAAGATGTTTGAATTTAAAAATCGAAATTTTCTTTTTTGATCAGTATATTAAGTGCAAGTTATATTCAAGTACATAGTAAATTTAAGTGTCAGATTGGCGTGAATTGTACACGGATTTCCGCCATACATGGTGATATATAAAATATTACAAAGAAACTCAACATGATGGAAAAAAAACTAGTTAACTAAACTTATTTTGTACTACATCTAAGCTGCTTCACAGGCCATTACTTGATCGTTTGTGTATAAACGTTTGGTAAATGTCAAACAAATATCTATGATTAGTTAAATTGAACGTTTGTACATCGTTAAAGTCGGTCGCGTTTTCTGGGCTTTTTGCATGTGTATACTTCGCCTAAAGTGTACAAACTGAACAAAGTTTACGTATTTCCAATTTCACTATCATCATTATTATTAAACGAACAAAATTGCAGGCTGTGTAAACACACACTGTTCACAACGAGGTGAATGTGCACTAAGAATGATTATGAAAAAGTATCATGAGTTTTGATTATTTGTTGTGTTCAGTGGCTTTAACAGTTCCCTTTTCGTCTATAAAATATCACAGGGGCGTTGTATTGGTTTGTTTATTGAAGACACAAATTACATTATGAAATAATATCAAAAGTTATTTTTCGAAATATTATAAACATACACGGGAATCGTTAATAGGCGTCCTATAAAGAACGTAACTAATAACAGCACTTATTGAATATACGGGCAGACCGCCGCCTTAGTGCAAAAACAGCGTTTCTGTGTTTTTTAAATAGATTGAAAGGGAACTTCGAAAGACAACAAACACGATCAATATTAAAATATTACACGCTCGATTTTATGTTTTTCTGATAGAAATTACAAGAGATAACGCTAAAATTCCAGCGTTTTATTTAATAACCGAAAAGCATTAATGCATATTTATCTCAGCTTTTTACAAACATATTATTAATGTCAACAATAAATTTTTAACAGATTTTGTAATCAATGAAATAAAAAAGGAATATTGGTTCCAAACGCAAACTTTTTTATTGCTTGTTTTACCTTTCTTCTCGCTTTTATGTCAAAAATAAAACTTTCTGGGAGATTATTGGCCTACTTTATCACCAAACGAGAGAAAAACAAAAAAAACCGTTACCGTAATTTAATCATTTTTAGTTGCAGAAAATGTTCTTTATATTCGATAAAATATTGATTTGATTTATTGGGCAATATTTTCGTTTAAAAAATGGTTTATAGCATTAATGAATTGATTGGAAAAAAATGACAGTAATGCTTAAACTGTAAAATTTATTATTCTTTAAAACGTTATAGTAATAAAGAACAGTTTATCTGATTACCCAAACAATAAACATCACCAGATATCTTTTGAAGAACATATAAAATAACAGTCTATTTGTCTGTAAACCTTTGAAATAGATGAAAAGGGAAGAAATCACCATATCATTTATGAATTATTTTCGTCGCCACTATCATTTTAAAAACATAACCATAAAAAATGAACTCATTGAAGCTGATTTAAAACCAATAAAACCAAATTTCTAAATATTAAGTTCGAGGGTAGCTTTTATTTTTATTTTCAAAACAGTTAATGAATAACCGCTTCCAAGAATTATGTTCGCCGTTATCCAGTTTATACTGCAACTTAAAATCACAAAGACAAGAAAGCGTTTCTTAACCATTATTTTATAGAGATTTTATTTAACCATTAAATAAAATAAAATCAAAATAGATTTCAAAACTTTTGTTTTGGATTTAAAGACTTTATGAAACCCAAATGATTTTCCTATCAGTTTAATAGTTTATGGCAGTTATATAGCTTATGTATGTCACATTTGTAAGTCTTAACACAACAGAAGGTATTGAAAAATGGTGGATAAAGAGTTAATATAATGTTCTGTCATTCGTTGATTTTATTAAAGCAAACACGGTTATTGATCCCGCTACATTTCTGTATGAATGATGATACACATTGTAACTACTTTAACTACTTTAGCGTTTCAAAAACTTGGCTGAAACATTTCAAAGATATTTCGGTGTAACAGACGAGAAATGCTTAACAGAATCGTGATTCACGTAAAATATGGACTTTCCTATTTTTCGTTCTTTTTAGTATAAGACAAACGATAATTTGAAAATTGAAATATACAGTTTTGCAGATGGCCTTTACAAATTCACAATAAAGTAATTCGTTAAATTGAGTTTTAGATGAAAAACTAAACCTTATATTATTTTGTGTAGCGTGTCCTTGGAACAGTAACGGAACAGTAAAAACAGATTATTCCTCATGTTAACAACAAAACATATTACCCTGGAAATTCGAGATAACAACATGCAGCACGTTAATTTGTCAAGTAAAGCCTTAAATTTCCATCAATAAACGTCAAACATGCAACAGAGATAACGATAGATAACGATCAAGCATGTGCATTGCTGAACAAACAATAGTCCGTGAATGCATAAATAAAATGGCATTGCTTGTCAGAAGTTAAATTTTACTACTAAAACCTGTTTATGGTTTGATGATGCTACTTTGACAACTAAGTTAAAAACATATCGGAAAAACCAACACTCAGAAAATACTTTCACTTCACACAGCAAGTAGAAGTGAAAGAAAGCAAGAGAGAAATTAATTTGTAACAATACTAGTACCAAAAGTAAGATATAATAACAAATATCGGAAATCCGAACAAACGCGATACTAATTTTAGGAAAACAATGCATTTTGGGGACTTAAACCAATGTCAAAGATCCATGGACCTTACGCTTGCACCGCTTGCTTGTCCAAAACTTATATGTATAGGTCATACATATTGTATTAAATAAGAGACAAGTTCACCAGTCTCATTAAAAAAAACTTTTGCTAGAGAAAATAAAACTGTTATCGCTTGTAATGATCACTGAGCATTTTAAGAGATGGTTCTTATGATAATTTTACATTATGGACCTGTCATGACCTGAAAGAGTCGGGTAGCATTTATGTTAGATTTGGTACCTCTACTTATAAACAAGCAAGGGATTACAATGGGAACTAATTGTGAAGCCCTTGTTGCTGATCTGATTTTATACTGTTATGAAAGAGTCTTAAAGATTATGTTTAACTTATCTCTTTCTACCGAACATCAAGATGACATGATAGCCTGAAATAACTCAAGGTAACTTGATGATATGTTGAATACAGATAGTAACAATGCTAATAACAGTGTTCCATCTCTAGTTAATAAAATTTATCTTACTGAACTACATATTAATAAAGCGTAACTCCAGAAAAGCATTCGAACTTCCTTCAAATCTTTCAGATGAAAATGGTACCGTCACTATTATACATCTATACTGAGAAAAATGAAAATGAAAACTTGACAAAATAAGATGGAAAACTCCTATTATATCAGTGATGCCAGTGAATGCAAATATCTGGAGAAATTTGATCACCAATATGTTTTTCGTGGAAGTTGTCGGTTCTGTATCTATCAGTTTAAAAATGAAAATAAAAGAAAAGTTAGAGTGGTTGTGCAAAACAAAACAACAGATACATGTATTTAAACAATTGTTTCTTATTTCTTTGCATCAATGTGCTTTAAATTTTGTGTTTTTCCTTCTGTACATGCCGGCATAAACTTGTAAATTTGACAGTAAAAACATCTGTTTAAGATATTAATGTTAAAAATCATCGATCTCATCATTATTTATGAAAGAGGAGACAATCCTGACCGCTGTGAAAAATTAACAACATCTGCCCGCTTTATCAATTGTCCGGATATGTGCAACTACTACAAATTAATCAAAGCACTGTAAGTGCTGTAAGCCAGCGGAGCGTAAACATAATCAAAATAAAACAACCCAATAATGTGCAATGTAACAGGACTTCCAGTTTTATTCCAGCCATTGTAGATAATAATATCTGAACAGAATGAAGAAACTCCTATGGAAGACATGCCATATGCTTGCAAAAATGCAAAAACCACTCATAATAAAACTGGTCAAAATATTTAACAAGATGGTCCATAGGACCCTAGGTCGCTCACCTGTCAACAACTGCTCAAGAGTCAGTGGATGCAAATGCAATTGCCATAATAGCTTTCCTTGGCTTTTTCAATGGCCATAACTCTGGAATTCATTATGGAATCTAGCCGATTCAAGAAAGGAACCAAGATCTTATAGTTACTCAATTATTGTACAAGTCTGATTAAATTCAAATAAAAATGAAGCTGCTTTTGTGCAGACAGGGTCTAAATAGCCTATTTTGGCACTTAACCCCAGAACCCATAATGCAATATGGCAATTTCAAGAAAGGAACTAAGATCTTACGGTAATGGAAGTGAATATCAGATCAAAATTAAGACCACTAGAGTGCAGACAAGCTTTTATTATAACTTGACCTGGTGACCTAGTTTTCAAGGTCACATGACCGAGTTTCGAAACTGACCTAGATATCATTGAGATAAACATACTGACAAAGCTTGAAGAAGATCAGACCAAAATTAAGACCTGTCAACTGCGGACAAGGTTTTTCTATAATTTGACCTAGTGACCTAGTTTTCAAGGTCACATGACCCAATTTTTAATCCGACCTACATATCATTGAGATAAACATTCTGACCAAGTTTGAAGAAGATCGGATAAAAATTAAGCAGCTAGAGTGCTGACGATTATTGTGAATGGATGCAGGACAAATGGTGATTACAAAAGAACACCTTGTCACTATTTGACAGATGAGCTAAAAAGTAATTTTAGGAGAACTACTGAAATTAATGAAAAAAGGAACATTAAAAGCAATCGAACAGGACAAATACAAAAATATTACAGGCCAAGTTTGATCAAGCAATATCAGGATCAAAATGCATCACTGTCTAGAATGCTTAGCCATGGTTGTAATGCAACTCAATATTTACACAAGTACCAATTTTGATTCATTCCAAACAGTGGAGTGCATGTCAGGATGCTTAACAGTAGTTGAACTTGATGATGGTAATATAATTTTATATCCATTCTTGATAGCAATACATAACAACTTAGGGCAATGCCAATGCCTTATAAATTTCATTTAGTAAATGAAAGAGGCACAACAAATGTTTTGTGTCAATTAAAGTATGAAAATTGTTGGGTCAGCAAAATTTATTTATTTATTTCTTAAATTATTATAACTTATTTTTTTTCTTTGTATTTCTCTTTATTAATTCCACTTTCGAAGTAATTACACAGGGACCCTGTGAAAGGCTATTTGATCTTGGTTTTATGTATAACAATGTCTAACAGGGAGTAAGCATTATGTCAACGTAATCATAATGAAGTGTCCAACCTAATAAATCAGATAAAGGGGCTCTTTATATTCTTTTCATTAGTACAGCCCTTAACAGACACTCTTTCCCCCACTGTTATCTGTCAACTCTATTTAGACTTTTTAATGCATGTAAGGCATCCATCTGATCTGAATCCACACACTTTGAATCTTGATCCAGTGATTTCAATTGATACAGATTCTCGCATCTTGATGCAAACAAATGCGATTTTTTACACCACCTAATTTTGAGCTTGGGGTCATTTTGATGCACAAAAATTTTTAAAAAGTGGTTTACTTTTGCAAGAATGAGGATAAGTATTGAGGAAATTGCATTTTTAATATGAAGTTAACACTTACTTAACTCTTGCAAATTTATTATAAGTAATACATGTGAAAGTATCACTTAATACAAGATATGACTTGTGAAGATCAGGTTTTGACCCATTGAAAATTCTCAACAGGGGTCAAATGACCCCTGGTTTTCAAAAGCAAATGAAATCTGTGCTTGATCAGAAAGTACATGTACCTAAAACAACTAAACATGAACAGACTCTGACCAGCCTCCACTGATATGCAAGTTGTTATGGTCTAACCTTGTCACACATGGAATAAAAGCTGTGTCCATGTAGGCCCCTTAATACTGACTTATGCATAATAATTTATGTCTACTTACATGGAAAAAGTAGACATATAACATGTAATACTTGTGTTTTGCACAGAAAATCCATTTCTAACTTTAACCCTTAACTCCATATAATATGCACCTCAAGTTTATGGCATGGGCAGTGTTGAATTAGATCACCCTGCATCTCTGTGCTGTTTGATCAGGATCTGCACTGTTCAATTTTAGATTCATAAGGTTATTTCTAAACAAGATGTGACCAATGTAAGTCCTGATCAGATGGCACAAATATTTAGTCGGATCCGGATCTACACTATATGCACATGCGATAAAAGGCATATATATGGCAAAAAGGGGCTCTATATCAATCATTTTTAGTTATGCTCTTAGAAAAACATGAACAATCTTTCTTAATTAATATTATCATCTTCAACTAAAATCTATTTCAGAAATTACTCTACTTCATAAAGCTATTTCAGTTACTAACTAAAATGTAAGTTAATGCAGATAATATATTCCTAGTCAGAAATATTAACACTTTATATATGCCATTTAACTCAAAAATTATTTTATTAGAAGATATAATTCAGGGACACTAGATGCAGATTTCTTGCATTTTGATGCAAGCATATTTTTTTTTTCAAATTTAACTCCCCCCCCCCCACACACACACACCATTTTGGGTTTGTGGTCATTGTTGTTGGAGAATTTAGAAAAGTGGTCAATTTTTGCAATAATAGTGATTAAAATTTTGCACATGTCTATTGCATTTTAACCCTTTACTTTTGGCTGATTGTGAATCCACTAAAAAGAGATGAAAATGACTTTTCAGATTTAGCACATAGAGGAACCCCTGGTTAAGAATTATATTTTCTTTTAAATATGTTTTTTTCTTCACACATTTATCACAACCAATGAGCCGGCGACTGTTCTTTGCTTGTTAAAAGAGTCTTTTAAGCAGGAATGTCAATAGCTTTTGAAAACCAGGGGTTGTTTGACCCCTGTTGAGATTTTCTAAGGGGTCATAATCAAATAGTTTGCAGTCATATCTTGTGTTGATTGAACTTAAACTACTTATAAAAGTGCTTTTACTTCATTTAAATATAATTATGTTCAATGGTCAAATAAGTATTAACTTCAAAATTTAAAATGCAGTAGACACAATACATTGTATTTATCTTTATTCTTGCAACATTTGACCATGTTTCTTAGATTCTCATGAATCAAGATGATCCCAAGCTCAGAATTAGGTGGGGTCAAATGTGGAAAAAAACTTATTTGCTTACATCAAAATGCAAGATTCTGCATACAGATCTATTGATAATTGAAACCCCTGAGGTGGGAAATCAAGTCAGTGGTTAATTTGCAAGTTTATTCTACACCGATTGTCATAAATTTGTCTTGTAACTGAGATTGCTACCTAGCGAAAACTAGGTAATTTAAAAATTAAAAATACCAGTTTCCCAATGTGGTCTTTGATAAATCAAATACATTTTAACAATTTTTGACCAACAAAAGCTTTTCCAAAATTAAAGATGCTGCATTATTTGATTTCATATCTGGGACCTGCTAAAATTTATTTAAAATATAAATAATAAAATATACCGGGCGGTCTTAAAGCTTGGCTGTTTGTCTCTGACTGCAGGCCTTATAGTTTGCATGTCCCGTCTGTTTAGTTCATTAATCTGGGCCAAATCACCTGGCCATATCCTCTGTATATCATTAAAACTTAGGAAGCTAATTTCAGCTTTTCTTGCAAACAAATACAACTGTTTACCTTTTAAAGACCTGTAAACCTGGGTGGGTGGTGTAACTGCCGGTGAGATACAGAACTTTGTTTTCCAAAGTACTTGAAGTTGAAGTGTCTATCTTTACATCCTCACCAGAAAATGTAAACAATAATCAGATGTGTGTTCATGCAGCTGGTTTATACAAATCATCAAATGCAAAATATGCCAAACTTTTAAAGTAAAGTTGATTGCACATTTATGCATACAATGACTGCACACATGCAATTTTTGGGATACAGTTGAAGCAGTTTCAAAACTCTTTCTGACCTTTCTGAAATTACACAGGATCTGTAATAAAAATTTTTTGTCGATGTCTGTGTTTATTTGTAATCCTTCCAGGATTTCGCGTACTATCACCTATGTTAATTCGTAAAAACACAGTTGGCATCATTTTCATGATTTTCACAATTAAAATTCGCACAAAACATTAGCTAGACAGCCTATACTAGGGCGCTCTATTTGTTGAAACAAAATCTTCGAAAATGTTCAATGCTTTAGGTAAACACAATCGAGGGGAGATCACTGGAGGTGTGTGTAGTTTGGGCTAAACCCCGTACGTGTTACGTAACAAAACGTAAAACTATCAACACGTTATATATTTTGAATAAAGCAAAAATACACCCCTCAAAATACTGAAATACTTTAAAATTTTTGCACCGTGTATGCGTTGAATGAATTCAGAATATTGCCATTTGACGGTGCATAGAATCCCCGAAAACAACCGAATAACCGAAAAAGACCGAATAAGACCGAAAAAGGGACCGAAAGTGATTAAAAATTGAATTTATACATAAATTATACATTGGCATTTATTTTAAAAGTGGTATTTGGTACAAAAATAATGTTTTTCGGTTCACTTTTTGGTATATTTCGGTGTTTTTAGTTATTTCGGTCTTAGTCGGTGTGTTTTGGTCGTTTTCGGTGATTCTATTCACCCGCCTTTTTGACGTCATTGCGACTGTCTTACACATACGCAGTTTATTTGATCATACATATCGATAATATCAGTATGCCTTTGTTGCTTTCATTGAGTAAGCGTTTTATTGATTATTCTTTTAAAGCAATCAATTTAAATGATCGTTAACAACTGATTTTCTATGACTGCTTAAGGAACTCTTTTCTGACGTCTACCGAAAGCTGTACTTCGACTTTTTCATTTGAGCGCACCTGATGAAAGGTCTGTGATTTCGGATCTCCATTTCTATAGCCAACGGTAAACCGCTGGCTAAAAAGGAGATAAACTATGGCATCACTGAACCAAATTTTTGAATTTAAAAACTGGTTAGTTTTCATTTTTGCTTAGTATTTATGATAAAAGAGATGATTTTAATTGTAATATAGTAAATGTTTCGTTTTCAGACGGCAATGTTCCTCGTGCAACTTCTTACGCGGAATATATCTCACAGCTTGTTCGCTTTTCTAGAGTTTGCAATGTTGTTATTGATTTCAACGAACGTCGATGCATAACAACTTTTAAAACAAGGTTATTTGTATCACAAATTAAGGGAAAAGCTTTTACAAGTTGCATCGCCGAAACCCAGATTTAATTCAAAAATACAGCAACAAGGTATTTCAAAGCCAGTTTTTAAAGGGATTTAATTTAAAAACTTAAGAAAATAAAAGGCGATGTCAATATCTCCGCGTTTTTCATAAACACCATCCGTAAATTTAAAAAGAAAGGTTATTAACATGATATTTTAAAGCGCTCTGTATGCCAAGTGAATAACCCATCTAGTTGGTAATTATGCTTACGCCTTTTGTTTCACGACGATGTCAGGGATATAATAGATTATGTTTTTTATGAAGGTTCAAAGACGGTAAGGCCAAGAATTTTCTTTTTCGTTAATTTTTTCTGGTGTCTTATTTAAAATTTATAAACACGTGCTCTCTTTTCCTCTCTTCTTTTTCATTGTGTGAAAGCTGTGTTTTCTGAGTGTGGCGATTCCTGGTTTGCTCATTTTACTTTTTTTAATTATTTACTTTCATTTGACGCGTCGGATAATTTTGTTAACTTTGTTATCTTAGCCAGATACATTGACTGTTGTAAAGGTATATCAAAATACTCATAAAAGGCATTGTATTCCAATCAATGCTGGAGTATTAGTATATTCGTGCAAACACTTTAAAAAGATAAAGTTTTAGTCGCCGGAGAAGAGCACACTACAGTTATTATTTTGTTACAGGACACAGGTGCCATTTACACTAATTTGCTTACCGAGAATTTTATTGTGCATCTAGACTTCCTAACAGCTGACATTAATGTGAGTGAATGTAACTGTATAAATAAAGTTAAGCTACGAACATTTCAAGCGAATCTCCTGGTATAAAGTTTTTTGTCAGCATCCATTTGTCGGACACGCAATATAACCAGTAAACACAGTTGAAAAAAACAAGAGAAATTAAAAGACTAAAGGCAAGTCGCTTTTCTTAGGAAATCAAATTATTGCATAAAATGCACGTATTTTTATCTATCTCATAAATAGAAAACGGCTCTGACAGTTCAGAGAAAGAAAACTCTGAGAGAAAGAGAGGGAGGGAGGAAGGAAGGGAGGAAGGGAGGGGACCGAACTTGAGACCACCCAACTATTAAAATCATTTTTCCCAGTCTCCAAACATGGTTCTTATAACGAGGTTTCACTTAAAGTTTAGTAAGACTTTAAAAAGGAACATATTCGTCTTAATATTGACAGACAATTTTAGATAACGCTATCATCAGATTCATTTGTCTAGTAATCTTCTACAATCTTCTACATTCTCATTAATAAACGTCAAACATGCAAAAAGATAAACACAGACGTGCACTTTCTAATATGTTCATCACACACATACACATATAGTGATAAACCCCCCTATCTCCAGACCATTCTTGCTAACCGTAAGTGGATATTTTATTTTGAAATTGTCTTCATGATAGGCTTGCGCTAAAATGCCAGTGTCTAACGTTTGTCCAGCATGAATCGTTATTTGTTTTATAAAATATATTATTAAAGTATTTGCATGTAGTCATTAAATGGTAGTCATATCACAAAAGAAGAAAATATACGCAATAAAATTGATTTGAAATATAAATCCAACTTTAGTTAATTAAAAAAACACTACAAGGAAAAAAGTGTATGTATATAAAATATATTATTAAAGTATTTGCATGTAGTCATTAAATGGTAGTCATATCACAAAAGAAGAAAATATACGCAATTAAATTGATTTGAAATATAAATCCAACTTTAGTTAATTAAAAAAACACTACAAGGAAAAAAGTGTATGTTGAATACAAAGATGCCTTATTAGAAGACAAATTCACTCAAAATCAAGCAGGCCATTATTACAAAACGCCGTGCAACGTAGTCCATATACACGATTTTATATTGGTATGCACTTTTGCATCCCTTTTTGCATGAATGCACGGTTCTCTTTTTCGTTAACATTCTTGACATTTTTGTCAAATTAAACATTTTATAAACCCATGCTTTTATACTCCTCTCTACAATATCATTTTATTTGGTCACATAACAAAGGACGATAAATTCTGACTTCTTTGTTTCTTTTTGTGTAAAAGTTCATCTTTTTACGCATGTGAGCATTGGAATACACTTGGTAAACACATCATCTTAATCATTCAGCTTTCATGTTTACATTCAACGATCGGAATAAAACAAGATTTGTATGCTTCATACTTTTTGGGGAATTTATTTTATGTTTTTATCAGTATCAAAGTTTTGTGACACTATCTTTTATGTTTTGACGTTTTTCATCTGATCACAAACATACAAGACATTCCACAAAACAGACCATTTCAATACGAAGAATCAAAAACTGCCTAAATGATTGAACTGCAATGTCTATCAGGAAAAATACATCAATTTATGTGCCATGAACCAATTCTGGAATGAACTCAAATCCGGCTCGTAATTAAGGTTATGACAATTATTCTGTTACAATGCCAAGTATAACATCAACTTGACAAGTTTATGTTGATTAAAATGTCTATTTCTGTGCTTTGTACTATAAAACTGATTATTTCTCTGGGTGTTGACGAATTTAGAGATAACAGATACACGATAAATAAAATGCACTTAAGATGATAAGACCGCTACCACTGGAATGTTACATTTTAAACAGAAACATGTAATAATTGGAATGCAATTATTATTCTAAGAAGATATTATCTTCAAGTCTGCTAAATTATTGATATCTGCATGCGAAAATGAGGACTGTTGATTTAAATTGTCGATGATATTTTATCATTAACCAGACTAAATTGATAATTGTAAATAACAATAATTTTGTTATACTTTTTGGTCAGTCAAACGATATCACAAATTCATACATATAAAATGGATTTATTTCAGACGTGTCAAGAAAATACCGTCATCATACGACAAGAGTTCTTGAGCATTTTTCGATTCATATTTTGTTAATGTGCGTGTTTGCTTACAGCAACAACAATCATATTTATTGCATTAAACACAAAGAGCTTATAGCAAACACATAAATATCAAGTGGTAGACATTTATCTGAGAGGCAAAGTAAAAACTGAATGTTAGCAATATAATTTTCATAATGTTATTTTCTTTCTTTTACAGGTAAAAACGTCGCAATATTATAACTTTAGTCGTTTTCAAATTCTCTTTCATAAGTTGTTATACTTTGCCAATCGTTAAAATAAAGCTAAAATATTTTAATCGTAAATTTCTAACCTCGTATGTTTTTATGTCTTCCTTTTTCTATTTCCAGGTCATGCGCCGAAAATCTTAATTTTGTTAAATCCAAGCGGTCTTTATATGCTTTCATACAATCAAGATATTTTTCGAATAAAAAGTTCAATTTAAACATGCAAAACGATTTTAATCTTTTTAAATTATTTATTCGAATGGACTTTTGTTGCTTATAAATTTCTAAAAAACTTTGCTTTATCGGTTGTATATCTATTACCATGTTATATCTGTTGTACCAAATATACGACATTCTTATGATATCTCAACAACGTATGCAAAACATTTTTCACTTTGATGAAACATTAAACTACTGCCTACAAAACTACACTGAACAGAAATATGAAGCTAGTGTTAAAGTGAAAATAGTCTTGACAAATCTGTACCACCGATCAAAATCAGTCCAAAAGCTTTACATTTCGGGACAACCTGATTAAATATGACCTGCCAATGCGTTGATTTATACCCATGACATTGTTTAAAAGGGCTCTTTTTAACTGGGTTTTATATAAATGACCAAAACTACATTTCATACATTTAACCAATGCAAAGTAAGCCTTTGTATATTATTATTGTCCAATATTGCCCAATCCCTGACTATCTGAAATGCCATCAGTAAACTTTCTGAAATCAAATTAATGATCAATGTATCATCTTAGATTGCGATCTGTAACAATATATTGTGCATTATTGAAGTAATAATAATCTTGATGCGACAGTTCTTATCTGCAAGCTTCTGAACAAATTTATTTGCAGTAACTCATATATACTTAATCGTATGAACATCCACTTCTCTTGCATTTTGCCATCTTAATTCGATTTACCGATCAAATAGTTGTTTGTAAACCTAATAACATTTGACACTCCTGATACAAGTTTTATTGCAAATGGTTCCCTTTTTATGGAGAACATATTGTAACAAAGTTTCGTGCTGATCAGATTAAATATTCCATTAAAAGAGTTATAAATATAAATGCACTACAAACATAACTCTGGAGTTATAGTGCTTTTGTGCAAAATCAATCTTTTTTGTTCACGGTTCTATCGTGAATATATTATAAGCCTGGGATAATTATAACGCATAAAGCGTAAAGCATAAAGCACTGACTGCTCGAACTACTAGGTCCCATTTTGAATGTCATTATTTCTTCAAACTCACGGAGCCGTATGATTTTTCCAAATATCAAAAGCTGATTAGGTGAAAACTCTTATTATCTGTAATCAGAGCCTCCGTTATCGTTGAAAAATTACATAGTCGGGAAAGATCTGCTTCGGTTCTAGTGAAATACTATAGCCTTTCAGAATACCTTTACTATTGCAAGGCAGCCGACTCTATGCATTGAATAAGGAAGGAAACACATTAGGAACCACACTCAGAAAACAATGTCTCTTCTACAGCCAAATAGAGGAAGAGAAAACATGAATCAGCAACAGTTTAGTAATTGTTTCTCGGTAGTTTATTTGAGCTAGTATTTGTTTCCACAAAAGTCAAACGCTGCAACTAAAACTGCCATATTATTAATACTAGTCAATTTTACAAGTTTATCAAAACACAATCCGCATAAGTAAACTGGTTGAACTGATTTTAATGGGTGACATGTAGTAGTTTCATAACGTGTCTTAGTCAACAAAATAGTTGGTTTCATGACTTGTTTTGCTTTGTAAATGATGTTAGAAACTTTAGTAAATGCCTTTTTTTTACATTGTATTATTGTCGACAGTGTAGTTACTGTAATTGCATTGACATTATTTTTGTCTCTAGAGGTAGTTTTTACTCTCCTAGTCTTTAAGTAAATCGGTTAAATCAAAAGTACTAATATCAATGCTACAGACCATTCCCTTTATATTGTGGTTTTCCAAAGCTCATAGATGCTTATTACAATAAGCTCATTTTGATTACCCATTTAATATGTTTTGTGTCTTTTTCCGGAAACGCAAACCGTTCATAAAAACTCAACTCACCTTATATTTAGGCATTTTCGGCATAAGTATAGGAGATAACTGCAAGCATCACGTTCGTTTGTCACTTAGAACCTTTAATTCTCGTCATTAAACGTCAAATCTGGCTAAAGGTTAAAAACGGTGCGTGTGCACTTCCTGTATAAAGTAAAGACTATGAATCCATAAATAATGATAAGTGTTTTCAGAAGAGATATTTCAATGCAGAAGTCTCGGAAATCGATTAAGTCTATTGCACAAGGCAGTGTTTTGATGATTAATATATGTTTTAAATATTCGGGAATGCTTTGCAGAATGAATTGCTGGCTCTTGCTCTTTACCATGTGGCGCTTGTTTTGTTTTATTAATGTCGCCTGTTCAAAGATCATTGTGTCATTTGTGGTTAATACTAATTAATAATACATTTAATTAATACATTTCGTGTCCGGTCCATAACCTTTCAACCCCTAGTAGGAATTCCATGAAACTTTAGGCAAATGTTCTCCCCATCAAGACGATGTGCAGAACCCATGTTCCAACATGGCCGGCTCAATGTCAAGGTCACCAGTGATGTTTGAAGATTTGAACCATGCATTTCGTGTCCTGTTCATATCGTCTGTACCCCTGGAATGAATATCGTGAAACTTAAGTGAAATGTTCGGTTCATGAACCTGATGTGCAGAACCCATGTTCCAACCTGGCTGGTTCAAGGTCAAGGATGCCTCTGGTGTTTGAGCAGGCCAAAACGTTGAAACTTATCTGAACACGACATACCCTAGCACTTGAATTGGCTTCCACCTGCCTGCCCGTTGCACAGAGCTATTGTTTAATTTGCTCTTAACCATCCATAACCTTTTCCACATTCACATCTGCGGCGGGGGATATTGCTGTCGTTTCGACTGCTTTGTTAAATTTTGCCTTTGGCGTTGTGTGTGATATTCAGGATTTATTTTCTCAGATCCCCTGTCAAAATTCCATTCTGTTTAGTTCCGCCCATTGTTTTTTCGTTTCGGGCAAACCCATTCTTTTATCTGGGGACCATACGCCGCTGACAATGGAATGGTATTAATCTGAAAATACGTCATTGAAGGTTCCATGTTCACCGTCACATGCATTCTATCGTTTGGAATGGATCAAAGTTGTACGGTTTATTGGTTTAAATATTCAGTTGCGCTAAACCCGGGGCTAGGCAGCGTGGGCAGTAATATCCATTTCCATTACTGTCTATGAACAAGCTCAATCAAACCGAGTCTGCAATATTTTCATATTTGCCGTGTTCGGTGGCTTTAAAAGTTCCCCTTTTCATCTATTTAAATAGTGTTAGGAAAAACGTGAAACTAGTTGACAACGGAGAGTTTTAGAGAAATATAGATTACATGTAAGCATACACTACTATGGTCGAAACTTAGTTTAGATCCTTTAGTTATATGAATGTTCGGGTACCGATGATGTGATGGCGGATTACATGTTGGATGAATGTTAATGACTGAAAATTTCATTGGTAATTGTTGAATGCTTTGTATATTCAACAATTACATGTAAAAACCATGTGGATTCTTATCCGCTCAATATGATGTATGAGATATGACATGGATGGACGAAGGAAACGACGAAGTGACGGACGGAGAGGGACAATGGGACAGACGGATGGATTTCATGCCTCAACGACAGTAGCTTTACCTACAACAACGATAATTATAATAATGCTTGTCGGTGATTGTTTGGTGGTATTTCTGTTTTAAAAAGCTATTATAATACTTTCCTGTTGTAATAAGTTGTTCAAGTAGCTCTACTTGATAATACTTTTTGAATGATGATGCAATTGTGTTCACATCTTTTGTTGATAGTGATTGTTGATTGATACCAAGTAATACACATCGTCAGGCCAGTAAGCGGATTTGTATGTTGCCGCTGACCTTTCCAAGGCGGTAACCTCTCGGGTTCCCTATTACGTAAAATGTTTGTACAGCCTCTTTTGGGGGTTGTTCATTATATAACCATGCTCTTTCTCCTCTCTGCCTTTTGTTGTGTGTTTGTGTGGGGTGGGGGCTGTGTTTGCTGGATGTGGTCGTTTCTGATATGCATGTTTTACATTTTATTAATTAGTCAATCTTTAATCAATTACTTAATCTAGAAAACATGTATCAAACTTCTACAAACAATTAGACATGAATCAGCCAACCACTATATCTACATGTATCATCAGTTAATCATAGTTTTGATGACAGCTGTAATTAAATTTATTTGATTCGTGTATTTGTCAGCGACAAAAGAAAATATATGAGCGTTAGTGTTGTTCAATCTCAGATGCCTACGAGTTATCTGCTGATCGCCGTAATCACATTTTCGAATCATTTCTTATAAACGCATTTGAATTTCCCACATGTTTAGTTTTGGTATTTATAATTTACAACAACCTGTTAGGATGTTTTTATTCCATCTCAATAATGATTGCAGGGAATGCATTTATCAAACAATGATAAACAATCATTGGATGTAGTATAATTTTTAAACCCAGAAGCCGAGCAGTTTCTACATTAGCTGTAATTAAGTAATCTTCTCTCCAAACTCACATATTCTTGGCGCAAAAACCAAGATTTTCAAACACGAAAGAAACTAAGGATTGAACAAAAAAGTTGGATTACGACCGGTGATTGAAAACTGTTGCTATTCCTGACGACACTATAATAAATGAAGTAAAAGGAGTGATGAGAAAATATATTTTCATAACAATATACGAGAAGTGTGAAATCATTCAACATAGCAGACCATCCGATAATCTTTACATTAAAGTAAGATGTACAAGTATATAGGCTACTACAGCTTTCGTGTTCGGCTTGATAATGTAATAAATTTTCAATCTAACAAAGAACATTAATCTTTATAATAATGAATAACGATAGAGAAAGCATATTGTTTCTTCAAAACTGATCATTCCAGACTGCGTCATTTATTTACAATTTCGTCTTTCCGGTATAATGGTGTCTTCGTCTATTTAAAAACGGCTCAGTCTGATCTTGTAGCTTTTAAATTACATAAATTCCTTCTTGTCTTATTCTTTCTTAAGACTGAACAAACATAACTTGGAACGATTTCCTAAATGGGGAATTATATAAAGCTGACAGATGAGTTAGTCAAAGCTATCTGCAGCAAAACAGACATAAAAGTTATGTCTCAGTATCCACGCTCTCGTTTCTTCTCTATTTTTGAGCAAGTTGCGAAGGCTGTGTTTTCTGAGTTTGGTAATTCCTGATAAGTATACTAAGTTTAGTCAGTATGTGGTTGAATGTTTTCTCAACATTTGAAACGATATTTTGTGTGTTCATTTTGTGAATCATTACAGAACACAATTTCATTAGAGAATGCAATTCTCTTGCTTTTTTTCTTAATTATAGATGCATGGAAACTTATTACTTTGACGTAATTTTCATCCATTATCCTGTCGTTAGATTAGAAGTGAAAACAGTATTTACCCTCACAGTAAACACAAATGTTACATTAACGTTGTACAAGGATAGCCGCCTCACGTGGTGATTAAAACAAAAACGAAAAGAATCTCAACATGAAAGAAAATATTAAGTGTTTAACTATATCCCTTTTTATAATTGGCAAGTACACAACATTCAAGTGTCAATGGAATACGCAACCTGTTCTTTGATTAACTTTTTTCATGTAGAGTATTATCAATCATTTAATTAGACTCAAGTTCCCCTTCATTAAACATTGTTGCTTTCATTGTATGTACAAACACTTTCAATTATGACAGACTTGTAGTCCATCACAGAATCACAGACACTGAGTTACATATTATACCAAGTGCAAAACTTTACGTTATTTAATGGTTGAAAATGGACGTCAGTATCATTACACACAATCATGGTTAATTGTGCTTGTTTTTAAATGCATACATGTATCTGTTTATAAAGGTTTTTAAATTGCAATTGATCTAGTTGTAGAAGTAGTAGTATTAATATAAACTACAGTACTACTACTACTTCTACTACTACTTCTACTACTACTACTACTACTACTACTACTACTACTACTACTACTACTACTACTACTACTACTACGACTACTACCGACTACAACTACTACTACTATTACTACTACATGTGCTACAAAAAATGATAATGATGAAAGGGAAATAACGCTGTAAAAACCTTCTGGGCTTTGAGCATTTGTAAACTCATACTCTAAAGTTATCGAACGATACTTGTTATCATTTAACTTCGCGGGACTTTGAAAATGCGTCAATGATTAATTCGCGCGGCCTTGAATTGTATTTTCTTCTACATGTATTAAGACATAATATTACACGATGTAAATTCGCTGGGGTTTAAATTTGCGCATGTACCCTAGCGCGAATTACGCGATATTTAAACCTGCACGAAATATAAAAATGCCACAGTAGTTGACAAGTTTCAAATGACTAGATGGCAGGATGTGTAAAAATTCAAACAATGCTATAAATCTACAAGCAAACATGCAATTGCAAAAGCACCAAAAGAACTAAACCGTTCCAGTTGTCTCCTTACGATTTTTCTTTGTCGTTTATTGTGTGTGGTCTACATTTACATATGTTGTTCCTTATTTTTATTGACTGTGTTGATAGGCTTTTCCTGATATTTTTTCGAGTACCTCACCATAAGCCGCTCTCATAAAACGATTTTATACGATTAAAAACACATTAATAATATTAAAACATATGGTTTTCTTCTAAACATTCCAATAACAGACGAATGCGCCTTTCACTGAATAAAAATATAAAGAAGTCCATTAAAACTGTATTAATAAATATATTACCATAGGCAATCAAAAGTTCTCTAGACAAGTTTTCAGCGAAAGAGAGGTTTTTAACTTTTAAATTAAATGATGAAAGACTGATTCTAACCACATTCTTGTCTGTTAACCTTTTAACTCAAGCTTGTGTAAATTTACAAATTTCTTAAAGAATAAAGAATATTTTCGGTTAATTGTTCAATAAATATAGTTATTTATTGTTGCATACTAGGCATTTCATCTTAAATAGATACGGCTCGTCACTGTGACAGCTTAATGCATCGTTTAAAATAAAAACGCAATTACAACATATAACGTATAATTCTTCAAAGAGTTAAGCGAATAGTCGTTCTCGTTTTCAAAGCAATATAACTCATCCGCTGTCTATAGAAGAACACATAAATAACTCTCTCGTATTCTGGGCGCATCTAAAGTAATCACCTTAACTTTAATTACTTCTCCAACATGGTCTTTATATAGACACAATGCAGTTGTGCCAGTGCAATGATGGTCTGTGTAAAACCAAAGTTTGACATTTTTAAAATAACATTTAGTAATAAAGTTATCATCTACATTATAAAATGAAAAAAAGACAAACTTCTTTGCACGATTTCAATAATATGCCTGTTGTTAATGTATAGATAGTGCACACAATATTGTTTATGATGATAAAAGTACGATATACAAAAATAGTGCCGTAGCTATTATTCCTGAAATCGCCGAATCGAATTACTAAAAATATAACCTCTTCAGAAACACCACACGGTATCTTCGCGATTTGTTAAATATCGATAATAATTATTTTCCATATTTGGTTTAATTATAAGATTTTCAATAACGCAAAATATTTCAAAAGGAAATGACAACAATTCCTTGTCTTAATCTGACCATTAAAATGGCTTTTATCTTCTAAAATATTCTAAAGGAAATTTGAATCTTGTGCAAATAATAGGGGAATCTAATTCTAACTTTTTTCAAAAAAAAAACTCTGAATAATTGTAATTACCAGTCATGACAAGTTTATATCGTGCACTCAGTCATTAAAAAATGTACCTTTTTTAAATTAATCTCTTTCGAAGATTGCCTTTTTTTCACGAAGTGTAAACATGTCAGAAATTTAATACTATCAAAAATCATCTCAAATACTCTTCAAATAATATTCGCATGGTCTTGAAATTGTATTAGCAAGCAACATTTATAGTTTTAACATTTTGCAGATCGGTTGAAAAAGACCTGATTGGGTAAAATTGACATTTAAATAAAAAGACATTTAAATTTCCCATATGTTCACTCTTGGAATTAACAACAACCTGTCAGGATTTTATATTCCACCTCAATAATGTTTGCAGGGAATGCATTTATCAGACAACGATAAACACTCCAATTAATCATTGGATGAAGTATAATTTTTGAACCCAGAAGCCGAGCAGTTTCTTCAGTAACTACGAGAACACTTGTTTAATCCAAAACATTTCAGAGAAAACGCCGTCTTGTCAATTTAGATTGTAATTACATCGAGACCTAAAGCTATCGTTTTTACATTAGCTGTAATAAAGAAAACTTTCTCTCCAGACTCACATATTCTTGACGCAAAAACCAAGATTTTCAAACACGAAAGAAACTAAGGATTGAACAAAAAAGTTGTATTACAGTCTGCGATTGAAAATTGTTGCTATTCCTGTCGAGACTATAATAAAAGGAGTGATGAGAAAATATATTTTCATAACAATATACGAGAAGTGTGAAATCATTCAACTAAGCAGACCATTAGACAATTAATAATAGTTTTACATTAAAGTAAGATGTACATGTATATAGGCTACTAAAGCTTTCGTATTCGGCTTGATATTGTAATAAAATTTCAATCTAACAAAGAACAGTCATCTTTCTAATTATGAATAGCGATAAAGAAAGCACATATTTTCTTCAGGACTGATCATTCCAGACTGCGCCATTTATTTACAATTTCGTCTTTCCTGTGTAATGGTGTCTTCGTCTATTTAAAAACAGCTCAGTCTGATCTTGTAGCTTTTAAATTACACAAATGTCTTCTTGTCTTATTCTTTCTAAAGACTGAACAAACATAACTTGGAACGATTTCCTGAATGTGGAATTATATAAAGCTGACAGAGTTAGTCAAAGCTATCTGCAGCAAAACAAACACATAAGATTGTTAAATCTAATATTATGGCCCAATAACCACGCTTTCTTTTCTTCTCTATTTTTATGAGCCAGTTGCGAAGGCTGAGTTTTCTGGGCTTGGTAATTCCTGAAAATTATACTAAGTTTAGTCAGTATGTGGTTGAATGTTTTCTCAAACGTTATCGTGAAACGATATTTTGTGTGCTCATTTTGTAAATCAGTAGAGATCCCAATTTCATTAGAGAATGCAATTCCCTTGCTTTTTTTTCTTAATTATAGATCGCATGGAAGCCTATTACTTTGACGTAATTTTCATCCATTATCCCGTCGTTAGATTAGAAGTGAAAACAGTATTTACCCTCACAGTAAACACAAATGTTACATTAACATTGTACAAGGATAGCCGCCTCACGTGGTGATTAAAACAAAAACGTAAAAGAATCTCAACATGAAAGAAAATATTAAGTGTTTAACTATATCCCTTTTTATAATTGGCAAGTACACAACATTCAAGTGTCAATGGAATACGCAACCTGTTCTTTGATTAACTTTTTTCATGTAGAGTATTATCAATCATTTAATTAGACTCAAGTTCCCCTTCATTAAACATTGTTGCTTTCATTGTATGTACAAACACTTTCAATTATGACAGACTTGTAGTCCATCACAGAATCACAGACACTGAGTTACATATTATACCAAGTGCAAAACTTTACGTTATTTAATGGTTGGAAATGGACGTCAGTATCATTACACACAATCATGGTTAATTGTGCGTGTTTTTAAATGCATACATGTATCTGTTTATAAAGGTTTTTAAATTGCAATTGATCTAGTTGTAGAAGTAGTAGTATTAATATAACCTACAGTACTACTATTACTACTACTACTACTACTACTACTACTACAACTAGTATAACTACTACGACTACTACCGACTACTACTACTACTACTACTATTACTACTACATGTACTACAAAAAATGATAACGATGAAAGGGAAATAACGCTGTGAAAAACTTTCTGGGCTTTGTGCATTTGTAAACTCATACTCTAAAGTTATCGAACGATACTTGACGTTATCATTTAACTTCGCGGGACTTTGAAATGCGTCAATGATTAATTCGCGCGGCCTTGAATTGTATTTTCTTCTACATGTATTAAGACATAATATTACACGATGTAAATTCGCTGGGGTTTAAATTTGCGCATTTACTCTAGCGCGAATTACGCGATATTTAAACCTGCACGAAATATAAAAATGCCACTGTGACAGTAGTTGACAAGTTTCAAATGACTAGATGGCAGGATGTGTAAAAATTCAAACAATGCTATAAATCTACAATCAAACATGCAAAAATGCAAACGCACCAAAAGAACTAAACCGTTCCAGTTGTCTCCTTACGATTTTTCTTTGTCGTTTATTGTGTGTGGTCTACATTTACATATGTTGTTCCTTATTTTTATTGACTGTGTTGATAGGCTTTTCCAGTTTTTTTCGAGTACCTTACCATAAGCCGCTCTCATACAACGATTTTATACGATTAAAAACACATTAATAATATTAAAACACATGGTTTTCTTCTAAACATTCCAATAACAGACGAATGCGCCTTTCACTGAATAAAAATATAAAGAAGTCCATTAAAACTGTATTAATAAATATATTACCATAGGCAATCAAAAGTTCTCTAGACAAGTTTTCAGCGAAAAAGAGGTTTTTAACTTTAAAATTAAATGATGAAAGACTGATTCTAACCACATTCTTGTCTGTTAACCTTTTAACTCAAGCTTGTGTAAATTTACAAATTTCTTAAAGAATAAAGAATATTTTCGGTTAATTGTTCAATAAATATAGTTATTTATTGTTGCATACTAGGCATTTCATCTGAAATAGATACGGCTCGTCACTGTGACAGCTTAATGCATTGTTTAAAATAAAAACACAATTACAACATATAACGTATAATTCTTCAAAGAGTTAAGCGAATAGTCGTTCTCGTTATCAAAGCAATATAACTCATCCGCTGTCTATAGAAGAACACATCAATAACTCTCTCGTATTCTGGGCGCATCTAAAGTAATCACCTTAACTTTAATTACTTCTCCAACATGGTCTTTATATAGACACAATGCAGTTGTGCCAGTGCAATGATGGTCTGTGTAAAACCAAAGTTTGACATTTTTAAAATAACATTTAGTAATAAAGTTATCATCTACATTATAAAATGAAAAAAAGACAAACTTCTTTGCACGATTTCAATACTATGCCTGTTGTTAATGTATAGATAATGCACACAATATTGTTTATGATGATAAAAGTACGATATACAAAAATAGTGCCGTAGCTATTATTCCTGAAATCGCCGAATCGAATTACTAAAAATATAACCTCTTCAGAAACACCACGCGGTATCTTCGCGATTTGTGAAATATCGATAATAATTATTTTCCATATTTGGTTTAATTATAAGATTTTCAATAACGCAAAATATTTCAAAAGGAAATGACAACAATTCCTTGTCTTAATCTGACCATTATAATGGCTTTTATCTTCTAAAATATTCTAAAGGAAATCTGAATCTTGTGCAAATAATAGGGGAATCTAACTCTAACTTTTTTCAAAAAAACTCTCAATAATTGTAATTACCAGTCATGACAAGTTTATATCGTGCACTCAGTCATTAAAAAATGTACCTTTTTTTTTAAATTAATCTCTTTCGAAGATTGCCTTTTTTCACGAAGTGTAAACATGTCAGAAATTTAATACTATCAAAAACATCTCAAATACTCTTCAAATAATATTCGCATGGTCTTGAATTTGTATTAGCAAGCAACATTTGTAGTTGTAACATTTTGCAGATCGGTTGAAAAAAAACCTGATTGGGTAAAATTACCGAGGCGGTAGAAGAAAAGACCCGATGCGGTAGAAAAAAAGACCCGATGCGGTAGAAAGAAGACCCGATGCGGTAGAAAAAAGGCCCGATGCAGTAGAAAAAAAGAACCGAGGCGATAGAAAAAAGACCCGATACGGTAGGAAATTTTCAACCATACTGACAATATTAGTTCTCTACCAGATGATCAAAATTGTATCTACCAGTGTGCCAGAGCTGAACGTGATGCGTTTATGATCAATATTTAATATATGATTGTACTCTCCTTTTGTATCTTTTTCTCACTATGCATTCCACAAACTGTTCGCAATGATGGAACTTAAAGGCCGAGATTGGTAGTCCTGGAGAACTTTTTCTTGATTGAGGTTAATTGGATGCTCAACACACAGAGGTCATTAAATAACAAAATGTTCTGTGCAATTGAAAGTTTTCGGAATGCCTGGATATTTGCAGAATCTCTTACCAACTTGATAGATTAACACAATGTCATTTCTTTTGTACCTTATACCAGATATTTTTTTTACATATTTAAGCATATTAAAACCCAAAGAAGAGACTTGACATGTGCTGTCATTCAAAAAAAGTCATGATTATATTGATCACCAGATACATCACGATTTTGTATATTTTTTTTAATTTTTATTGAAATATAAAAAGGAGACTCGCATGACATAAACAATGAGCATATTCACATACGAAATCGTTTCGTACGAAATTATGCCAAAATACGTTTACCATTATCCAAAACCCCTTGAATATTTAATGAAAAACGATATTTTGTACATGTATGTTCTTTTTTCAGATTGATGGGACAATTCGGTTTCACTTCAGAATTCAATGCTCTCTGTTTTCCTAATTATATATCACTCAGAGCTTTGATCAAGTTCGTATACCGTAGTTAGAATGAACACGTAACAAAAAATGAAATGTCCACAAACATTACATGGGAAACTCCTACCAAGTTTTTTTTAATTCGAGTTAATCCAAATATCTTGGGGAAGTTGATAACAAGTATGTTTTAGTTGGAAGTTGTCGGTTCAGTATCTACCAAAGGCTTTTAAAATTTATTTGGCCTGTCACATAGAAAACTTAAGATGAAGTTCTTTCCTTTTTTTAAAAGGGCAAATAATTTGTAAAGGCAGATATAAGTTACTGTTTCAGATTTCTTTGTATCAGGTGACTTTAATCTTTGAGTATTTCCTTTCGTTAATGTCTAAAACATCTTAAATTGACAGTGGTATATTCTTAACAACAGCTGTTATCAGTGCTTATTAAGACCAAGACAACCTTGAACTCTGTGAAAAAAATCTTGCTTTAATAAATTATGAATAAAATTCAGCATCATTGAACAAGATGTTTGAATTTAAAAATCGAAATTTTCTTTTTTGATCAGTATATTAGGTGCAAGTTATATTCAAGTACATAGTAAATTTAAGTGTCAGATTGGCGTGATTGTACACGGATTTCCGCCATACATGGTGATATATAAAATATTGCAAAGAAACTCAACATGATGGAAAAAAACTAGTTAACTAAACTTATTTTGTACTACATCTAAGCTGCTTCTCAGGCCATTACTTGATCGTTTGTGTATAAACGTTTGGTAAATGTCAAACAAATATCTATGATTAGTTAAATTGAACGTTTGTACATCGTTAAAGTCGGTCGCGTTTTCTGGGCTTTTTGCATGTGTATACTTCGCCTAAAATGTACAAACTGAACAAAGTTTACGTATTTCCAATTTCACTATCATCATTATTATTAAACGAACAAAATTGCAGGCTGTGTAAACACACACTGTTCACAACGAGGTGAATGGGCACTAAGAATGATTATGAAAAAGTATCATGAGTTTTGATTATTTGTTGTGTTCAGTGGCTTTAACAGTTCCCTTTTCGTCTATAAAATATCACAGGGGCGTTGTATTGGTTTGTTTATTGAAGACACAAATTACATTATGAAATAATATCAAAAGTTATTTTTCGAAATATTATAAACATACACGGGAATCGTTAATAGGCGTCCTATAAAGAACGTAACTAATAACAGCACTTATTGAATATACGGGCCGACCGCCGCCTTAGTGCAAAAACAGCGTTTCTGTGTTTTTTAAATAGATTGAAAGGGAACTTTGAAAGACAACGAACACGATCAATATTAAAATATTACACGCTCGATTTTATGTTTTTCTGATAAAAATTACAAGAGATAACGCTAAAATTCCAGCGTTTTATTTAATAACCGAAAAGCATTAATGCATATTTATCTCAGCTTTTTACAAACATATTATTAAAGTCAACAATAAATTTTTAACAGATTTTGTAATCAATGAAATAAAAAAGGAATATTGGTTCCAAACGCAAACTTTTTTATTGCTTGTTTTACCTTTCTTCTCGCTTTTATGTCAAAAATAAAACTTTCTGGGAGATTATTGGCCTACTTTATCACCAAACGAGAGAAAAACAAAAAAAAACCGTTACCGTAATTTAATCATTTTTAGTTGCAGAAAATGTTCTTTATATTCGATAAAATATTGATTTGATTTATTGGGCAATATTTTCGTTTAAAAAATGGTTTATAGCATTAATGAATTGATTGGAAAAAAATGACAGTAATGCTTAAACTGTAAAATTTATTATTCTTTAAAACGTTATAGTAATAAAGAACAGTTTATCTGATTACCCAAACAATAAACATCACCAGATATCTTTTGAAGAACACATAAATAACAGTCTATTTGTCTGTAAACCTTTGAAATAGTTTTTTAAATAGATTGAAAGGGAACTTCGAAATCCAACGAACATGATCAATATTAAAATATTACACGCTCGATTTTATGTTTTTCTGATAGAAATTACAAGAGATAATGCTAAAATTCCAGCGTTTTATTTAATAACCGAAAAGCATTAAATGCATATTTATCTCAGCTTTTTACAAACATATTATTAAAGTCAACAATAAATTTTTAACAGATTTTGTAATCAATGAAATAAAAAAGGAATATTGGTTCCAAAAGCAAACTTTTTTACTGCTTGTTTTACCTTTCTTCTCGCTTTTATGTCAAAAATAAAACTTTCTGGGAGATTAATGGCCTACTTTATCACCAAACGAGAGAAAAACATGACAGTAATGCTTAAACTGTAAAGTTTATTATTCTTTAAAACGTTAAAGTAATAAAGAACAGTTTATCTGATTACTCAAACAATAAACATCACCAGATATCTTTTGAAGAACACATAAAATAACAGTCTATTTGTCTGTAAACCTTTGAAATAGATGAAAAGGGAAGAAATCACCATATCATTTATGACTTATTTTCGTCACCACTATCATTTTAAAAACATAACCATAAACAATGAACTCATTGAAGCTGCTTTAAAACCAATAAAACCAAATTTCTAAATATTAACTTCGAGGGTAGTTTTTATTTTTATTTTCAAAACAGTTAATGAATAACTGCTTCCAAGAATTATGTTCGCCGTTATCCAGTTTATACTGCAACTTAAAATCACAAAGACAAGAAAGCGTTTCTTAACCATTATTTTATAGAAAGGTGAAATATGCATATCAGGAATCGCCACATTCAGAAAAAACAGCCTCCCCACACAGTCAAGAAGAAGAGAGGGAGAGAGCATGGTTAATAAAATTATCAGTTTCAAAAGAGACACCACTAACAATTAACAAAAATGAGAACCCGAGGGGTTACCGCCTTGGAACGGTCAGTGGCAAATGAAATTGCCACTTGGGGGTTTAAACCAGGTTCTATGGTGCACCAACCTCACACTTGCCCCAATAGGTTCTCATAACCCAAAACAAATACAAGTTGTCTTGGTGAAAAAACTCCAACCCACTTATTGGCTCAACAATGTTGCATGCAAAAGCACACAAACATATAAAACATAAGAATTTAATAGCATTGCAAAGCCAAAGGGCAGGTACTCAATGATCTTACCGAGACCAGAGCTCCTGGAGTAAAATCAGCAAGAACACGATGACAAGGATAAAAGAAACAAATCGAGCTTCTAGGTTCTTTTAAGAAAAGATTTCCCCATAAACCTTCATAAACTCTTAAACCCATGCCACCGTCGTGCAACCAAAGAGGTAAGCATAATGATCAACTGTAGAAGGGTTAATCACCAGGCATGCAGAGCGCTGTAAAATATCATGTTGGTAACCTTTCTTTTTAAATTACAGATGGTTTTTACGAATAACCGGGAGAAATTAACATTGCCCTTTATCTTCTTTAGTTTATAAATTAAATCTCCATAAAAAACTAGTGTGAAATACCTTGTTGCAATAGTGATTTTAAACTGCATCTGTATTTATGAATTAGATCTGGGTATCGACGATAAATCTGGCAAAATGTTTTCCTTAATTTGTGATACCGATAACCTTGTTTTAAAAGTTTTTCTGTAATGCAAAGGTTACGTTCATTGAAATCATTAATATCGTTGCAAGCTCTTGAAAAGCGAACAAGCTGTGAAATATAAACCCCGTAAGATGTTGCACGGGGAACATCGCCGTCTAAAAACGGAAAAATTACTATATTATAATTAAAATCATCTCTTTTATCATATATTTAAGTAGTGACATAACCATTTTCAATTGACAGATTTAGATCGAGAAAGTTTGCTTGCTGTTCTGAAGTGTTCGCTTTATTAAGTTGTAGTTCTTTAGTGTAGATCTTATTAACCAGTAATGGAAAATGGTTATTATCTATATTTAATAAATCATCAAGGTACCTCGAGGTGTTGTTAAAAGCTGTAATAATATCATCTTGATGTTCAGTAGAAAGAGATAACATAAAGTCTCTTTCATAACAGTATAAAAACAGATCAGCAACAAGGGGTGCACAATTAGTACCCATTGGGATGCGTATTACTTGTTTAGAAATAGAGGTACCGAATCTAACATAAATATTATCCAGTAAGAAAGTTAGCGACTCTATTAGGTCTTGACAAGTCCATAAAGTATAATTATCATTATAATTATAGAGATTTTATTTAACCATTAAATAAAATAAACTTTTGTTTTGGATTTGAAGACTTTATGAAACCCAAATGATTTTCCTATCAGTTTAATAGCTTATGGCAGTTATATAGCTTATGTATGTCACATTTGTAAGTCTTAACACAACAGAAGGTATTGAAAAATGGTGGATAAAGAGTTAATATAATGTTCTGTCACTCGTTGATTTTATTAAAGCAAACATGGTTATCGATCCCGCTACATTTCTGTATGAATGATGATACACATTGTAACTACTTTAGCGTTTCAAAAACCTGGCTGAAACATTTCAAAGATATTTCGGTGTAACAGACGATAAATGCTTAACAGAATCGTGATTCATGTAAAATATGAAGTTTCCTATTTTTCGTTCTTTTTAGTATAAGACAAATGATAAATTGAAAATTGAAATATACAATTTTGCAGATGGCCTTTACAAATTCACAATAAAGTAATTCGTTAAATTGAGTTTTAGATGAAAAACTAAACCTTATATTATTTTGTGTAGCGTGTCTCTGGAACAGTAACGGAACAGTAAAAACAGATTATTCCTCATGTTAACAACAAAACATATTACCCTGGAAATTCGAGATAACAACATGCAGCACGTTAATTTGTCAAGTAAAGCCTTTAATTTCCATCAATAAACGTCAAACATGCAACAGAGATAACGATAGATAACGATCAAGCATGTGTATTGCTGAACAAACAGTAGTCCGTGAATGCATAAATAAATGGCATTGCTTGTCAGAAGTTAAATTAGATCATTGATGATGCTACTTTGACAACTAAGTTAAAAACATATCGGAAAAACCAACTTTCAGAAAATACTATCACTTCACACAGCAAGTAGAAGAGAAAGAAAGCAAGAGAGAAATTAATTTGTAACAATACTAGTATCAAAAGTAAGACATAATAACAAATATCGGAAATCCGAACAAACGGGATACTGATTTTAGGAAAACAATGCATTTTGGGGACTTAAACCAATGTCAAAGATCCATGGACCTTACGCTTGCACCGCTTGCTTGTTCAAAACTTATATGTATAGGTCATACATGTTGTATTAAATAAAAGACAAGTTCACCAGTCTCATTGAAAAAACGTTTGCAAGAGAAAATAAAACTTTTATCGCTTGTAATGATCACTGAGCATTTTTACAGATGGTTCTTACGATAATTTTACATTATGGACCTGTCATGACCTGAAAGAGTCGCTATCTTTCTTACTGGATAGCATTTATGTTAGATTTGGTACCTCTATACACAAGCAAAAGGCATTAAAATGGAAACTAATTGTGAACCTCTTGTTGCTGATCTGATTTTATACTGTTATGAAAGAGTCTTAAAGATTATGTTATCTCTTTCTACCGAACATCAAAATGACATTATAGCCTTTACCTCGAGGTTACTTGATGATTTGTTGAATACAGATAATAACAATGCTAATTACAATGATCCATCTCTAGTTAAAATTTATCTTACTGTACTACATATTAATAAAGCGAAACTCCAGAAAAGCAGTCAAACTTTCTTCAAATCTTTCAGTTGAAAATGGTATCGTCACTACTATACATCTATACTAGTACTAGCAATGAACTGAGCTAAAATAAAAAAAAAACTTGCCAAAAATAACATGAAAAACTCCTATTACATTAGTGATCACCAATATGCTTTTCTTGGAAGTTGTCGGTAAAGCGAAACTCCAGAAAAGCAGTCAAACTTCCTTCAAATCTTTCAGTTGAAAATGGTACCGTCACTACTATACATCTACACTACAAATGAACTGTCAGAGCTAAAATGAAAGCTTGACAAAAATAACATGAAAAACTCCTATTACATCAGTGATCATCGATATGTTTTTCTTGGATGTTGTCGGTTCTGTATCTATCAGTTAAAAAAAAAGAAAAAATAGAAAAGAATGGTTGTGGTCATACATGTTGTATGGAAACAAAGCGTTAGATTTTATTCTGTATTTAATTAAAGGTAAGGGATAATTTGCAAAAACAACCACTCAGCGGGTATTTAAGCAACTGTTTCTTATTTCTTTGCATCAGTGGGCTTTACATTTTGTGTTTTTCCTTATGTAGATGCCGGCATAAACTTCTAAATTTGACAATCAAACAATCTGTTTAAGACATTAAATGAATGTTTAAAATTATCAATCTCATCACTATTTATGAAAGAGGAGACAATCTTGACCGCTGTGAAAAATTAACAAAATCTTCATGCTTTATCAAATGTCCGGATATGTGCAATTACTACAAATTAAATAAGAGATCAAATATAGCATCTCTGAACATTTTTTTTTAATTTAAAAAATGGTAAGTTTTCATTTTTGCTTAGTGTATAAGATAAAAGGTGTGATTTTAATTTTAATATAGTAAATTTTTCGTTTTTAGACGGCAATGATCGTCGTGCAACTTCTTACGTGGAATATACCTCACAGCTTGTTCGCTTTTCTAGATAATGATTTCAATGAACGTCGATGAATAACAGAAAAACTTTTAAAAGAAGGTTATCTATCACAAATTAATGAAAACCTTTTACAAGATTCATCGCCGATACCCAAATTGAATTCAAAAATACAGGTGGTGTTTAAAATCGCTATGATTGCAACAAGGTATTTCACAGCAAGCTTTTATGGAGATTTAATTTTAAAAAACTAAAAATTAGAAAATAAAAGGCGATGTTAATTTCTCCGCGTAATTTGAAAAAAAAACATCCGTAAATTCAAAAACAAACGTTATCGACATCATATTCTAAACCGATCTGCATGCCTAGAGATTACCCCATACAGTTGGCCATTATGCTTTCCTCTGTTGTTTCACGGCGATGGCAGGGTGTTAAGAGTTTAAGGTTTATTAATGAAGGTTCAAAGGCGGTCACACCAAGGGTTCTCTCTTTCGATAAGTGTTTCTGGTTTCTTGTTTATTTTTTTTTATAAACACGTGCTCTCTTTTTTCTCTCTACATTTTCGCTCTGTGAAAGCGTGTTTTCTGAGTGTGGCGATTCCTGATTTGCATATTTCACTTTTTTATTATTTACTTTTATTTTACGCGTCTGATAATTTTTTAACTTTGTAATCTAAGCCAGACATATTGACTGTTGTAAAAGGGTAAATTAAAATACTCTCAAAAGGCCTTGTATACCAAAGGTATATCTAAATACTATCAAAAGGCCTTGTATACCAATCAGTGCTGGGGTATTACTATATTCTAACAAGCACTTTAAAAAATAGGTTTTAGTCGCCGGGGAAGAGTACACTACAGTTGTTATTTTGTTGCAGGACACAGGTGCCATTTACACTAATTTGCTTACTGAGAATTTTATTATTATAGAAATTAAAAGACTAAAGGCAAGTCGCTTTTCTTAGGAAATCAAATTATTGCATAAAATGCACGTATTTGTATCTACCTCAGAGGAAGGGGTAGGGGAAGAAGGGAGGCCACCGAACTTGAGACCACCCAACTATTAAACTCACTTTTTCCCAGTCTCCTAACATGGTTCTCATAACGAGGTTTCACTTAAAATTTAGTAAGACTTTAAACAGGAAAATATTCGTCTTAATATTGTCAGACAATTTTTGATAACACTATTATTTGATTGATTTGTCTCGTAATCTTCTACAATCTTCTACATTCTCATTAATAAACGTCAAACATGCAAAAAGATAAACACAGACGTGCACCTTCTAATATGTTCATCACACACATACACATATAGTGATAAACCCCGCTATCTCCAGACCATTCTTGCCAACAGTAAGTGGAGGTTTTATATTGATATTGTCTTCATGATAGACTTGAGCTAAAATGCCAGTGTCTAACTTTTGTCCAGCATGAATCGTTATTTGTTTTATAAAATATATTATTAAAGTATTTGCATGTAGTAATTAAATGGTAGTCATACTACACAAGAAGAAAATATACGTCATTAACCTGATTTGGAATATAAATACAACTACTTTAGTTAAATAAAAAAAACTACAAGAAAAACTGTGTATGTTGAATACATAGATGCCTTATTAGAGATGGACAAATTCACTTAAAATCAAGCAGGCCTTTATTACAAAACGCCGTGCAACGTAGTCCATATACACGATATTATAGTGGTATGCATTCATGCTTCCCTTTTTGCATCCCGTTAGATTACCGGTTCTCTTTTTCGTTAACATGTATGATATATTTTGTGCAATTGAACATTTTATAAACCCATGCTTTCATATTCCTCTCTACAATCCCATTTTATTTAGTCACATAACATTTGACGATTAATTCTGACTTTTTTTTCTTTCTTCGCGGGTGAGCAGTGATATACAGTTGGTAAACACATCTTAATCATTCAGCTTTCATGTTTTCATTCAACGATCGGAATAAAACAAGATTTGTCTGTTTCATAATTTTTGCGGAATTTATTTCCTGTTTTAGTCAGTATCAAAGTTTTGTGACACTATCTTTTATGTTTTGACGTTTTTCATCTGATCACAAACAGAAAAGATATTCCACAAAACAGACTGTCTCAATATGAAGAATCAAAAACTGCGTAAATGATTGAACTGCAATGTCTATCAGGAAAAATACATCAATTTATGTGCCATGAACCAATTCTGGAATGAACTCAAATCCGGCTCGTAATTAAGGTTATGACAGTTATTCTGTTACAATGCCAAGTATAACATCAACTTGACAAGTTTATGTTGATTAAAATGTCTATTTCTGTGCTTTGTACTATAAAACTGATTATTTCTCTGGGTGTTGACGAATTTAGAGAAAACAGATACACGATAAATAAAATGCACTTAAGATGATAAGACCGCTACCACTGGAATGTTACATTTTAAACAGATACATGTAATAATTGGAATGCAATTATTCTTCTACCTCGATTATCTTCAAGTCGGCTAAATTATTGATATCTGCATGCGAAAATGTAGACTGTTGATTTAAATTGTCAATGATATTTATCATTTATAAACCAATATAAATTGATAATTGTAAATAACAATAATTTTGTTATACTTTTTGGTCAGTCAAACGATATCACAAATTCATACATATAAAATGGATTTATTTCAGACGTGTCGTGAAAATACCGTAGACTTACGACAAGAGTTCTTGAGCATTTTTCGTTTCATATTTTGTTAATGTGCGTGTTTGCTTACAACAACAACAATCACATTTATTGCATTAAACACAAAGAGCTTATAGCAAATACATAAATATTAAGTGGTAGACATTTATCTGAGAGGCAATGTAAAAACTGAATGTTAGCAATATAATTTTCATAATGTTATTGTCTTTCTTTCACAGCTAAAAAACGTCGCAATATTATAACTTTAGTCGTTTTCAAATTCTCTGTCAAATTTATTATATTTGGCCAATCGTAAAAATAACGCTAAACTATTTTAAACGTAAATTTCTATATTTAGGACAAACTGAAACAAAATGGTACTCGCTTTCTATTTGTTTCATGTTGCATTTCTTTAATATTCTTTCTGACCTCGTATGTTATTATATTTTCCTTTTTCAATTTCTAGGTCATGCGCCGAAAATCTTAATTTTGTTAAAGCCAAGCGGTCTTTATTTGCTTTCATACAATCAAGATATTTTTCGAATGTAAAGTTATATTTAAACATGCAAAACGATTCTAATCTTTTCAAATTATTTATTCGAAAGGACTTTTGTTGTTTATAAATATCTAAAAGTCTTTGCTTAATCGGTTGTATATCTATTACCATGTTATATCTGTTGTACCAAATATACGACATTTTTATGATATCTCAACAACGTATGCAAAACATTTTCCACTTTGATGAAACATTAAACTACTGCCTACAAAACTACACTGAACAGAAACATCAAGCTAGTGTTAAAGTGAAAATAGTCTTGACACATCTTTACCACCCTTCAAAATCAGTCCAAAAGCTTTACATTTCGGGACCTGATTAAATATGACCTGCCAATCCATTGATTTATACCCATGATATTGTTTAAAAAGGCTTTTTTTAACTGGGTTTTATATAAATGACCAAAACTACAGTTCAAACATTTAACCAATGCAAAGTAAGCCTTTGTATAATATTATTGCCCAATATTGCCCAATCCCTGACTATCTGAAATGCCATCAGTAAACTTTCTGAAATCAAATTAATGATCAATGTCTCATCTTAGATTGCAATAATATATTGTGCATTATTGAAGTAATACTAATCTTGATGCGACAGTTCTCATCTGCAAGCTTCTGAACACATTTATTTGCAGTAACTCATATATACTTAATCGTATGAACATCCACTTTCCTTGCTTTTTGTCCTTTTAATTCGATTTACCGACCAAATAGTTGTTTGTAAATCTAATAACATTTGACACTCCAGATACAGGCTTTCATGCAAATGGTTACTTTTTATGGAGAACATATTGTAATAAAGTTTCGTGCTGAAGACATAAAATATTCCATTAAAAGAGTTATAAATATACATGCACTACAAACATAACTCTGGAGTTATAGTGCTTTTGTGCAAAAGCGATCTTTTATGTTCACGGTTCTACCGTGAATATAATATAAGCCTGGGATAATTATAACTTATAAAGCATAAAGCGTAAAGCATAAACTACTGACTGCTCGAACTACTAGGTCCCATTTTGAATGTCATTATTTCCTCAAAATCATGGAGCCGTATGATGATTCCAAAAATCAAAAGCTGATAAGGTGAAAACTCTTATTATTCATAATCAGAGCCTCTGTTATTGTTGAAAAATTACATAGGCGAGAAACATCTGCTTCGGCTCCAGTAAAATACTATTACCTTACAGGACACCTTTACTATTACAAGGCAGCCGACGCTATGCATTGAATAAGGAAGGAAAAACATTAGGAACCACTCTCAGAAAACACTGTCTCTTCTACATCCAAATAGAGGAAGAGAAAACATGACTAAACAACAGTTTAGTAATCGTTTCTCTGTTTGTAGTTTATTTGATCTAGTATTTGTTTCCACAAAAGTAAACCGATGCAACTAAAAACTGCCATATTATTAATATTAGTCAATTTTACAAGTATATCAAAACACAATCCGCCTAAGTAAACTGGCTGAACTGATTTTAATGGACAACACATAGTAGTTTCATAACTTGTCTTAGTCATACTTCACAAAATAGTTGGTTTCATGACTTGTTTTGCTTTGTAAAAGATGTTAAAAACTTTAGTATATATTCCTTTTTTTATATTCATTTGTATTATTGTCGACAGTGTAGTTACTGTACATGTAATTGTATTGACATAGTTTTTGTCTCTAGAAGTTGTTTTCTCTGTCCTAGTATTTAAATAAATTAGTTAAATCAAAAGTGCTTATATCAATGCTACAGACATGTCTCCATTCCCTTTATATTGTGGTTTTCCAAAACTCATAGATGCTTATTATAATAAGCTCATTTTCATTACCCATTTAATTTGTTACGTGTCGTATTCCGGAAACGCAAACCATTCATAAACACTCAACTGACCTTATATTTAGGCATTTTAGACATTAGTATAGGAGATAACTGCAAGCATTACGTTCGTTTGTCACTTAGAACCTTTAATTCTCGTCATAAAACGTCACATTTGGATAATGGGTAAAAACGATGCGTGTGCAATTCCTGAATAAAGTAAAGACTTTGAATCTAAAAGTAAATGATAATTGTTTTCAGAGTATATATTTCAATGCAGAAGTCTCGGAAGTCGAGACTTTAACGTAATAACACTACTTGATAGTCACGGTAGTAATGCAGATAAATACAATATTTCGGGTAAAGACATTTAATTTAAAATAAATGGTCAATTATTGTGTGAAACCCTTCTAATGGAAATATGTGAAAAATCAATAGTTTTCTCATCTTTTAAAGAAACGAGAAGAAGAAAAAATAATAAATTAGGTAAAAGGAAAAGAACTTTACGAAAATTCGGTTAATGAGAAATAGTAGGAGGCTCTATTATAAGGTCACAAACTAAATGTGTTCCAGAAAGAGAAAAAAAAAGTTTACTAGATAAGAATAAGTCTTAAGGTGTTGAGACAATATGTAACATTAATTAATTGACTGGAACTCTTCTGATTGAAATAAGGCAAACTCATCTTTGAAAAAAGAAACAAGAAGACAAAAATGAAATTAATTTTTATAAAAAAAAACGGTTTCGAAAATTCGCTTGACACCTATTCTACAGGAACAGAAAAATATTATTATTTACGGAAGCGTTAAAGGGCCTCGAGATGTGAGTAATTCTTTTGAGATTTTATACTTATTTTTGTCAATTTGTTGAATTACTATCAGAATTTCTACTTGCTTTTCTCAATTCGTTTAAAAACAGTTGTAACTTTTTCCACTTAATAATTCTTCAATTGAAACAAAGTTATATACAAATTGAAATAATAAGTTTCGACAAACTAGATAATTTCTGTCTTCTCGACAAGTTTTTGTCGCGTAAACTTCTCGAAAAATAAAATTTACATAAAAGTTTAAAACGAGATATATACAAAATGTTTACTTCGAAATCGGTGACATAGACGAAAGGGGATAACATGCATAAAGGAGGTTTTTATAAATAGAGTTTGAAACTGAATGTTTGTTTCAACAAAGTTGATTTTTTTCATTTTTCAGGCCCCTTTTATCGATAATTACCTTAAAGTATATAATTGCTAAATTCACAAGCTTTTGATGTTAACTAACTTATTAAAATGATTTTAAACACATACTTCAGATAGCACTTGTTTGGACGGAAAGGTTACTTCGGACCGGAAATTATCTAACTGATGAAGTAAATGGGGTTTAAATAACTTTTTTGTTCAATGTCCCAAAATGTCTCGTTTTTTAAATGTTAAATACTTCAATCATTTTTTCACCAATTTTTCATATTTAAAAAGGCGTTGCAAATGCTATGAGCAGGCAAATAGCAAGTGCGTATCCAGGATTTCAGCAAGGGGGTTTCTTCAACTCAGCGAGTCTCTTTTTTACAGCGTCAATTTGCAACTGAGCTATAACATCAGTCCTTCGGATACTTCAAGGGTTCTCAATAAATAATGTTTGTAAAAGGCCCCAATGAACAATGAATTTTAAGAGTCATAAATAATATAGGGGGGGGGCGGGCCTGCTCCTCTGAAAATTGTGAGATATTTTGTGGGAATTTTATAGCAAGTTTTGAACTACTCCTTCATACTTGATTATAGCTATTTCTTTGTGAGCAGTAGTGATGCACTCAGATCCAAAAACTCTGCCTCATTACCTGAGTCTAGATATGCGACTTACAATGCTTCAACTCAAGAAGTTGTTAATTAGAGAAAAACAACTGCTCGAAATGGCTAAGTTTAGGGTTACCAATTTCTGGTCAATATTTTCGCCAGTTGGAAAATGTTGAAGACTTTTAAGATGCACCACTAACTGTTTGTGGTGGGATTGGGTTTAAAAATAGATGGAAAGGGAACTTTGAAAGCCATCTAACACGACACATATGAAAATATTGCGGGCTCGACATTGAACAAAAAAAGTTATTTAAACCCAATTTACTTCATCAGTTAGATAATTTCCAGAGAAACGTTTCCATCCAAACAAGTGGTATCTAAAGTATGTGTTTAAAATCTTTTTAATAAGTTAGTTAACATCAAAAGCCTGTGAAATAAACTGTATACTTTAAGGTAATTATCGATAAAAGAGGCCTGAAAAATGAAAAAAAATCAACTCTGTTGAAACCTCCTTTATGCATGTTATGCCCCTTTTGTCTATATCACCGATATCGAAGTAAACATTCCGTATATATCTCGCTTTAAACTTTTGTGTAAATTTTATTTTTCGAGAAGTTTACGCGACAAAAACTAGTCGAGAAGACAGAAATTATCTAGTTTGTCGAAACTTATTATTTCAATTTGTATATAACTTTGTTTCAATTGAAGAATTATTAAGTGGAAAAGGTTACAAATGTTTTTAAACGAATTGAGAAAAACAAGTAGAAATTCTAATAGTAATTCAACAAATTGACAAAAACAAGTATAAAATCTCGAAAGAATTACTCACATCTCGAGGCCCTTTAACGCTTCCGTAATTATTAGATATCGGGAAGAAAGATCATAATTAATTCTCTTTGAACGGGTCAATAACACAACTGGTTCTAAATGGAGACCTTCGGAATGCTTTTATTTATTTAAATTTTAACGTTTGTGAGAATTGTTGTCTTGGTTAAATATTCTTACATATCAAATAATTATTTCTTTTGTTAAATACTGAATCGAATTTGTGTACATATTTCCGCCATCTATCATGTTTAAAAATCTGCTGTTTATCTTTTTTTTAAAATATACAACAATAAAAATAAAAAATAACAAGAATCAAATTTTACAGAAAATCTGCTTCCGATCGTATTACGGAAGCGTTAAAGGGCCTCGAGATGTGAGTAATTCTTTCGAGATTGTATACTTATTTTTGTCGATTTGTTGAATTACTTTTAGAATTTCTACTTGTTTCTCTCAATTCGTTTAAAAACATATGTAACCTTTTCCACTTAATAATTCTTCAATTGAAACAAAGTTATATACAAATTGAAATAATAAGTTCCGACAAACTAGATAATTTCTGTCTTCTCGACAAGTTTTTGTCGAGTAAACTTCTCGAAAATTAAAATGCACATAAAAGTTTAAAGCGAGATATATACGAAATGTTTACTTCGATATCGGTGATATAGACGAAAGGGGCATAACATGCATAAAGGAGGTTTTTATAAATAGAGTTTGAAACTGCATGTTTGTTTCAACAAAGTTGATTTTTTTTTCAGGCCCCTTTTATCGATAATTACCTTAAAGTATACAGTTTATTTCACAAGCTGTTGATGTTAACTAACTTATTAAAAAGATTTTAAACACATACTTTAGATAACACTTGTTTGAATGCAAACATTAATCCGGAAATTATCTAACTGATGAAGTAAATGGGGTTTAAATAACTTTTTTGTTCAATGTCTCAAAATGTCTCGTTTTAAAAATGTTAAATACTTTAATCATTTTTTCACCAACTTTTTCTATATAAAAAGGCGTTGCAAATGATATGAGCAGTTTGAAAATGTTGAAGACATTTTTAGATGCACCAATAACTGTTTGTGGTGGGATAGGGTTTAAAAATAGATGAAAAGGGAACTGTGAAAGCCTTCTAACACGACACATATGAAATATTGCAGGCTCGACATTGAACAAAAAAAGTTATTTAAACCCCATTTACTTCATCAGATAATTTCCGGAGTAACGTTTCCATCCAAACAAGTGCTATCTAAAGTATGTGTTTAAAATCTTTTTAATAAGTTAGTTAACATCAAAAGCTTGTGAAATAAACTGTATACTTAAAGGTAATAATCTATAAAAGGGGCCTGAAAATGAAAAAAAAATCAACTTTGTTGAAAAAAAAACATGCAGTTTCAAACTCTATTTATAAAAAACCTCCTTTATGCATGTTATGCCCCTTTCGTCTATAACACCGATATCGAATTAAAAATTTCGTATATATCTCGCTTTAAACTTTTATGTAAATTTTATTTTTCGAGAAGTTTACTCGACAAAAACTTGTCGAGAAGACAGAAATTATCTAGTTTGTCGAAACTTATTATTTCAAATTGTATATAACTTTGTTTCAATTGAAGAATTATTAAGTGGAAAAGGTTACAAATTTTTTTAAACGAATTGAGAAAACAAGTAGAAATTCTAATAGTAATTCAATAAATTGACAAAAATAAGTATACAATCTCGAAAGAATTACTCACATCTCGAGGCCCTTTAACGCCTCCGTATCGTATAATACAGAACTGCTTTCCTAGAAATAAATTAGTTTAGACAAGTAAAGTACATTCATCTAATACATTTAATTGAAGTAATTTTCGTTCCTTAATAATAATAATGAGTAGTATTCGCTTTTAATTTAGCAAATTACATTGTAAAAATTAACCGTAATGCTTAGATTTCAAGTGATGTGGTTATATTGAACTCCTGGAAAGGGGTTTTACTTCTTAAATGCACACATACAATTTAATCATGTTTGTTAAACGTACAATGTGAAATGAATGACTTGCAAAAACTGACTTTCAGCATCGGTAATACAAGGTCCAGTTTGAATCGTAAACATTTTGCGACGAGAGAATTTTATTTCTTATTATTGGACTTCACGTTATCTTTTTATATCTAGTTTTGGTCAATGTACATATTGACGATGATTTCATCATCTAATTTTCAGATGGAAGGATACAAATAGTGTTTCAGATCTCTTTCTTGTTCAATAATTTATTTTACAGTTAACACCGAAGCGAATTTGTGTTTTATCTAATAACGAATAATGCTAGCAAGACTTCGAGAAATGGTTATTTCCACCGTCTATCATTTAACCTTTAAGGGACATAAAGAAGCACTTATCTCACTTGACTCTAACACAGTAGATGCCAATCTTGTTGTTATATGCAGAAGATTTAATTAGTGTAAAGACAGAACATGTTGTAAGATGGTCGCTTACAAGTGTCTAAATCTTCTGGTCATTCAGCATTCGATTACTGTAACATTGTAAGAGAATTACAAGACATATAAAACTACAGTCGAGGAAACATATATTATTATTGCTTACTTAATAAATTTTAAAAAGTCAAGCATTTTATAACCACACAATGTAATGGAATTCCGTTCTGGAAATCAGAATCTGCAGACCTGGTGATTCACCCGTCTGCAGTTGACCATTATGCCGCGACGGTGGCAGGGGTTTAAGAGTTTATAAAAGTTTATAGGGAAATCTTTTTTAAAAGGACATAGAAGCTCGATTTGTTTCTTTTATCCCTGTCATAGTGTTCTTGCTGATTTGACTCCAGGTGCTCTGGTCTGGGTAAGGTCATTGAGTACACGCCCCTTTGGCTTTTCAATGCTAAGCTTCTTATGGCTTATATTTTTGTGTACTTTTGCATGCAACATTGTTGAGCTGATGAATGGGTTGGAGTTAATCAACAAGACAACTTGTACTTGTTTTGTGATACATGTATGAGAACCTGTTGGGGCAAGTGTGAGCTTGGTGCACCCTGGAACCTGGTTTAAACCCCCCAGTGGCAATTTGTTTTGCCACTGACCGTTTCAAGGCGGTAACCCCAAGGGTTCTCTTATTCGTTAATTGTTTGTGGCGTCTAATTTGAATTGACATACATTGTACTTATAAAAAAACATGCTCTCTCTTCCCTTCATTTTTGCTGCGTGGGGAGGCTGTGTTTTGTGAGTGTGACAATTCCTGATATGCATATTTCATCTTTTGTTAATTATTTGATGTTGTGCTCTTTAGTTTTTTATCTAAACATTTGATTTGGTTACTTAGCATTGCGACTTATTGCATACATGTAAAACTTATTGCAACACTGTAGAAATTAATGTTAAATGAAATGTGAATAGTTATTTAATTAAAACTTAATTATAACTTTCTAATATCACTGTAACTGGATGCTTTTCATTATTTAGAAATCAAACAAAGCCTGAGCTATGTTAAGATTTACAATTAAGCTTGACCGTGGTTCAGTTGCAGGCTAACACAGTCTGATAAGTACCTAAATTTGTTTTCTAGCTATATTAAGAATGCCTCTCTCCAGGCTGACTAAATACATGTGGCTAAAAATGTACACCCTGATCAGACTATGCGGATAAGCAAAAACAAATTTGAAACCTTATAACGAAGCATACGAAAATGGATTACTTAGCACTTAAAATCATTTAAGACTCTCATCGCCTATAAGGATTACATTTATAAAAAAAGACGTTTATTAGAAGAAATTGTTTTATAATTACTTATTGGAACAACATGTTTCGCCTTTTAAGTAACTGAAATCTAATATAAAATACATTTTCTTAATGCATTGCTGTTTCTAAATCTAAATGTCAAGCTAGAGGTCATCACGGGATATCTGAATGCCTCGCATTTAACAAATTATTGGTTTTATCTTAGAACTCTTCTAGCGCTTGAAATTTGTCTGTTGGATTTGCGTTGGTAGTAATTATTTTGCAGAAAAGGCATACGAGTGCTATACAATTAATGTCAGTTGCTCGTTCGCTGCTTCTGTGACTCAACTGAACTGAATTTTCGTTTATTGTTTGTGGTGTCTATTTTGAATTGTATTATTTTATAATCCATGCTTTCTTTTCATATTTTTGTTATGTGGTGAGGCTGTGTCATCTGGATTTGGCCATTACGAAAGAAAATATTTCACTTTATTATAATCACAGTAGTTTTGTCTGGGCTGTGAGGCGACCGTAAAATTTCTCTCCATACTTTCAATCAATAATTTTATCATTTCATCTCTTAGGGACAGGATTTTACATTCACTTTTCGCAACCTCCATTTACTCGGGTATTGAGTACGTAAAATACTGTCGAAACAAAATATCAAACGATTTTCAATACTCGATAATATCTGCTCCTGGTCCCCGCCAATAAATTCGCTTTCTGCTCCATGGACCTTCCCATTTCTATAAGCCAGCTCTATTCACTAAGCCCTCGCGAATTTGTTAAAAGTCAGTTTGTGCTAATATTTCACAAATTTTCCAATAGTGCTTACATATTTGTGCAGATTTTCAGATCTACGGAGCATTTTGCTATAAAACGCTGATCTTAAGAGTTCATCACAAACTTCCGTACTAAAATCGCAATAACATGTTTATTATCCCTTCTACCACTTCAAAAATCAACGGATATGTGCAGAATTCATTTAACTTTTAAAATCAGTCGATATTTCTTTCCAAGAGTTAATCAAAACTATCGAAAATGATAATTTCTTACACTTCTGAAAAGTATGAAAAAACTTACCGTCTCTGCACCTGGATGTGCCGTCCGCTCCTGGCTCTGCCGGTTGACGGGTGTTATTAATATAGTTTATGTATAATATAGTTAACCGTCATGTAAAATGTCCATATGTTTATTAAACCAAGGTCTAGCATTTAAAAAAAAACATTATACAAATTGTATAATTACACCCGTTTCGCTATGGATTCGTGCGCTGTTATATATACCAGTATTCATTGTTACTTTAAGAGAAACAGATAAAGACTTTTGCGTGAGGAGATTAACAGGCAAGTATGAAGTGACAGGTTAATTCCCTTTTATTTATATGATTTTAATGCTTTGTATAACATTTTCTGACCAGAATGTCAAATTAACAAGCAGTTTTAATCGCAGAATTAGTTTGAATAATTACACCATGCTTTTCCTTCCGACGTAATTGATTTGAAGTTTGTGCAGTGTCACTTTGTAGCTCTACAAATTATATTTCTTCTAAATGTTATGATCTGAATGTTATAAAGCTGAGATTGGAAACCAGTCTCAAATCGCAAGTATCTGATTGCCATTCGCCATTTCAGCCAATCAGATGCTTGAGATTTGAGACTGATTTCCATGCTCAAGTTTATAACATTGGGCACTGATGTTCTCAGACTACAGCTTGCATTTTTGATCTCTGACATATTTAAGAACATATCAATATTAAAACTGTTTAATATGAAATTATAAATGAAGCCACTTTCATACGAATTTATCTGCAAACTACTGAATTTTCAACACAACAAGAAGACAAATTCTGTAATGTTATACTGTTATACTTAAAATGCTTTTTTGTAGACTCAAACGTTTTCAAACTGACTTTAATGTTATTTCTGCAGAGAACATAACTGTTCACATTTATAATTACAGATCGGTCTTCACCTCTAAATGAATTCTTTCATATTTACTATTGATGATTGATCACGTTTTCATATAAATCAAAATTAATAAAATATCATTTGCTTTGATTGCATCCGTCCACGCTTTCATCTCATCCATCGGCCGCGTTTTATCAGCTAGGTATGGTAATTGTTGAGGAAACAAACCTGCTTTAGTTTAGCCTATAATAATTATTAATTAATAGTGAATTGTCGATAACTTAATTAGTTACATAACCAAAGTGCGCCGAGACAAAGAGCTAAAAATTATAAGAGCAAGATTGAATGATGAAAGGATAATCAGACTGCAGATCAAGAATAATTGTAGTCAGATATAGAAAGAAAATACATAGTTCAGTTACATAAAGTTATTAACGCATCCGTTACCAAGTACCATTTTCAAATCAAGAAAGCAGGCTCTTATTTAACTTACGCATAGTGTTGTTTATACAACCGCTCATTTGTTTTATCTGGAAAAACTAGGGAGACGTAAGGTTGTGTCGCTTTAGATTACTTAGATTACTTGAACTTTTTATAAACAATCTTCAACTGATGATTGTAAAATTTGTAGCATAATTTTGTCAGTTTCGGGGTTTTAACCTCCTTGAGTAATTTTGGTTGACGGTTAATGGTATGTGGGGATATAGCATATGGAAACAAGACAATTAACTGTAAAACAGCTGTTCTTTTATTCGTTCAACTGTTGAAATTGAGGCCCGACTGCTAAATCTGTAATAATATGCGAAACACGGCAATATGTCTGTGTCTATACATTTACAAGTACACCTGTGCGGTTGAACAAACAGATGGGCCTCACAAAAACATGCCTATCTGAGGAAAGCTAGATGTACTGTTGTAAGTACAGTTGCACTTGGGAAGTGTGTATAATTATACAGACGAGTATAAATTGAATAGGCCGTAACTGCCCCTTTGAGACACTGCTCCGTTCGTCATTTCTTTGTCGATTGACAAAAAAGAAAGTCGTGAAGACATTTAAACTGATGTTTAGTGTTGCTGCGTTTGTGTGGTAAATCTTAATAACACCGGTTTGTTCAAATTTTAATGAGCTGCATTTTGCAGTAAGAAAGATTTTTATAATTATTTTATTTTTTATCAATGACAGTCAAAAGACAAATGCCATAGCACCTTAACACATAGAAAACAAAGAGTGAAGTCTACTGACTGAACACACGTCAAGTTATCTAGATTAAACTTCTTCTTCGTCTTTAACAAGGTGCTTTTTTTCCTTATCTTTTAATAACTTTTCGCCAAAATTGAATAAAAACAGGTGCTTAAGAGTTCCGGACGGATAGTTTTCTTGGTAAATAGGTAACAATGACATTGTTATAGTAGTGTACAGCATATCTGCATCGATCATCCGTCGCCGATACAGCATTGTGTTAAAGTACAGAACAATCAAAGTTGCATAATGACATTAAAATTGTTCTGCTTTATATCGTAAGAAATTATATGCAAATGAAGATATTTATGCCGGATATAATCCACAAGTTTCAATGTTTATCAAGCATTTCATTCATCAAAACAACAATTTTGTGGAAGATAATCAAATTTTAATTGTTGTTTGAAATAATACTGCGCTTCTAAGGACGAATGGAAATCTTATAATATAAGCAAATATTTGCTTCATGCGCCATTGTTTCTTAATGACTAAAAACTCTTAACAATAAATGTCATAAAATCACACGATAAACTCTTATTAAAATGTCTTGATAACATTTCCAGCTGAACATTTTGAATAAGAAGTCTTTGCTCGAGAGTAGTATATTCGTTGTTGCTTATCAAGTATTAGACTGGCTACCGTATTTATTCATATTTACTTATAGAAACATCGAGGGGTTTTCCAAGTTAACCTATGAACCTCACTAAGAAATGTCCTTAAGTGGACAATTCCTGCAGACATTTTAACATATTACATTGCAAATAAATACAAATGGAAAACTGTACTTTTCAACATCAAATAGTCACGATTTTGTAAATGAAGAACCCTCAGATATTCCGTTCAAGTATTTTATTGAATGTTTATATTTAACAGAAATCGAAAGTTTAAAATTCAAAAAATACATTCATTTCTTCTCCGCTAGTATGGTTGATCGAAGTAGAGCTTCTCTTCAAAATCATGGATAGTTCTGAAATCTATAAGAAATCAACTGGGTACAAATATATAACTGTTCAGGGAAATACAAAATAATACTTTTAACAAGATATTACATTAGTAGCAAGTCTAACCTGACAGGAATACACGTAGGCACCAGTTTAGTCAGATTTATAACATTTGCCGTCAGAGTTTGTGGATTGAAATCTCAGTTAGAGATGACGGTACTAGTCACTGCTAGTGACAAATTTAAATAATACTGAAGCTGATTATTAATCATTTTTTCCATAGAAAGTTATTTGTCTGCAAGGTTAATCTAGTTGCAACGGGATTATTGATAACAGCACAAGCATTGCAGATACACGCTGTACTATGCTAAAATCATTCATGGGTGTATAATAAAAAATATTCCTTTTTTGATAAATCCTTTTAAAACATCACGTAAAAACATATAATATAATATTCAGAAAGTTTTAAAATCCTACATAGTGCACAAAGAACAATGTAGTTACATACAATACACTGACTACTCTCGTTTCCCCTACGAGTATACCAATCTCTCTCTCTATCTCCCTCTCTCTCTCTCTCTCTCTCTCTCTCTCTCTCTCTCTCTCTCTCTCTCTCTCTCTCTCTCTCTCTCTCTTTAAAGTGCATGTGAATATTATCATAAAATTCAGATTTAACATAATAATTATGAACTTATTAATTGTACTGGCATGACAAACTTAAACTTATTCGTTAGTTACTTTTCTGCTTGGTTTGTTAATGATAAAATTAATCACATTTGCCTTTGCATTGGGCATTCATGTGAAAATTGTCATATACGACCCAGTGAGCAGTGTATGGAATTTGAACATATATTGGGATAATTTACACTTCTCAATCATGAAATGTACTGGCTGAATGATCATAAGCCTATATTCGGTGTCATTAACTTCCTCGAACCCACGCATCCGCGTGAATTGACCGAATTGCAAAAGGTGAATAGCTCTTGTAGTCTTTATTATCAATGTCTGTTTAGCTCAGGAACGTCCTACAGCAAGGAACAGTTGTTTACAATCTTGACATTTCAGACCGTAATAATATACTTTAAGGAAAAAAAAACAAATATATATTTACCCGTTGCTTCAGTCAGCATATATCAATATGAATGTGCAGTTGTTTGGAAATTGATCATCCTGATGAATAAGTAATCACACTACATGTTTATATAATATATCAACTATAAGTATTGGTAGGTCCGTTACATGTACAAGTCTATCCATAACATACTACGCTTACCGGTCCGTTCTAATACCCCAAACCACCCCAAACTACGCTTACATTAAATAATGTCATAATTAAACAGGAAGCATTTCATTATCTTTCAATCTTCAAGCTGATATTAAATTGAAAATAGAACCCCTGAATTTCAAGAGTCACTGATTTGAAAAGTTACAAACTCGAGAAAACATCAACAATTATGCATAGTATTACACATGATATATACGACTCTTCAATGGCTCTTAATTCAGTTTTTTGCAACATGTTAAATTATTGTAAATATTCCATGTAGTAACGACGCCGACATTAAGATACTTGACTCGAACCGTTGGTTCACCAATTAAAATGGAATAATTGTAGACTTGTTTCTGTCCAGACACGCTAATTCAGATTAAGCTATCGCGTGTGTGTTAAGTTGATGCTGTCTGTCACTGCTGTGACACTGTATATGAAATATTTATGTATTCAGTCTTGTGCTGAATAATGCATCTGTACTTCATTAACAAATACTTACCAGATATTCAAATGATAACTAAAACGCAGTGTGTGCCAAATTGAAATTTACCTCTGCGTATAGCGCACTTTTCCCCCTGGCAATACATAACTTATATGTAACAATAGTGAAAACTTAACTTCGAAGTTGGCTTAAAATAATTGTCAGTTGTTGTTTGTTTCGTAGTTTGATTTTGTCATTTTTTATTAATATGTGGTTAAGTGTCATGCATTGTTTAACGACAATGATAAGATATCAGAAATAAGCACTCATTAACTACCCAACCCTTCGGCGACGTAATGCTATAAGCTTCTTATGTTTTGTTGCGCTGATGAGTGGTTTGGAGTTATCTCACCAAGACAACTTGACTTTTGTGTTGATTTGAGAACCTTTTGGGGCAAGAGTTGGGTTGGTGAACCCAGGAACCTGGATTAAACCCCCAGTGGCAATTTGTTTTGCCACTGACTGCTCCAAGGCGGTAACCCCAAGGGTTCTCTTTTTCGTTAATTGTTTGAGGCGTCTTATTTGAATTGACATACTAATAACAAACATGCTCTCTTTTCTTCTCCTTCTTTTTCGCTGAGAGGGGAGACAGTGTTTTGTGAGTGTGGCGATTCCTGATATGCATATTTCTAATTAGATCTATAAAACGTGCTTCTTATTTTTAATATATCAGAAAAGCCACATATCTTAACACATCTAAAACATAGATATCAATAATATGTTTATTTTTCCCAGACAACTCGACAAGTAACTAAAATATACAGGGGTCTAGGAAAGATCATTTGCATATTGCTACAAAGGGTTTAAAACAGATTCTAGAGTGCAACATCCTCAAACTTTAACGTTAGGTTCTCATATGAACAAATACGTTTATGTTGTCTTTATGAATTTACTCCATGTCACATACTACTCGACGATGTCGTATGTATATGAAAACAGATACCAAAACAAAAATAACGTATTGCCCTTTCACGCAAAAATGCCAAATACTCGTTACTGTTGCTTGGACAACGGTAGATGAAGTTAAATAAGCAAGAAAACGCTGAAAGGCTGTTTGAGCTTTTTAACGTAATGTTTCAATATTCCACATCGGCATTTTGTTGTTTGAAAAACCCTGATTGAGAAAGACAACGGGTATTGCTAGAAAACTACTGTATCGTACCATCTCCGAGATCATTAGGCCGTGTACATTCAATGTCACAGGTTTTCAGTAATCATCAAGAAACAATTAACCTTACAATATATAACGTTAAGCTTTTTAACCCTTTCCTGTATAGATACGCATTTTTACGCATGTGCGACCAGTGTAGATCCAGATCAGCCGGCACATCCGTGCCGTCTGACCAGGATCTGCACTGGTCGCATTTTGGTCAGAAATAACATAATGAATCAAGAAGCGAACAGTTTAGATCCTGATCAGACGGCACGAATGTGCCGGCTGATCTGGATCTAAACTGTTCGCCCTAGCAATAGAGGTGTATCTATACAGGAAAGGGTTAAACGCCTCATCAGAAGTACAATGTGCTCTTGTTTCAAGTCACCTTCAAAGAAGGCAGAGCATTTTTTTTGTTGTCCAGGTCGTGAAACAGACTGTCATACAATGGATTAAGCGCTTCTCAATAGGGAATTTAAAACGATACCGTTTTCTGTTAGCCAAAAGACAATTTCCAAAGATATCAAACATTTGTAGTCACAGACTTTACACCGTCTTAAAATTTACCCTTTTATATGCATTTAATTTTGATTTGTTGTTCCGCGATTAGATTAAAATCAATAACTTATAGCACAGTCACAATACCACCTTTAAATTTGCAATATATCAATTGTTAACATCCACAACAAAGGGAAGTAGAATACACACGTTGCATAAAAATAATTATAACATGATAACTTCCCCTGAATTGCTGAAAGAAAGACTGCTTTAAAAGTTTCTCATATAAGCGATGGCTAAGGAAACATAATATTTACTGTGATAAGAATTGTTAATAAATTTTCAGCTGGGGATGGGAAGATTGTTTGGAGGATAGATTTCCTTCCAAGTGGTATATTTTTATGTTTTAAATTCTAACTTCAACCCAATAACAAAAATTCTTTAGAGTACGAATGTTGAGTGCGGTGTGCGGAGTAGGCAGAGGGAAACCCTTAAAACGTGAAAATGTGCGTCGCGGACAGGTAATTCAACTGCCTTTCTCCTGCTAGCAGTCGAGTATTACAAATAGGCAATTTAACAGAATTCTTCTTGCTAGCAGACAAACATTGCGGACAGGCAATTTTACTGCGTTCTTCTTGCAGACGAGCTTTGCGGACAAGCAATTTAACTGCATTCTTCTTGCTAGTAGACAAACATTGAGGACAGGCAATTTAACTGCATTCTTCTTGCTAGCAGATGAGCATTGCGAACAGGCAATTTAACTATCTTCTTCTTGCTAGCAAACGAGCATTGTGGACAAGCAATTTAACTGCCTCATTCCTGTAACATGTGCATGCAGCAGACAAGCATAGTATAGCGGACAGGCAATTTAACTGTATTCTTCCTGCTTGCAGACGGCAATTTAACTGCCTTCTTCCTGTACGCAAGCAATTTGAGCATAGCGGACAGGCAATTTAGTGCGGTTTTGTTTGCTAACAGACGAGCATTGTGGAAAGAAAATTTAATTGCATTCCTTTTGAAAATAGACGAGCAAATTGGCTGCATTCTTCTTGCTAGCAGACGAGCTTGGCGGACAGGTAATTGAAATGCTATTATCTTGCTAGCAGATAAGCATGGCGGACAGGTAATTGAAATGCTATTCTCTTGCTAGCAGACGAGCTTGGCGGACAGGTAATTCAACCGCCTTCCTCTTGCTACCAGACAAGCATGGCAGACGAACAATTCTGTTGCGTGGTCCGCAAATAGGAAACTAGTATTCAACTGTCTATGTGCCTAGCCTGCTAACGATTTGCTTAGAGAGGATATAGAGTCAGAAGACAGTGAAGGATAGAGGACCAATAAAACAAACCTTAAGCCAGAGATATATCATAATCAGACAGTTTGGAACAAAATAACAAGTTTAAGTTTTGAGAGATATTATAAATTTAACACAAAGTTCTCTCTTAACGAATATCTGGATTTTAATGTTTTTTATTATAGATTGCTTACCGACCTTGTCGCGCATTTGGTTTCAGGCACATTTGACGCCCTAAATGTACCTCACCCTCAATCCTCCAAGTTTGAGAGATATCAGAACAATGAGCAAAAAGTTTACATTGCAGGCTTTGTCTGCACTTTGACAAAATTAATTATTTATGTATTCGTGAAATTTATTTGCCCGTTCACCAACTTAATAAAGACACATGGTAAGAGATATCGTTTAGAACATTTTCAAACATTTAAACATTGATATCTGAACAAAACTCGTGTACCCGTAGATATCGTTATGAATCTTTTATCAAACTTTATGAGGTATTACATTGGCCTTTCGAAAGCATGTTTTAACACATGAACAAAATATAATTCATTACAACAGAAAGGAGACGATTAAACTTTGTTGTTTTAACTAACATTGTACACCCTATGAGTTCAAAATAAACTATTAAAAGTTCTTAAACATGAATATTATGACTCTTGGCATTATTTTGGAATTACAGATCAGATAGGTTTAAGGTGATTCGGTATATTAATATATTGTTAATAATAATAATATACGTGTGGCTCATTGGTGTAAATAAAAAAATACTCATGGTTATTTAAAGGATGGTAGAAATCCTACGAAAGTATTCGGTTATTGACATCGTTATTCCGTGTAATAGATTAATAAGCAGGAAGAACATTAGGCCGGGGGGGGGCGGTTCAGCAACGAATATAATAAAGTTAAAACATTACGATTTTATTAACGTTGACCACAGATAGAGAACTCATATTTCGTTTACTAGATAACACTTAGATAAATAAAAGTACCCGCAATTACCTGTCATTATATTGGAGAAATGCTGAAATATTTTAACTATCGTCACTGTCATAGGTTCACTCATCTAATGAACGTTCAAATGATCATATTTTCATTATCTACAGAGATTAAATATTAAATATTAAATAAATGGATATCATATTGTCCAAATCAAGATTAGATTATAATGACACTTGTTGTCTGACTTACGATATTTTAGTACAAAGATCGACTAAATAAACAAGTATAAAAATACTTCGGAAAGTGGTCGGAAGTTCGTTTCAGTATAAAGTAAGTTCCATTAATGTATCTGTTTTCATTGTCGAATAATTACAACTCTCACATTTTAATGAATTCAACTTAGAATCAATATCCAATAAGTAAATATTTCTATTAACATATTTACGTGTATATTTTGCAGGACACTGATTCGTCAACAATATCAATTTTTTATTCTTAGAGGTCTACCCTTGGTTGGTAACGAATGCCGAACAAATGGCTGCTGCAAGTAGAGGCACGTACACAAAGAAATTAATCGTTGTAGGTGAAAATGGAAATGGCAAAAGTCAAACGTGTAATACAATACTAGGAAAAGATATTTTTGACGGAGCTAAAAGACATCGACTCACACCTTGTGAATTTTGTCATCTTAGTTTAAAATCCTTAAAAGTCTGGATAGTAGACACACCAGGTATGTTTGAACCTGACAGTATTCTTGCAGAACGTGCTTTAGAAATACAACAAGCTGTTGAAGAATGTCCGAATCCACATGCATTTCTGATTGTAATAAAGGCCGAGCATTTGACAACAGAAACCGATAGATTCATACACACACTGGATATGCTAGAGGTGATCTTCGGAGACAAGTGTCTGACACATGCAATAGTAGTCGTTACCCATGGTGCACACTTTAAAAATGATGGAGATTTTGAAAGCATATGGAAGCATGACAAACTCAGAAAGATTTATAATCGTTGTAATCACCATGTGGCAAGAATAGACAACAAGGATACTCCTTCAAAGAAACGGGAGGCGGTTAACAAGCTCTTTGTTATGATTGATAAAGTCTGTAGAATGGGTAATTTTGTCTACACCAATGAAGATTTAGAACACCACAAGCAAGCTCTGGAGAACCATCTGAAATCGTGTGATCCTGAAGAGAGCCACGAAATCCAGATAAAGAAGTTAAAGGAACAACTTGAAGTCTACTTGCGGGTTTATGAACCTGTTGAAACAAAAAAGTAATGATCTTATTAATCTGTCAGAAAACTGTTATGATCAGACTTTAATCTTTAATCACCTTTTACTTTGTATTTGTATTATTTGTTTTTAAACCCATTTTAAATTGTTTTCAAGTATTTGTAAAAATTTTAAAGACGTTTGATTTAGTTTCAAAAGTCGACAATTTTGACCTGTTCCTATTTAAATGAAACTTTGCTAGATGTTGCAAGGTATAAAATAGCTTGGTAAATTTTAAGCAATTTCTTTTGATCAAAATTTGGGAAACTTTTAATTTTAACAAAAAACCTTATAAGTTAAAACTCATTTTCAGTATATCATTTTTCGAAGAGAAAATAATTTTTTTGCATTTGTTTCTTATTTCTTAACTTATATAAAAGAATAAACGCTAGACAATTTATCAAAAACTATTGGAAGGAAAAAAGATTGATAACATAATACTTAATACTAGAAAAAAGGATTAATATATAATATGTGTCTACTGTAATATTCAAGATCTAGTAAATTGTATGTAGTAGTTCAGCGATCGAGGCATGATATACATGTAGTCTATGCAGAACAATCCACGTGGCAAAAGCAAACAGAATGTTTGTGAATACTCATTGCAATGCAAATTTACATGTTTCTACACTCCTTGCAAGATGAAAAAGACAAATATGACCATATATTTTCGAACAATACACATGAGAACTATTGTGCATTAAACCAATGAACAAAACAACCTCTGATTGGTAGATTCAAAAGATCTTACCCAATCAAAGGAAATTATTTTCCAGCAAATTCGTTTTGCTTAACTTGCTGAAAATACATTTCTATTGCTAATAGAACATAATAACATACCAATTAAGAAGTTGTGTTCATTTAAGGATTATCCAATAATAAACCATAAATGAAGTACCATTTAGGCCCTTACAGGGGCTATTGTAAGGGCCTAAAGGATTTTAAATGATTCTAAGAGCATTTTGGACAGTTTGGTTGTGAATAAAATTGAATAGAGTACTAATGACCAGTATTGACCAGGAATGACCACTATTGACCGGTAATGACCACTATTGACCAGTATTGACCAACGGCCCGGTCAATACTCAATTGACCGGTCAATAGGCCAACCCTGTTAGATAGTATATTTTAGAATTATAGTCATATACTTAATCGGCCTATAAAAATAATTAGTGTTTGGGTCACCTCAATTTTAAATCAGATCGTCTTTTGATTCGAGGAAAATTCTTGAAATGAGGCCTCATTTACTCACACAATCGGTTAATCTTTCATGTATTTTATCATCATCTCACGATTGTGTTTTTTAGACGAATAAATACATTTATAATCTACTTTTCACATCGCTAAATTATAAAATTATTTTAGATTTTTAGGAGATGTCCTCAGAATTTTACAGCTGCTCACGTCCATGCTTTAGCACCAAACTCATTGCCTATAGCAATCAATTCTAGGTATTTAAAACAAACAAAATGACCAGTGTAACGACGAATAACGAATATCCGTATCACGTTTATTCTAAAGCTGCTTACAATATTGCCAATTACCCACTAGGAGGCCGATAACAAAAATGCAAAAATGCAGTTTGTTACAGAAGTAAAGTGGCCGAAAACACGACTGTTACAGTATTATGTAACAAGCTTAGAGGTAAGGTATTAGGATGCAGCAGAGGTAATATATTAAATAATTAAATTCGTCAATCGGAAATTATCTTTTATTAATGTAAACATTGTAGATTTATTAAAGATGACGATAAAAAGCTTTAAGTTTTATAAAGTTAATATTATCAGTAAATACAATTATGTTTTAACATTCATCACCTGCATTAAGTAGCAAGTTGATGTTTGAAAGGGTTATAGCAAGCAATTTCTCGTATTCAGAAAGTTTTTTAATCAAAAGGGAATGATTGTCATAAAATGTTAAATGTTTACATGCAGCGAAATAACTAATCCAGAGATAAATAGCCTCTTTAAATGTTCCAATCAGACCTGAGTTTACGACGACTGTCAATGACATTAAGTTTGTATACACAGACCGACATGAAATTATCATATAACGCATACTGAGTAATGAATTTCTTGTTTTCTTCTTAAGAAAGGTGATAGTGTCACCTGACACAGAGTAGAGGATATTGGCATTAAAACATATATATAGTTTTATAATTTTTAGTGAAGTTGTATATTTACTAACAAAATAATACAGTGAAATTATAATTCAGTTCAAATTTTATTGATCTATTAAGTTTGAGACATTTTAGGCGTAGAGTATGAATATCCAGTTAAACAAACACTTTTAAAATTGCAATAAATCCCACTTGATATATGTTGTTATATTTCAGAGAAATACAATAAACGTTCAACAAACCGGAAAAAATCAATTCTTGAACATTCATTGTTCCGTTTTAAAAATAATAAAAAGAAAAAGGTATTTAATTGCTTCGCTAAAAGAAAAAGAAGATATTTACCTTAATGAAAACATTAAAAGAAATTACTGCCTGACTAATAAAATTTGCGTTCATCAAAATATTTTATAAAATTCATCTTTTAAAGTAAATCTAGAAATAGATTAGTCACCATTTTTGGACATTTATTTTGTTTTAAATATGCTTAATTTGTTTAAAGCAAAAAATGGTAAAAACACTAAATACCTTAATCTCAACATATATATTTTACTTTTGAGCAATACATACATAATTATATCAAATTTTGCAAGCAAATACAAACAAACACATTTTCTATATTCAGTTCTTTCTGTGATGACTTTATAACAGTCTTGACATGTCTGTTGTTACTATGTAACCTTGACGTAATAAAGTTTGTTGTTGTTGTTGTTGTTGACATGCTATATACATCGTCACAGAGAAATTTGATAACGTCATAAACCTTAAATCAAAGTCTCGTTCTCGCTCCTTTTCGAAATAGCAACGTATAGTACGCATTTCAAAAGGCGACTATTCGTTGCACAATGATTCCATTAAATCTGCAATCATTTTCTCGCGCTATTCTGACTTTATTCTCGGAAAAGGAGTCGTCCGGTTCTTTTCTTATCCAATAAACTATCGTACCGGCTTCTAAATCCATCCGTTATGCCATTCAAATGCAATTTTCCGGTTAAATCATATATGAAAAGTCCTTCAAATACGGTATTAGTTTATAATTGTTGCCATTCCATGTTCAGCGGTGTATGCTCACCAGATAAAAATGACTTTACCCTGCGATAGCTGCAATAGGCAGAGCTGCACAGATAATAATTTTGAAAGGGAATCCCTGTTATTTTACACAGAGAATGCCAAATGCAAATATTAAACAACATGAATCATATTTTTGGGGTCGTCAAACAACATACAAATCTATTTTGGCTGGAATATTGAAACAAATTTAAAACCGACCGAAATGTAGAAGTACAAACACTGTTAACCTACATTTGTGGTATATAGTGTTTTGATATTGGTCATTTTATAAACAAATGTTTTATTTATCTCTCTTGATATTGGTCATTTTATAAACAAATGTTTTATTTATCTCTCTGCTTTTGGCTTGAGTAGAGAGGCTGTATCTTCTGAACGTCTAAATCTTCTTAATCCCTGAGGTAAACAAACAAAATCCTGAAAATGTCTGGCAGTAAAAACGCAATAACGATTGAAAATGTTATTTAAGAGAGTCTTTGTTGGTGTCTGATGTCGTTCCTTTGACTGATCCATATGACTGATTCGCTTCAAGCAAAGCAACTCTTTTCTGTAAATTCTGTAAAAGACACGTTACAGTAACTTTCAGACAGTTTAAGCGATAATCATATCCATCTTTTCTAAAACATTAATGATGATAACAATGACAAATGTTTACAAAACTGCGCAATAAATATTTTAAGATTGGTTGTCCAAATTCTCACTTCTACCCACATCTGTCCCCAAACCTAATATGGTACTATAATATACGAGTCGAATAAATTCGTGGCGTTCGAAAAATATATTGTGACAAATAAATAAAAACAATCTGTATTTTATTTTGATAACAACATGGTAGTGAATACATCCCATATTAACTATAATAGTTTTGGCAATTATTTTAAAATGCATACAATTCTTAATCATGATACATTCGTCCAGTATTGTGCATAAAAACTGGTGAATGGCATTGAAATCATACCAACCAAAACACAAAATATTATTTAAACTAATGACTGGGCATTTTAGTAAACCACAGACAAGGATCCAAACATTTCCTGTGCCATTCCAGTGACCGAAGTTAACTGTAAACATACCTCTAACTTTTCTAATGAATCTTCACCATGAAGACTCCTCTCGCTTCCTTGACCCTGCTATAATATAAAACTTTATTGTGTTTGTTTGTTACAAAGGGCCATTACTCTGGTAAAATGGTCGCAGGAAAAATCTTTTCTTAACGATCATCTACATACACAACCTGCTTGATCATCAGTTTAAGTTTGAAATTATAGTGTCTCTAGCTGGGAGCGAAAGAAATCCGTCAGATAGTTAATGAGGACTTGATGCCACAAGCTTTTGGGAACGGTCGACGGACGTACGTACATCACAGTGTAACTCTATATGCCTCTCACTTTGTGGGGCATAAAAATTAATGAAAATGCATGCGAGTCGTTTTTATGTGTTGACCTTTAAGATTATTTGCTGCTGGAATAACTATTTAATAAATTTTCATATCATCCTTTTAATTGCTGCAATCACCGAAGTCAAAAGTCACAGACATGATGTCAGACCTTTGGAAGAAGCTTAAAAACACGAAGTTTCATAAATTTGTTTCTAAAGCACATAATGAGAGGCTTTAAAAATTAAAAGACAAATGTTCGTTATTAAGGGTAAAAACAATTCAATCAGTGGGATTGGCTGTTCAACCCAAATTCAATGTCCTAGTTAAAGTAGGTTAGTAATTCTTTTGCAAATAAAAACACCAAAAAAATAATCTAAAATAAGTGTATTAAAATAGTCAAAATTTAGTAAATGGGTAAACAATTTGTGTTGTGTTTTACTCCAAGTATACACGTACACTCCGAACGACGTTTTGATGCCAAATCAAGCATACACTTATTTGATTGTTTTAAAAGTGATTAAGACTGTGTACCGGTATCGACAGTGACTGTTAAATACGCGAATGGAATCTTATATACATTTAAAATGAAATATGCACCCAGGAAATGCCACGACCGAAAGCAGCCCCACGCAGAAAAAAAGAAGAGAGGATGGGTTTGTAAGAGAATACATTTTTTAAATAAGACACCACAAACAATGAACGAACAACGGAGCCATTCGGGTTACCGCCTTGGAACGGTCAGTGGCAAACTAATTTCCCACTGGAGGGTTTAATCCAAGTTCTAGGGTGCACCAACTTCACATTTGTCCAAATAGGTTCTCATATGAACAAACAAGTTGCCTTGGTGAAATAACTCCAACCCATCCATCCACTCGACAATGTTGCATGCAAAAGCACACAAACATATAAAACATAAGAAGCTAATAGCATAGTAAAGCGCTGGTACTCAATGACCTTACTGAGACCAGAGCATTTGGAGTCAAACCAGCAAGGAAACGATGAGAGTGATAAAATAAACAGATTGAGCTGCTATGTTCTTTTACAAGATTTCCATAAAAACCTTCATAAACTCTTAGATCCCCGTCACCGTCGTGAAACCAAAGAGGTAACCATAACCATAACGTTCAACTATAGACCACTTGGCATACCGAGCAAAATAATCCTCTAAAACACAACGCTAATTTATGACTTATAAATTACTTTAACCGAACCGTTTTATTGAAACTGACATTAGAAATGTTGTATTGCTCAGCAATAACATGACACCCACTTTTAATGCGGATCGAAATATATTATGTTGTAAAACAGTATTGCAGAATATCCAAAATATAAATTTAAATAAAATACCTACTCGGGAAATCGGAAAACATGTTCTGTATAGCCACACCGGCAACAAATGAGATTTGAACTTCCCTTTCTGAATCATGCGTTTAAGAGCTTGACAGGTGTTATGACCTTCGAAGACTCGAACTTTAGTTGAGCTAATTGTACATAGACTTTGAAGATTTTCATTTTCAGAATCTACACTTCCATGCACGTGATGATCGCATTGCTGTGTTTCAAATGCAGCTTCAAGGATACGAACGCAGTTCACGTCGACGGAAGTCTCGTCGACAATTACGTTGTCCATGTGGACGCGATATATTCCTAAATAAGACATATATCCAAAACATGTAATAAATGATTTTAATAATTCATGAAAGTAATAAGAAGTGTGCAAACTCAGGTGTGATTTAAGGCAAAGTAATTTTAATTCCAGTGTCGATTTCTCAACATACATCATTATTTTAACATAAGGGATTGATAAATTATTGGACAGATTGACAACCATTCAAAACTGAAAATAACCCATGATTGTGGCTAATTTAACATAAGTGATTTATATGAATATTAAAAGTGAAACAGTTTTCATTCTCAGCGGCATTAATAATATGTTTCTAAATTTAAGAAAAAAAAAAATAAAATTCAGAGTTAAAATTTTGGCCATCGTAAAATTGCTTCTTTAGCATGCGATGACTTTTTAAAGGATAGTTTCCCCTTCATTAATACTCTCTACTTACCCAAAAAATTCATCGATATTCTGTTATTTTCTGCTAAAATGAAAAATATTAGTTTTATTTAAACTTTGTTCATAAAAGTAAAATCAGTAAAAATTTAATTTATGTATATAGAGAAATTTACATGTATTATAGATTTTACGATTTGTGCATTTAAACACGTGTTAAGTTTTTATTCTGAAATGCCTTTTCTTGGCATGGATATTTTAAGATTTACTATAATTATAAAATAGAAATAGAGAACACGAAACTATGTGGGTCAAATTGGGTCATTTTACTATAATTTTAATTTAAATTGCAGTACATATATTCCCTTAGATTTCGCAATTCCAAGAGATTGACCATTTTTCCACAATCGTGATTGAAATATATTTTCTAGTTTCGGACATGAAACTGATGAGTAACAACTATTATAGTAAAACTTTTACAGAAAATGAATCAAATTTATCCCATTATTTACGATAATATCACGTAGTTCTAGATATGCCTACGCCCAACACCAACACTTTCAACAACATGAATGCACGTGGTTTTTTCTTTGAGAAATTTTTTAAACGGGGACCTCGATCACAAATAGGTCTGTTCTGTTGATCGCTAGCGGGCAAGCGCGATTTTGGCGTGCCAATAACTAGGTTTAATCAGTTGAAAACCAAACCAAGTGTCACATTGTTAACAAACCATTCTCATTACTGTAAAGCATAATAATTATAAGTGATTGATTAATTTGAAAAAAAATCTCTTATCTCTTTCCCTACGATGCGATTGGATTGTTGACATTTAATGGCATTAATCTGAAAATACCGTATTGGAGGTTCCATGTTCTCCGCCATATGCATACCATCGTTTGGGATGGATCTCAATAGTATTGTTTATTGGTGTAAATATTGAGTTGCGCTCAACCCGAGGCTAGACGGCGTGGGCAGTAATATGCATTTCCATTACTGCTCATAAACAGGTTCAATCAAACTGAGCCTGCAATATTTTAGTATTTGTCCTGTTCGATGGCTTTGAAAGTTCCCTTTTCATCTATTTTCATATAATTCATGTTTTTATCCTAATAAAACAAATTGTACAGAACAACATGTTTTAAGAAAGTAATAACGAATAACCGTACCGTTGTGTTCAGTGTGGATTATTGTTTGCACAATAGATTCTTCTGTTCTAGTTTTGGCTGTTACAAATTCATCACTACATGTTGCACTGTTTTGTTCCCGGTCAACTTCATTTGCAACCAGTATTTGGAATTCACAATCAAACAGTCTTGCGTCATTTTTAGTTTCTACGAAGTTTCGATTTAAGGAGTTAATTTTCTTTTCCTTTTTAATAAAACTTTCTACCTCGATTTTTTCTGAATCATTTAATAAACAGTGAATTAGGTCGGCGTCTTGTGTCTTGAGTCCAATATTTTTCAGACTTACTTTGACACTTGATTGAAGTTCTAACATCGATACAATACACGTTTTCATCGCGACGACATCTGTATTGATATTTTCCATTGCAAATATTGACATATTCTTTGTTTTAACAGTAAATGATATACACATTTTGTCTGGCATATCAAGGTTGTTTAGCCGAAGTACATTCAAGTGTTCACACTCTGGTAATAAGGTAACAATATTGGGGATAATGTCCGTCTTTTTGGAATTAAAACCGTCATAAACAAATTCTTCTAACTTCGGCGATTGCAGGAGATTCTTCATTTGTCTATTAGTTAACACTACACTCTTTAATTTCAGCGATGTTAAATTTGGTAAATCGGTTATTTTAAATATTTTTAATGTTGTCAAATTAGTGTCACTTATATGTAAGTTGATTATATTACAGTAGTTTATTTCTTGAGTGTTTGCATTTTCAAAACTAGAATTGCATACTTTTGCATCCTGGTCAAGCACTTTGACAGAAATCAAATGAACATCTGCAAGTTTAGGGGCACTTAACAATAAGGTAATCTGTGCCTGACTTAAAGTTATTCTTTGTAAGTCAATTTTATGAAGGGACTGTGATCTCATTTTCCCAAAAGCTTCCCAACTACGAAAGTCTACTCCAGTTATCTTTAAAACACATATGGAATCAATACTGTAGTTTAAAACGTTTCTCAACAACTCCAAAACGTTTTCGTCTTCATAAGGTTCAGTGCTAATATTCTCTGGACAAGCCGGCAATGCCACGACATTATTATCCGACAGACCCAGATAAGTAGGTTGAGACAATTTTAAACCACATTTTGTTCTTTCATACATACAATTAATAACAAGCTTTGTGATATCTGCGAGGATGCCGGTCTTGTCTGTGTTCGAGTTTTCAGCAAGTTCCCTTGTCAAAACAGTACTTATATGTTCAAAAAGCTGATCACTCACGTTTGGATTTAATGAACTTAATAACTGAAAAATCATTGATCGTTCTATAATTGTACTTTTCGAGCCACATGCATTCAGTATTTGATTGATCACATCTTCATCCGGGTTGAATGCGATATAAAGAGCTGTACAAAAGTCTTGAAGCAATTGGAATAAGAATGATTTAGACTTCTGTGGAAAACAGAGAGATTCTTCAGATCTAGTTTGCGAAACGAATCCTACTTTTAGCAAAACGGAATCGTGTTGTTCGTCTTCTTTGTTTCCATGTTCATAGCAGTTTTGATTTTCACATTGTGGAAATTTCTTTTTAAAAGCTCTTACACCAACAGTTTTCAGTAAGAAAATATTTTCTTTTAACTTTGAACAGCTTTCCAGACAACTTGGCAAAACACTGTTTGGATCTGAAAGACTTTCTAGAAGATTTGTAAATTTTACATCATTGGTGTTTCTCTCTTCAGCATACACTAACATCATTTGGACCATATATCCCATGAAAACGCTTACTGAGTTTGGAAATGACTGTTTTTGTTCCAGGAACAGAAAGATTAAAAATTTCACAAGCAAAGGGTTGCGCGGCAAAAGTTTCTCGTATTTGTTCATTTCTCCCAAGAAGTTTTCCAAAAACGAACCCTTTACATGAAACAGTATCTCCTCCATACACTTAACAAGTTCTTCGTAAGAGGAGTTGCATAGTTCAACTATTTGTATATCTTCATCTTTTTCGTATGATTTAGGCCGCACGTGTTCCAATTTCCATGGTCTGCATGTGAATATTGTAGAATACCGGAACTCATTTTGTTTTAAAGGTAGACCTTTTGAAACGTTTGGTGCGTTTGGAATATCAGTATTAGTCCATTGATCTAAGCCATCTAAAATTACCAAGTATTTGTGGTCCGTCGTCTGTAATAAATATTCTAATTCCGTACTCTTAGATGCTCTCTTCAAAATCTGAGAGGTAATCATATCCTCAATAGTCTGTTCACCTTGTAAATCTTTCATTGATATGATGAACAACAATGAGAACTCTTTCAACACTTTTAGATCAACTTGAAAGAATGTGTGTTGCTGTGGCTGTCCACTGAAAAAAATAGGAATACATGATCTGTTTCGGCTATCGTTCTCCTCCTGTTTTGTGGCTTGTAACTCTTCGTCAGAGTGATGAGCATAGCACCACATTGACGCGATCTTTTTACAAAGGGCTGTTTTACCCATTCCAATCTCTGCTGTCATAAAGATTTGTTTAATGTATTTCTCTTCTGAAACAAAAATGTCATGTAAACTGCGAATTAATTTGTGTGTTTTCTGACGATCAGTTGGCTTCTTGTCTTCTGCTTTAATAGGTACATATAGATCATCTATATTCACCTGGTCTTCTGGTATCAGCGGATTGATTTCTGTTTTGATTGTGAAACTTTTGTACCATTTTATCAAATTCGTTCTACATTCTGAAACAGATGACAGTTAAGCTTATTTACATGAAAAAACTTCGCTGTATTAAAAGCAATAACATATGGCATAACATAAGGCGACTATGAGATAACTGTATGATCACTTGACCGGAAAATGGTATTCGTGCTGTAATCGTTAGTACATAATTGATTAATTTAAATATGAGAGTCGTTTTGATTAGTTATTTTGGCTCTTTATAAGAAAACTCTGCTTATGCAGAAATTTAAGCATTTTGACTAGATATATTGACATTTAATTTGCGCAAAATTCAGCTAAAAGAAAATAATTGTGAAACAAATAGCAACTTACGACGTAATATATGACCACGAATATTAAGGCATATAACGTAAAAATGCGTCCTTGTAAAAACATGGCGACAAAATGTGATATCAATTTGAAGATTAGCATTAGCATTTATTTTAAAGAATCATATTTGTCTTCAGCAAACCTTTAATGCATTTCTCGAGTTTTTCTTTTTCAGATTGAAGTTTCATCTTTTTTGCATCCAGCGCTGACACTCCGGAAGATATCGACTGAAACTATAAATGACTGAATTTTATAACTGACAGGAAAGTAAAAAGAAGTTTTTCATTTTCATTATAACAACAAATCCCAAACATTTTTTTATAAAATATATAAGTTAAAAGTTACGTAAGTAATATGTTCCTAGTGTTAATAAGAAGTAAATTCTATCATCTTACTTCATACGTAAGAAATACTGATCAGGAATAGCCACAATAAAAATGCCTCTCCAAACAGCAAAAAAAAAGGAAACGGAAAACAAGATCGTGTGATTTTACTGTGATTCTATACTAGCCACTAGTCTGATAATTAGTTTGTTTTGTCTTTTTATTTATATTTTATACATCATAACAGACTTTTATTGTAGCCAGTCTATTTTCTATCATACTGCATTGAGAATGATGTCTGAATTATCATGATGATGAAGTTCATATAGAGATGTAGACTAGCTCCAGATAATTAGTTGGAAAATTAAGGAAAATAAAATACTTCATCGCCTGGAATCCAGGCTACTGTGATTCTTGTCGAAAAGAAGAAAAAAGTAAAAAGGACAACTCGAGGGGTAACCGCCTTGGGGTCGCTGAGGGTATAAACCAGGTTATTGATGCCCCAGCTAAACATTTGTTCATTCCGGTAATAAATAAACAGACTTTTGCATGTTTCCTCGGTGAATTAATACCGCTCATATAATAATCCACAATGTTGCATAAAACAATCTCACTAAAGTTAAATCTAACAAAGTGTTAGATCAGACGACGGCCCACAAATACCGCATATTAGCTATTAATTATATAGGGGTTTCTCCGATAACTATTTTTACAAACGTCAACATTCATCACGCTATCGGGAAGTGTCGCAACTGATCTGAAGATGCCATTTCAGAAGAAATGAATGCAGTACTATATAAATTACGCATATCTCCAGTAAATTTTATATGTCTTACGCGAATTGTCAACACTTTTCAGGCTTTAAAACACTGCGTATTTACGGCAGTCATTATGTTCTTTTGCGATTTTGTAGGCAGCAATCTGATTGGTTGGGGAGGTTATTGATAAAAGCACGTTTTAGTGACTTGTCGTCAGATCCATATATCTTAGCGGTTTTTATGAGATGATTTTAATTAGATTGGCATAAAATTCACAAAATTATACAAACATACGAAGCTAATGACACTGTCAAGCGAAACAGATAGTTACGAGATGGCCTTACTAAGAACTGTGCGACTGTAGTTGAGTCAAAGAACACGATGGCAGAAATTTAATTACGTGATTGATCTTCGTGTCTTTGATATTTTTGAATTCATATACACTTTTAAAGGCGACCGTCTTGTTATGTAAGATTTATGGAAAGCGATCAACGGTTGATGAGTTGATTACTAAGCACGCAGTATATATTGATGATCTCTTTTACGTTTTGTATTTAGATAGATAAAGCAGAAACCTTATAAGCCTACGCGCACGACTAATATCAAAAACATTCAGGTTTGGTATGATAGAAACTGATCATGGGCAGTAATTGAAATGCATATTTCTGTCCACGCCGCTTAGTCCCGGGTTGAGCGCAACTCAGATATATGGATTGTGCTCAACGACCTTCAAAGGGCGTAAACAGTAACAGATTTTACGAAATACACGGATTTTGTGTCTTCCTGATGTTCGAAAGAAAGATAAAACAAAAGTCTCATTGGGAGCATTATAAAAAGCCATTTGTTGTTAAGAGGATGGCCAGAGGAATTAGGATTATTTTCAATTATTTATAAATCAGAAGTTATTTTATTATATTAATGTAATCATTGACAAATTTATATCTTATTTGTTTGTTATATGTATAACAAATATGCCTGATTCCATATTCATAAAATATGTTCTCATTGCCTATTCACCGTTATATCGTTAAATATGCCATGTATTCAATCCCTATTTACCCCCTTATTTAATAACACAAATCTGGAACAATTTTAACGGTCTGAATCCAAGTCAATACATGGTCTGAGAACAGGTATAGCGTATTAGTGCATTTCTATAAATCGGACAGCATTTCGCTAAAATTGCATAAATCGCTTCAAGTATCTCGTTGATGGAATTCTAACACATAGCTGACAAAAGTATCTCGTTGATGGAATTCTAACACATAGCTGACAAAAATGCCGATGTAACAACCAACATTATATACTGAACGTAATCTCAAAAGTCGAAAATAAAAAAGTGTTTTCATATATCACAATTTATAATATAAAATGCAGTAGTAAAAATCCTTTTGCAGAAGTGCTGTAAATAATTAAACTAAGTGTGTGTAATATTTGTATACGGTCAAGGTATAAGTAAAGATCGTGAAAGCCAAAGTTGTTTAATGTATCACGTTATAACCGCAGTAAAAATCACTCAAACAGATCTAAAGTTTCTGCCAAATTAGTTCCTTTAAAGTCATTTCTAATTTTCTATGCATTATACAGCGGTGCAATTATTATTAACCACATCTGATAAACTGCAACTATGCCGCTTTAACAGAACTCGGGTCAATATGGTTGTGAACAAGAAGAGAACAGATTAGATGTTTTATTCAGACATACGAGGGTTGATCAGAAAGTTCGTAGAATGGTGCTATAACTTCTATATATGACGTTCTATGCGCTTCAAATTTTAAACAAATATTTTTCCATTTATTTTAAAAATTTAAACAGAAATTTTTAAAATCGAACAGTTAGTTTCATTTTTATGAATATTTAAAATCACCACCCAACGTTACCCCGGAGCACGCCAAATTTTAAAGCAATGTAAGTATCACCTGGTACGACTTTGACCCTTGTGCTTTTGCGAAATTCCGCGAAATATTGTCTGCTATTGACGTGATGTCAACTAAATATTTTCACGTTGATTCTGACGTCATGCGATGTATACAACGCATTCAATGTACATGTACATTTGAGTGACGCGCATCGTTCACACACAACGTCTATTATGGTACTTCCAGAAAATGAAGAATTGCGAGCGGCAGTAAAATTTTGCTTCAATTAAAGATATTCAGCCACAGAAACGTATATTACTATGCAGAGGGCTCAACACACTAAAGATATGAAGAAAATTACTGTTTTCAAGTGGTTTAAACGCTTCAAGGATGGCAGATCAAACATAAGCGATGATGCACGCTCAGGGAGACCATCCGTTATTACGCCGACGTTAGTGGCGTCAGTGAAGACGTTCACTGAAGAAGATCGTCGGCGCACTATTAGAGATGTAGTTAATATAAAATTATGTATTTAAATTTTTCAAGCCAATCGTCAATATAAACTATTGATATCTCAGGTACGTGGTAAAATGACTGTTATGCAATTGTCTCTGCAGGTGAAGTCCAGATTGCGAGGTAACCGTTACAGCGGCCTACCGGAACTGCGACAGGCGTTGCACGAGATTATCGCCGACTTCAACGAGACTTGGTACCGGAACGTGTTCTCTGCATGGAATCACAGACATGAGAGATGTTTCAGGGTGACTTTATTGAAAAGTTGTAGTAAATCCTTTGACATTTGCGCTTGTTGCGGTTGTGAGACGTCGACGCGACGTCGATTTCGACGACGTTTATGTAACCCCGGGGTGCTCCGGGTCGAGTTTATTGTATTTGCTATTTCTTATATAGATTTAATATTTGTTATGATATTGTTATGATTTTTCAGATTTTGTTCATGAGATATCGGGCTCTATCATATTAAAATTTTAAATGTCTGCGCTTGTTTGTTGTCAAGTTATAGCACCATTCTACGAACTTTCTGATCAACCCTCGTATTACCCCAGTTTAAAATAGTTTGAAATACCTGTGTAAGTTGTTTAAGTGCTAGAACGGCATCCCCCGCAGCCTTATTGTTAGCAAAACATTTGTCTTGTAAAACATTTATTTCGACATCTATATATTGCCTAAGCTCATCATCCGTAACTTTGTAAGTGCTTGTATGAAATATTTCGTTTCGAATATCCCGACACTGCAAATAAATTCATACATTTAAACATATCACAAGTGAAAGAGTGATTTGGTTCGCAGCACAGAAATTAGAAGGCGAAAATGAAATTCTATGTTTAGCATTTTGTCAGATGATAATATTATATAGCAATGTTTATGAAAAATAACCTTTGTTAAAGCACACTTTGTTTTCAAAGCGAACTTATGTTTGTAGTTAAAAATAGGTGTCCTTTCATGCCAGTATATTCGCTTGCACCTCAGAACGATAATTTAATGGATTGGTCTATTAAAATATTGCATTCAATTTAGTACCCAGTTGTTGTGGTGGTTTTTTTATAAAAAATGTATTCAGATTACAATCGTTTTGTGCATATGAAACTGATAAGCCCGCTAGTATGTGTTTTGTTAACACTTGCTTTTAAAAAACAGTTACATTTACCCAACTTCAAAGACAAATACATTCTTGCACATTTTGATAATTGGAAACCCTCACACACACACACACAAACTCGTACAGTCGCGCAACTACAAACACATAAACAGAAAATAGCAAATCTACGTGTAAAAAATAAAACTTATTTGTCTATGTTTCGGAACGCTTTTAAACACAGTCATGTTTAACGCTTCTGATCTCTTAGGTTCTCCGTTTCTTCAAGTTCACGTGAGCTCTCTATAAATTGTCTGGTTGAAATGATTATGTTATTTTCCGTTCACGTGAATTCCTTTACAGTACAACATCTTAAACGCCTCTTATGACAGGGCTCAGTGAGTGGAAAACCTTACAGCCACATCGCTTTGATCAATAATCATATTTGACCAATAATTGTATATTTATGCGTGTACTCTTCACATTAAAGTATCTTGCATTAAAGTTAGACGTGTGATTCAAGAGAAGGCTTGCATAGATTCAAGTAGAAGTTCAGGTCACCATAACTCACTTATATAATGCTATGTTGATAAACAAATAAAAATAAAGCGTCTTACCATCTTAAAAACGTGTATATCACCTATTTGTTCCCTAATATAGATGTCATTGATTGCTATTGACAATAGTCCGCTGGCATCAGTGTCGTCAGCAGAAGAGATATCGGCATAACCAGTTGTACCAATGAAACATTTGGCTAGCTCCCAACTGTGATCAAACCATCTTTGTGGATCGGTATTATCCCATAACGGGTTGGCTTCTGCGTGACATGGTATAATTAGGTCATAAAATATACTACAAAACCCCATTAAACAACGCTTACGTACGTCCTCTTTGCAAAAGCATCGGCTTTTGAACCGATGGATACATTTATGCTTGGGGTGAAATGGAAGCAGTGTTTCTCGTGTGCATTTTGTGCATTTGTTTGGTGGAGATGGCGAGAACTTGCGATCCTTGAGAAGTGTTTTATGTTGCATTTCGATTGCCTCACTAATAAACGGCTGGATGCCACATTTCACTTTAACAAAGGATATCGCTGCTCGAATCCAGTTAATCACAAGTGGATCTTTCATATCAAGCTCAGTTCTTCTTGTGCTGTCTGAAAAGAAAAATCTGCTTCAATTATACATAATTTTGTTCTCTCGAAATTGTAATATGTTTCTAACCAACCAGATACAAGTGCATATGAGGGTCTATCGTGACTGGAAGGAAAAGGGACAAAACTTGCTGACAGATATAATAAATTAGTTCTTTTGGTTAAATGGTATTCAGAAAGAAATTTCCACTAGAGCATAACATTCGTGACATTTGGTCACTTAATCAAAATAGTCCACGTTCGGTTGTAATTCAAATGAGAAGTCCATCTAAAATGTCACAAAAATAAAAGTCGTCTGTCGATAAGTCAACCTATCCAAGAACCTACTGCAAATAAAACCCAGAGCGAGGACATATCATAACGAAAGTGAAGAATATCAAGCATTTTATTATAAGGAACTCAGCTTTAAAAGCCCATAATTCGACCATTTGATAGTGATAGTTTGTTTATTTGACAACTGCACGCATGGATCAGCTTTCGCTACACACTATTCAAATAATTAAATTCGCACCATTTACATAGCTCCTCACACATTGAAATCCAAATTACTTTCAAACTGATCATTAGAGGTTTTATTTGGATTAAAATAGCTCATCTGTTTCGGCTGTTTCAACACGTGCATGTACGTTCTGGATGGGTAGATCAATATTGATGCACACATATTCGCAACTAATCGTCCAGTCTTTCACTGAAATGTTGCAATTTGCACAAGTCTTCTCACGTTTATTGCATGAACAACATTGTCGATTCATCGGTGCTTATACGTTCAAACTAGTCTCAAAGAAGTTTACAAGTTAGGAAAATTATTTTTTCTTTCATGTTAACTCAAAAATATATGTACACTAAACATTGAAATATATGGCCACAAAGTTACATAAATTTTGATTATTTGACATATTTAGCAGTGATCGAGTTGTAACGACGACCGATTGTGGCTTTCCCTGACAGTCTAACGAGTAAATATATTAAAAGTAAGACTGTCGATAAACGATCTACTAATCTTTTAATCCTGTTACTAAAAACACTTCATTTTCTTACCAAACAGTGATTATTCATTAAATTTAAATTAATTAATTTCGTCTAAATTTTAATTTCTGATAAGCTTTGTCTTGTGTCATCATTTGTCTTTGAGTTTCATAATATTATATAATTACCAAGATGACAAAATACTGGCGCTATTTTATCTCTATTATATTTAAAATATTATGTATCGTCGATAAATCCCATTTCGTACCTCTGCGATATTAATCCCGTATTAGAGCCCCCGGCCGTTAAATAAACTTCCGCGATAAAACAAAGCTGGTCTGCATTTATTTTATTTATATTCCCGCTATCACCTGATTGGACTTAACAGTTTAACCTGATTAATAAATTTATCTGATAGGTTCAACGCTTTAATATCATAGTGTAACTACGTGTTGATTTTAATTATAATTATACCTCTGAAGAAATCAATTGAATATTGACGAAAACGTTCGCGTACATTCAAGGAGATATCAAAGAGCTGAAGTGGGTTTGGGTGTTGGAAGTTTTTTTTCTGACTTGTCAACTTTGTGTGGCTTCTCATATCATTTATACAGCATTTGAGTGTGTAATGTCACGCAAAAACAAAATAAAGTGAATTTTATTTAGTAAATTCTTACCTTGAAAACATACTTTCTGTGGGAGTCCTAACTTCCTTTAAATCCAGTTTTGTCAACAATTACTAGCACAGGAAGACAGTCCATAATAAGGACAACAATCAAATTCGTTGAATTTATATCCCCCGCCGATTACTGGTTATTACTAACACAACAGCTGAAGACAAAGGGCTTTATTTAGATATTTATCATGGCAAAAGCAGTGGAAAAAACTTCAGATAGTGAAAAGGGTTGGGCAGCTCACCAGAATATAAGAATGCGACGTAAAGTCTTCAAGTCGTTGAAATGAAGAACGCAGTAGTAAAAATAGCGCGGTATTTAATTGAAATCCATGCAGAAGATGCAGAGAATTAGCGCGGAAACGAATACTACTCTATATGCATAGTGCATAACTTATCAAAGGGCCATAACTCTGTGTTAAACGGTCAGACCAGAACAAGACAACAAAATGGGCATTTTGTCTTGGTATTGATGTTTTCCATAGTTTCATTGAAATCCATCCAGTAGTTGCAGAGAAAAAGCAAGGAAGCGAATACTGCTCTACCTGCAAAATGCATACCGTATCACAGGGCCATAAAGGGTTAAAGGGTCTGACTTGAACAGGACGACAATATGCGCATCTTCTGTTGATATTAAAGGTTTCCAGAAACATTCATTGAAATCCATCCAGTAGTTGCAGAGAAATAGCGCAGAAACGAATACTGCTGTATATGCATAATGCATACGTTATCAAAGGGCCATAACACTGTGTTAAACAGTCTGACTGGAACAAGACGAGAATATGCATATCTCCGCTTGGTAAAGATTGTTCCCAGAAAGTTTCATTGAAAGCCATCCAACAGTTGCAGAGAAATAGCGCGGAAACGAATACTGCTCTATATACATAATGTATAACTCATCAAAGGGCCATAACTCTGTGTTAAACGGTCTGACCGGAACAAGACGACGATATGCGCATCTCCTCTTGGTATTGATGGTTTCAAGAAAGTTTCATTGAATTCCATTCAGTAGTTGCAGAGAAATAGCGCGGAAACTAATACTGCTCTATATGCATAATGCATAAGTTATCAAAGGGCCATGACTCTGTGTTAAACAGTCTGGCCGGAACAAGACGACGATATGCGCATTTCCTCTTAGTATTGATGGTTTCAAGAAAGTTTCATTGAATTCCATTCAGTAGTTGCAAAGAAATAGCGCGGAAACTAGTACTGCTCTATATGCATAATGCATAAGTTATCAAAGGGCCACAACTCTGTGTTAAACGGTCTGACCGGAACAAGACGACGATATGCGCATCTCCTCTTAGTATAGATAGTTTCCAGAAAGTTTCATTGAAATCCATTTAGTAGTTGCAGAGAAATAGCACAGAAACGAATACTGCTGTATATGCATAATGCATACGTAATCAAAGGGCCATAACTCTGTGTTTAACAGTCTGACTGGAACAAGATGACAATATGCGCATCTCCTGTTGGTATTGATGGTTCTCAAAAAAGATTCATTGAAATCCAAAGCGCGGAAACGAATACTGTTCTATTTGCATAATGCAAAGGGCCATAACACTATGCTAAATGGTCTGACCGGAACAAGACGACGATATGCGCATCTACTCTTGGTACTGATGGTTCAGACAAAGTTTCGTTGAAATCAACCCAGTGGTTGCAGAGAAATAGCGCGGAAACGAAATTCGGACGGACAGACGGACGGACAGCGTGACGGCGTGACAGCGTAACGGCGTGACAGCGTGACGGGTGAACGGACGGACAACGCCAAAACAATATCCCCCTCCCGATTTCATCGGCGAGAGATAACAATGTATTTGAATATTATCCACTAAGCAATAGCAGAAATGTACGAACACAACATTCTCAAAGTGACACACCATAATTTGGCAACCATGCTTGCTTACAAATTTTTCAAAATGCAAGGTATGGTGTACAATATAGGACATAACTTTCAATGTTATTATTGAATTATCTGGCCTTTTGAAGTTAAGGTTGAAATATTACTTTTCTGTTTACACATGAAATATTTTTGACTAAATGAAATGTATTTTATCATAAGAGTGTTTTTGTAATGTGTAAAAATGACAAATAATAACATAACTAGTATAAATAAAGAAATATAATGTAATTAAAATAAATATGTTTATACATATATCGGAATGCGCGAATTGTTTACATATCAGAGGTGTACTATTTTTTAACCTACTCGCCCTGTAGGTCAAGTGAATGGAAAAGTGCATATGGTCTTTTCTTTAAAAATATTTCATTTGTTTCGACATTTTGAGATATGACAGGAAAGTACGACGTGCACTTGCAGCCTCGTTCTGATTTGGGAAACCTAGTGAGGATAAAACTAAATCGCTGCTGTTGCCTTTACATCAGAAACATTCCAAAATACACCGGAAGTATGCCAAATATACCGGAAATCAAATTGTATTTTGTGAACAAAGTGAAAATATTAAATTTTGCAAAGAAAACAGATGTGCATTGCTGAAAATTTAATCGCCTGGCCGATCGAGTGATTTGGACGCTTCACTCTACCCAAAGGATCATTTACTCGCCATGGCGAGCGGTCAAGAGGAATTGTACACATATGCATCTGAATACTCAAAGACACACATAATTATCTTATGTCGCGGAAAATATTTTGTGCGTAATCTGAAAACATAGACAATTTCATTCATGAAATAGATAAAAGTAGCGTCGTGGATGCGTTCAGACGAAAGCGTTCTAGACGCGTTCAGTTCACTTCTTCTCCGATGAAATAGCAGAAGGTGCATATATTGTACTAGAAATGTATTATTTGTCAAATGATAACTTCCCCCGATATTTTTATTCTGGTAGGAATGGGTATATGCCTGATTGTACGGTACACAATATTTTTTTCTTTGAAATCACGACATTTTGCACCTTCCTCGCAAAACTGTGGGCGATTATCCAAACAATCAGCAAGGTCTGTGCATTTTCTAGTGATACAAACAAAAGCAATGGTGAGGGTGTCATTTGCGATCATTGTCTTGCCATTGTATCATCATCTCAAGAAGGACAAAGTGTTATCTTACTGCGGTGACGCTCTTTTGCCACGAAATCCGTCATCAAAATGCGTTGAATACGCGATAGAAATTTGTCGTTGGCGCGATAGACGCGTCGTTAGCGCGAAAGCTATGTGCAGTGTGACAAATGTCTAACAAACAAAACTGTTTAAAAATATTGTGAATTTCTAAACAGCATTGTCAGCTATTCAGCCCAACATCTTCAAGACGATAGTAACGTCATGTTTAGAACAGCACAGATTTCAAACATTTGGTTACCGATCTTTCATCGGTGAGAAGTATTTTTACAATGCATGAGAAAGACTATGTACATAGTTTACTTATTAATATGTTATTACTTGCCTTCAACATTTCAAAGCACTTCTAATACTAGTAGAAATACATTTCTTACATTCCCACATTATTTGGAATACTAACAGAAACCTCGAAAGAAATGGCCTATATTGTACACCATACTTTGCATTCTGGAAAGTCCTACTTTATAAACTTGTAAACAAATATGGATGTAAAATTATAAGTAAACTCACTTGGAGAATGCTGTTTTTGTAGATTTCTACTGTTCTACTGTTGTTCAATAAATTATCTTCTAAGACATTGTTGACCTTGTTGTGGACTGTCTTCCTGTGGCAGAATAGGAAGCTTGGACTCCCACAGAAAGTCTGTTTTCAAGGTATGAAATTGCTACATATTTCTCTTTTTTTTACTTTTGCATGACATTTAACATTTATGTGCTGTATAAATGTTAAATCAAGCTAAAGGATGCTTTGAAGTCAGAAAAAAACAATTTACTTTCCTGTATTGGATCTCACACACCCAGCCCACGTCAACTCTTCCACAACAAATGATACCACCTTAACACATTAGCACTGTTAGAACACAACACTTTTCCCATATTCTATAATAAGTTGATTTGTTTGTCGATCCTTTCGGGAATCCTAGACTAGTATTTTTGAAAGATTTTTGTTGATGTTCCATTTAGTTTCTCAGTTGGCCGGGACCAGCAACACTATATAGTTTTACGGAGAATATGATAATAAGATAACTAGTTTGAAGATTAATTTAATAAGTATATTAATTATTAGTTTTACCTGTACTAACTGGTCCTGGATTTTGTTCAACGCCCGCAATCAGTAGCAACAAAAGTACACATGCTTTATAGCCTATATTCTTCACCCCATCACACTGTCTACGCAAATAGGGCCTAAAAATTGCGTTGAATGGTTTCTCTGTCAAACAGCAACCACTCCTAAATCTGCCAATACGACATCTATAAGTCTGAAGATCCACACCCATTTCAACCAACCTGTAATTTAAATGATATTTAGTGCTGTGTTCGAGTTTGCTTATGTTTGCTGAACATCGGTTCATTGACATAGTGCAGAAAAAATGTGCAGTAATGATTGAAGCTTTGTTTTGCTGTACGCGTGCTTTGTTCTGGTATAGATTAATCGGGGATATTTACCAAAAACTTACAAAACGACCCTTTAACTAAGCAGCCAACGTGATTTTCATGTTTTTTCAATCACAGCAGTAGAACTGTATGAAAAGGCAACATTTTAAAGAGCAAGAATGGATGTCTAAATAAAGCAATGTGAAGAACTTTGTCCACTTTGTTTTCTTTTTAAATGTCTGTAAAGGAGAGATCATCGTAGGAGTCTTATATTTTATTTCTATTTAATAATTGATTAAATCTTTTAAATAATATATATGTTTATCATATGTTTAAATTGAAAGAATAGTAACAAGCCAAACGTTTTAATAGATAATAATTAACGCCTTAAATAATTCAGTTTCGGTCTTACGTACAGCAATGGATACAGGCAACTTGAACAGCACATTCTCAGAAATTGCGGAACACATTGTTTGTCTCATAGTAATGAATGTTCCGAAAGCAACCAGAACTCGGTGAAATCGTTCAAGAAAAACTGTAGAGGTATTTATTTACTAACAGTTATTTGACATTACAAAGTGGAACTCGGGTAAAACACAACAGCTGACACTTTTTCAAGGCTTAAAAATCAGATAGTTTGATCTATCATACCAACAAGACACTGGTGAAGTTTTGCTAAACTTATTAGATCAAAGATTGTCATTCCGAAATGCTTACAAACACAAATTACTTTCGTGCATGAATTCCATCATGGCATAGTGCACAGCAAATAACTGTCACGAGAAAAAGTTTATTTAACAATAACTGAAAACAAATCAAAGAAAGAAAAATGCTAAATTTCCACAGCCTAAGTATACCAGAACCTCTACTAATATCATATCATAATAACAAACAAAAAGTATTATGTCGTTTTTATATGCGGCAACTGTTTTATCACTTATTTATATAATTATAATTATTTACATTATTATTCTTTTATTACTTACTTATTACTTTATTTATTACTGTTTTATGATATGGCAATCACAGTGTGATTATTAAGACGAACACAAACATGTTTCTATTTGAGTTTTATTAATACAGTACTGGGTCCTTAACTGATACGTAGTCTTGAGCGCCAAAGCTATGAGCTTACGCAGTAATGTATGTTCTATCTCGATACCATGCACAACATGTCCTCTGCACGAAAAGCTGGACTTCTGAAATATATTTTATATATTTGTATACATTCAAATTGTGAAAATGGCAAAAGTTTAATGTGTTATGTAAATGTGTTTAATATTATTATGTTATCATTTTGTTTGCATCAAACAAAATATTTCTATCTCATTGAGTAAAACAGAGCTAACAATAAGTTGCAATATACAGCTTAGAGAATTTACATATTTACATAAGAAAGTCATGCCCCTCAAAAACAAACCACTTTTGCCAGTCCTATCAGAGGTCGTTATAGCGAGGTTTTACTGCATTGCAATAATAATGGTATAAAAACATATAAAAAGAGATGTTTTAGCCGGGGATCGAAACTTGGCTACCGGCCTGTCAGGCGAGCATTTTACCGCTGTACCAACCATGACCGTGGTTGACATGGCTTTTAACGCAGTCTATGAAATAAATGATTACTCTGATAAGTAAAATAATCAATAATATCAAGTTTCATATTTTAAATGTGTGACAGTAAGTGTGATTGATATGCTTATGATATGCTCTTTTGTCGGCACCGTTAAGTTTGCAGAAGAATAACGAATTTTATTCCGAGTTTCAAACGTTTAAGGTAACTATCTATCTATCTATCTATCTATCTATCTCTGAATACTGTCTCGATTGTTACTGAGTTGACTTGGTGCACGTCGGAAGTGTAAGTAAGGTTGTGAAAGTCAAGAATCGTGATCTTGGATGCCAAGACAAATGTTAAATGTTAGTGAGTGCTAGATACAATAGAGATTAAAAGTAAGAGATAAAAACAAAGAATGCATGACTAGTGCTAGATCCCAGCCACTGCCTGCTTGATATGCTTAATATCAGACAGGGTTACAATATTAATGGGAAGTCTGTTCCTAAGCGTAATACTATGAGGAAAAAATGAAAGCTTGTGATAATCCGATGTGACCTGAATTTGTCTAAAACAAAGGCGATGCATGTGCCTGGTTTGTATGTTTGATTTTTGTATATAAGAAGGAAGGTTTATTGCTACGATGTTATGGAATATTTTATAAAACATTATGAGTCTAGCATCAAGTACTCGATGTTCTAAAGACCTCACGCCCAGTTCCCCCTGCATAGCTGTAACACTGGAAAGAGGGGAGTAGTCTTGTTTAACCCATCTTATTGCTCGCCTCTGGACCATTTCCACCTTGTGGATGTTTGTCTTGGTGTACGGAATCCTGACAGTAGATGCGTACTCTACCTGGGGCCGGATCAATGTCTTGTATGTCAGTTCTTTGACTTTTTGGTTATTAGTTGTTATGTTATTTTTTTTATAAAAAGCCTAGGGATTTATTAGCATTAGTTGTAATTCTTGCTATATGTGTGTTAAAGTTAAGTTCAGAAGAATGATCTAGCCCTAATTATTTTGCATGTGTAACGGCTTGACCGTGAAGATAATATTTGTTTTTAGTGACATGTTTATTTTTAGTATTGTGTAAGACTTGACACTTTGAGGGGTTAAATATCATGTCCCACGCCTTCATCAATGCCTGGCATCTCGTCAAGATCTTGTTGTAGGATTATGGAGTCTGCCAAAGAGTTGATGGTGAGGTAAATGGCAGTGTCATCAGCAAATAGCCGGACTTTGGATTTAGAAACGGAAGAAGGAAGTTGGTTTATGTAGACGAGAAAGCATAGAGGACCAAGGACAGAACAGAGCCCTGGGGTACTCCGGGGGTGACAGGTACTTCTGTTGAGCATTCACCGTCTAGTTTGACCGTTTGGCTTCTGCCGATGAGGAAAGAACAAATCCATCTGTGTATTTGAGTAGACGCGCCATATTCTTGAAGGATGTAGAGAAGTTTTAGGTGGTTTACCTCATCAATAGCTTTACTGAATTCAATTCAATTTGGGTCGGTTTGTTTGCCTGAGGCGATGTTATGTTAAACAGATGAATATTGATAATAACAGCAGACAATTGTTGAAAGGGTTGTGGTACCTTGATTAATCCGGGTGTCAAAATAAAGCACTTTCCACCCAAATAAAATACTTTATTACAATATCCAGTTCAATGTTCACTCAAGGACCAATCAAGCTATATCTAGACTGGTCGAACATATGTGTAAAGGCGTTTATGTGGAGTAAATGGTTAAGGATACTTTGAGAAAAGTGGAACAATAAAAGAAAAATAGCTTGACCTAAAAGTTCCTGAAAATTCTATTTCACCCAAATACAAAAACAAAGCAACATAACATTCACAATATTAATATGATACTGATAGCAATATGTGAAGTCCTTTTATCTAACGGAAATGACCAGTTACATATTTTGTTACTGGTTAACCAGAACTTTGCACAATTAATATGAACCAATACATGACATCCAAACTCAGCCGGTAATCTTTGTCATAAACTGTTCAAATGCATATGTTTTTATTCGATGAAATTTCCACAATTTGAAACAAGAAAAAAAAGAATGAAAATAATTTATGCGGCAATAACTGTTTACTTCAACTGAATTAAAAAAATAAATACGAATTTACAGCAGATGTATACAGATCTTCAAAAAGCAAAAAAAGCAGAGGTGTAAAATATTAGATTGTTTCATAATAACACAATGAAAATGGCATTTTATAACAGATTCTTGTTAAAGGGTCATCATTGTACATTTACTGCATGAAATGCATGCTGTAAATAAGGTGAATAAGCAATGCAAATGAATTGTTTTGCCTGCATTATAAAGCACATTTATCTGTTTACAAAACAAATACCTGTAGTTTTACGTTGTATTATTAAACCTGTCTCTTGTTTTAGTTTATTTTAGGTCAATATAGTGTGCTGCCATTTTAATGACATTCAGCATGTCTCTGCCTCCCACACCAGGGACACCTCTAAAGCCACCCAAACAAGTGACACCTCTTAAGAGAATATTTAAGATTATATTATATATCGATCGCCCTGTCCAATAGGAATGAAAAATCCTAAAGGTAGGCCACATGAAGAAAGTGTTTCACCTTTGTCAGCAAAGGTCCAAAGAAAACTTGATGTAATAAAATGTGATAGTTTATTTACAGAGTTAAAGAAAGCTGTTGGTAAAAAGAATTCCTATATTGATGAACTTACTGCTAAGACTTTTGCCAAGAATGGATACAAAACATTTAACTGTGCATTAAGTGCATGCAAACATGTGCCTGAGCATTCTATGACAGACAATTTTACATAAGCAACATAATCCAGGAAGTGAATCAAGAAGTAGGAAGCAAAGATATACAAAAGTTGATGGAAATAGGTGTTGTGGTTGATAGAGCTTATAAGCACTGGGACACCATTCTTTAGAAACTTGCTAGTGAAAGAACCATACATGAACTTTCTGATTCCACCAGTAACAAAGTGTTTGGATGACTGTTGTGTTGGAAGTGTCTTGCCCAGCTACAAGTCAGTAGTTACCATATATACCTTGACTGGTCCAGACCCATGACTAAGGTGCTGCTAACGATGTGCTGAATATATTTTTTTCTATGCCAAAGGTTGGAAGAAAGTTCTACCCTTTTAAACTGAAAGTCAACTTAAGGAATGCTTCAAACCTTTCCTACTTCACACAGGATACATATGAGCTGATATGCGAGTCAAGGTGAGAAAAATCTAGAACTATCAGAAATTGAAATCATTATAACTTTTTGTGATTTTGAATATAAAGTTTAAACTGACAGCACTTATGCATTTGAACTTTCCACATGCAAGGCAGTCCATGGAATAAAGAACATTTCCCATATTCCATCAGACATTATTACGGCTTAATCATGTATTCCTTGTTCTGGCCGGCTGACTGGTTTCTGTCCGTCTATTCAGACCTTCTAACCAGTTTTCATGGTCAATACATGTTGAATCTTAAGGAATTCAGTTGTAATCAAATAAAAACATTCTTCACTTTCTTTAACAGATAACCACATAAATGGAATGACCAGCAAGATGGCGTTGAAATGCAAGAAAAAAAATTTGATCAGGAAGTTAAAAATTGAAAAATTCAAAATTAAAGGTTTTGTTGAAAGACAAATTAATTAAAAATAGCACAGCAATTATTTTGCACCCTCTGGATTTAAACCTTCGCTCCATATATACATGTTTACACATCTAAGACCAGAGAAGATCAAGATCAGAAAGCATGTGCAAGCTGATCTGGATCTACACTATTTGCTGACGCAATAAAGGTGTATATATGGGGGAAAGGGTTTATAATAATACTGCGATAAATGTCTATACGAAAATGATAAAAAGATTATGGAGGAGCACAAGCTAACCCAATAACAGTTTCAACTAAAAAATAAGGCTGTTCATACATGTAGTTAATCAAGCCTTCAGGTTGCTTTACTTTAAGCCACACCTTTTGTTGTTACTTTAGTGCTTTCAACATCCGCATGGAGAATGAACACCCAGCGACAAAATTTGATGTACAGCAACGCATAATTTAAAAGTCTTCTGAATTGAGCGGCAGTTCCAACAGTAATCGCATAACAAAGACAAGATCGGCGTCTTGTGAAGTGTTGCAGTGAAACATATGTAACGGAGGTCGCTCACTGGGTCAATATCTAATTAAAATCGAAATAAATTTTATAGTATTTATTCTAATGGCTCGTGACAGTATTTATTCAAAGGACTTGTGACAGTATACAATGGATGCATAAAAGTGCATTTGCACTGTAATCGGTGTACCTTTTTAGCCTTTTTGCGTGCCATATGTCTAATGAAAAGGGAAACATAATCTACTTTAGCGTAGAGTAAGCATAACATATTGGTGGAAATTTTGGTTTTGTAGTATTATACATACAATAAAATTACAAAATAAAGCTTAGAAATAAACTATTTATGGATCTCTGATTACCTAGTGTTTTGCATTGTCATAAAATTTGTCATTACAAGTTAAGCTGAGGGAAACACACATTTGTTTTTTTAACCTATCTGACAATATTATATAAGTATTATGTACAAATCATAATTGTTAATGATTTCCTGCATATATATAGTGAAAATAATTAACAAATCTACCAACAGGGAGTATCACCCAGAATAATGGTCTTTTTATAAATAATTTAAAAACTTGATTGTGGCAAATGTGAGGTTGGTGCACCCTAGAACCTGGTTTAAACCCCCAGTGGCTATTTGATTTGCCACTAACCGTTCCAAGGCGGTAACCCCTCGGGTTCTCATTTTTGTTAATTGTTAGTGGTGTCTCTTTTGAAACTGATCGTTTTATTAACCATACTCTCTCCCTCTCTTCTTCTTGACTGTGTGGGGAGGCTGTTTTTTTCTGACTGTGGCGATTCCTGAAATGCATATTTCACCTTTTTTTGATATAATTAGAGGTGAAAATGTCTCAGGGTAAAACTGATATACTCTTTCACCATGCTTGATTTTAAATAACAGTTCTTTTACAGCATGTTCAAATCTCAGAGTGATTGATGCTTTCTGGAAATTAAACATGTTTCACTACACTGCTCAAACATTACCCGCTTCTATTATTCCCCAATGTATGCGTTAGTTCACCAAGCCCTGATTCTGTCTTCTGCCTCGAGCATTATGATTTGCTCAATAAGCAGAAAATTCCTGTAATTCCTGTACTTAAAGAAGAATTTCTACGTCATGTGGGATGTAAACTAAGGGTTATCTGTTTTTATTCGACACATTAGATACTAATGACACTTACGACACTCTCTGATGCGTCTTATGTAAGAAGAGAAATATACATGGAAACTAAATTTATTGCAGAATATACACCGATACAATTACAAATTTAAAGCTGGTCTGCTTGCTGGGTTGGATTGGATATTTTCTTCACATTTTTTCAATAAATACAGTTGTTAAGGCAGTAGCGGATTTGGGGGTATAGCGGATAGCCCGATTTTTTCTTGTGCATTTTCTTTATTTATGCATTTAGAATAATTAACCTTTATACCAAAAGAAAGAGTGAATTCTCCCCTTCACTTTAATGTATTTTGTTTTGATTTCAAATTTTGCTATTAGAGTTTATCTTATTTATAAGTAGAACGAGGCAATCGGAAGTCGATACATACACCGTGATTTTACTAATGAAAAGAACAATAAACATAAAGTTTTATATCAAAAGTCTGTAAACTTTCAAAGAATATGGTTTGGTTTGGTGTATAAATTAACCTCTTATCACTCATAAAAAACATGTTCTAATAAACCTGCAAATTGTCACCAAACAGAGATATAAATAACTATTATTAGACAACGGTAATTTGGCAATGTTTACATTGGCGTGTTTACATTGACGTTACATGTAGACAGTGAATAAATATTTTAATCGTTGTTTTATACAAAGCGTAATGCTCTCAATAGTTGTGCCATTAGCCGAGTGGTCTAAGACGCAGTCATAGAAAATGCTTTGTAAAGCAATGATAGTTCTAAACGCTGTTATCGGTTGTAGTTTCGAAACATGTTTTTTTTTACTCTTTTTTTCAATTTCTGTTAACAATAATTATTTCCGCGATAAAATAAACTGAAGCAACATACAAACAGTACTGTGAGATGACTGAAATAAAACTTGAAAAATATAAATCTAAAATAATTCCTTAAAAGCCGTGTGTCAGTGTGAATCGAACCAGTGTCGAAAAAAAAGTTAGACCTATGCCAGACGTACGCGTAAACCAATGGGCTATCGAGGCGATGTGATATTTCAGGCAAAATAGTACTTTCAACGCGTAAATTTGCCTATACCCGTCTTTACATTCTATAAATAATTGTAAACATCGCCAATTTAGCTTGGTCGACCTATACCATGCACTAAGTCAGTAACGGATTGCATATGTGTGCTACTCAAGGGGATCGTCTCCAAATCAACTTGATCTGTCAAATCGGTGTCAGAGGCGAGTTGAAAGTTAGACTTCAGCTACCGTCCACTGGCCAATCAGTGGCCAGTATTACTGTTGTCTAAATCCCGTAGACAACTCTTTGGCGTTGTCTACGACGGTTCGTGAAGCACGTGCATCTCGTGTACTATCTCATATTAACAAGTGGACGGCCGATATCTTAGTGTCATACTGTGCTATCGATACATGTTTGTGATAATTATAAGAGTACGAAGTGGACGTATAAGGCGTTCCTTCTTTCGTCATTGCTATGCCATAGACAACAAAGAAAAATACCAAAATCTCAGAAACGGCAAAACACAGTTCCATCAAACTTTGCATAAATCAATGTTATTGGTGTATGATTATGTTGATTAAGAAAAGTTTAACAGTAAAGAAAAATAAAACAATTCTAATGCCCACATGCGTCAAATTCAAGTATTCTGACAACAGTATCTAATGGGCCTTGAAAAGAACTCTCAATTATGAAGAGAGAAATCAACATTTTTATTTTTGTCATCCATTTTCACGACCAGGAAATGTCATACACACTTAAACAAATAACCCGTATACATTTGTTAGACAAGAGGCTCTTAGATATTGTTGTCAGTAACTCATTACTCATGAAGGCATTTAACTTGATATTAAGTGTTGCTTCGTTTTTTGACATGTGTTGTGTTGTTTTTTTTTGCATATACGGTTTTAGGGATTTTTGGTCTAACTATTTTTCTTTACTGTTCTAACTTCTCTTAACTTATGTAAAATAAACATTCACAAATAACAATGCTTTGTGCTAAGCTTTATTGAACTGCATTTTTCCGTTAGAGAGATTTTGATACTTTTCTTTTTTATCAATGATGGTGCAATGACATCTGCCACAGAACCTTGAGCATACAAACTAAATAAACGTACACCGTGTATTTGGTTTCATTTTTAAAACATAGTAACACGATTGCAATATTTATATTAACAAGTTTTAACAATGCAGTTTAATAAATTTTCTTCGTCTCACTATTTCATGAGAAGTTAACGGTCAATATTAAGCAGTTTACGCCTTCAAAATGTTATAAACTTAAAGATATTATTAGTTATGTTGTTGTTAATGATGATGATGAGGAGGAGGAGGAGGAGGAGGATGAACCTATGAACTAATTCATTAATACACACAAACATTTTATTTTTTAATGAATGACAAAAATATAAAACTTTAAAACTACTTATTAGTTTTTTAATGAGATTAAATTTCTGACGAAAATTATAACAAAATTACAAATTTACTCACAAAACACATGTGGCTCCTTTTCTACACGAATTGTGAATGACAGAATTTTGTGTGACAGCTTGTAAAGTGTGGGGGATCGATGCTTTCTGCACGAGAATTTCCGGGTTTTGCAGTCATGTGGTCGAAGTCGTATAGACACCTCGTGGAGCTGCGCTCGCGTCTATTTTTCATAGACCACTCCACTCATTGTCTATCCTTTACTTAGGTATGATGTGTTGTGAAGATTAACAATTGAACTAATATAACGTAATGTAGTGAATATACTGTATAAACTGTAAATATTTATGTATCAATGTATTGGCTAGCCTGAGGAAATTCTGACAGTGCTGAAAGCGGAAAATGCATAAGAACACCTGAGTCAGTTGGTTAGTTATTGACTTCGATGGAACGTCAAATGCTCGTGATTCCTCCTAAAACACACGGATTAGGCAGTTCAATTCTGATGCCACAGAAATCAAAAGATTTGAAAGTATTATTTTTATATATCAAACTAAACGTCTAAGAATGCGGGTTTTAATAGTGCAAACATTCTTTTTAAAAATGATATTTTGTACGTAAAACGAGTCATCAATATTCATATTGATATGACAAAATTCAAATGTCCCACGTTACATTTGCAGCCACCCTTCTCTAATGATGCGTCAGTGGGCCGTTAAAAGACAGGGGATGTTACACATGTCGACTGCGACGTTGACGTGACATCATTGGCGCATATTTCTGTCAAAGTTGTTTGGGAATTAAAGAATTATTTACGAGCGAATGAACGAAAATTTGAATGAAGGGAATTTGTCCCGTGCGGGATAAAATATTTTAGTACAGTTTTTGATAACATAGTTGACATAAAAGTTTTTGTCATTCAAGCTTACATTTTTGCCATGAAAATACACTTTTCATCTTGTTTGTGAAATTCACTGATTTTTTAGAAAGTCATTTACATTATTTCTGTAATCCGTAAAATTATTTGTCCTTTCAAATGTCCCCAAATAAGAAAACTGCATTACATTTGTATACAGATAACTAAACGTTGTTCCTTTATTGAAAAATCATGCGTTGTATTTTAGAAGTAATTTGCCAATAAAAATACACTTTTTCTTGCGATTATTTAGATATATAAATGATTGTACTTTAATGCTTAGTTATTTTCTATTAAGCAAAATAAATTGTCCACACCCAATGTCCCTCGACGTTAAAGTAAGCATAAAAGTTGACGTTAGTATATACTAATCAGTGAAATGCTTTATAATAAATCAACATACTGGAATATTTTGCAGTCACTTAGAATTTCTTGACAAGGTATAATATTCAGACAAGAAACTTTCATTTTTAAGGATTTTTTAGTTTTATCTTATTTCCTTTCCCATAGATAAACGGCCTAGTACGTCACATAAATTTAAAGAAAAGATTAAAATATCGAATAATAGAAAGAAAAAAATAACATCGCCGTGAAAATAAATTGAAATCTCTACAGAAAGAAAATTGAAGAAAGAATGTACCCGAATAAAAAAACACATTATATGAAAAGGACACAAACGTGAATACTAAAGACGTGGTAAACTAAAACGCAAAATAATTGTAAACGTTAAACTTATGCAAAACCGTATTTTCCAACAATGCTGAAAAACATAGATCGGTCATTAATTTAAAATGTCACATCAATATTTGTTTCAAACCCGTATCTTACATACGAAATATTCACAATGTCCGTGTACATGATGAATTTCATTTTCTGCGCTGCGAATGATAGCGTCAAAAAGACAGAATTTAACGTAATTTTACATGTAACGTCAAGGGTCACCAGTATTTGACGTTCCGCCTTCATTTCTTTTTTCAATTTGGCCATTTTTCGAATAGAATACGTTTCCACAGCCTTCCATTTTGGAGAAGTCTTTTATTTCGTTGTGCTGTGTTTTTTTTTGTATGAGAACTCGCATACATGTACGTTATGGATAAACTGTGTAAGAAAAGATCATAGTTTTTTTCTGGACACCAAGTTTAGTTATCGCCAGTAAAAAGATAGTTTTACTAAGCATTTATGCTTTTTGATATGATAATACTCTGTATTCCATTTGATTTCTCTGTGATTGGGTTTTAGTATTACCAAAACCCAGTTTGTGATCAGTATTATTTTAAAATGCATTTCATTTATCTGTGTTACTTTCTTATGACCTATTGTATTATGATTTTCTTCCGTTATAGTTTGCAGCAATTTCCAGGTTTAATTCAGTTCAAATGTTATTGATTTTTATTTAATAAACCCCTGCACATGTTTAAGTACATGTCATAATAAAAATACAATTTTTGGATTTGTTTGAGAAGCCCCATCAGTGCCTTACACTAACTATCCCATACTCCCCGAAGCTATCCGCTACTGCCTCAATCCATGTATATCATAAACAAAACCTCGAGCAGGGAAGTTATCATATAAGTTTAAAAAGAATGATGTTTTTAAGAGGAAACACTTTTGTCTGTTGAATGATATTGATAAGTTTGTAGAATTTCTAATTTTAAAGAGCCGTAGAGCGGTAATCTGCTTAGCTATCCGCTACTACCTGAATAACTGTACTAATTTTTAAAAGACTTTAGATTGGATTGGGAACCTATTACAAAAATTAATTACCGTAATTTGGCATTGTTGGACAATCTGATCCTACTGTGGGCTTTTTAAAAGTATCTTGCGGATTAAAACATTTTCAATCATTGTATAATTATTTTATCAGCAAATGACAGCACTGCAAAGATGGAGTAAAAAGTGTTGATGTTTGCGCAGATATTGGCAGAAACGGATCAATGCTATTGTGGGACATCTTCCATACAGTATCAAGGTACTGAAATTAAAGTATTTTATATGAACTATTTCAAGTGTGGTTGCTTTAAATCTGAATTTGATTTAGTCAATTCGAGAGTTTCCAGTAATATAGAAAGTATAGAGCGTATTATTACACTACTATAGTCTGTAAGGTATATCATATCCAACTTTGCTCATCATCGGTTAGCAAAAATCGATAACGAATTTCTCAATAGATTATGAAGGAACAATTCAATTTTATCTTTACTACAATTTCATTTCTTAAACAGTCGAAAAAACCCATAGTACATATTAAAGATAAATTTCTGCCGATTAAGACGGTAATTTTTATTTTAATTTATCTTAACGATAATTTGGTCCTTTTTGACTTTGAATATAGCCACCCTATCAGTGATACTGACATTATTATCGATAGCATGACTTTAGACCAGTGTTGATCCAGATCAGGCTGTGTAACAGCTAGTAGTACACTATTTCCTTATTAATATAGTATATACATTTCTGCAAGAGATCCCTTACAAACAACTGACTTTAACTGACAGGTTCACTACATTAATGTACCACTTAAATGGTTATCAGCTCCTTCTATTAGCCAATAATAGTTGTCACTCTGGAATCAATGCTATAGCATTTCTTTTTCACACGAACATACTCAATTGTGCGTCAGGTTGACCCATGCTATTGGGAATTGGAACATAAAGTGGAGACTTCCACATGTAACAAAGACATCGGGTTGACAGGAAAGTTGCGACAAAGGTTAAGAGGGCAGTTAATATGTGTAACTGGTGGAGGACATAATATTATTATGTACTTTAGCTCCCTGTTCAAGTTAGTACTACTCTACATTTTGTATAACCCTTTCCTGCACTTATATTTCTTTTATCACATGAGCAGACACTGTAGATCCAGATCAGCAGTCACATCCATGCTATCGGATCAGGATATGCAATGTTCTTTTTTTGGTCGGAAAAAAGCTAATAAATAAAAAGCGACCAGTGTAGATCATGATCAGATGGCACAGATGTGTTCGCCATGCCATATAGGCGTTTATATGGCCGAAAAGGATAATATAAGATTATAAGTTGACGGTAAATAAGGGCATAAAATCAGAATGATTATTCTTTTTTTGCAATGACAAATTTTGTTTGATCATTCTAATAAATCCCTATGTTGCAGTTGTTCTTATCTGATTAAAAAGTCCATTAAACTATTTATTTTTAAACAAACAAAATTTTCTTAAAATGAACCCTTTCCATTAATTAGTTGTTGAAAGATGAATATGCAAGCTCACAGAATCAAATACTTTATGACATGTCCATTTCATTAACATATTATTAATATAAGCGCATAAGAGCGTCACAGATTCAAATATAAGCGTATACGCTTGATTTCGAGATTCTACAGTATATTATACAAATTATTTCTATTGTGAGTGTGTGTGAGTTTGTTAAGACCAGCTATTACTAAACCAGGGGGTAGGACGTGGCACTGCATCCGAAGATAGTTAAGCGAGGAAAATGTTGCATTGGGATAAAATGGCGGTTTAGCGGGCATTTTTTTTAAATAAAACGGATTTATTTTGCGATTCCATTTTCTGGCACTCGAGGATTGGGACATTCCCTTTTTGGCATTACCTTATATCTTTACTGAACAGATTTGATTAAAGAATATCATTTTTTATTGTTATGGATATGTTTTCTGAATGTGTTTTCATAAAAAGACAATACATTTACAAAATTAGTATATGCGCATGGTTTCAAATATTTTTTTCTTAAGATAGAGATCTTTAGTAAGATATTTTCCTAGTGCCGATGTTTAGCTTTAGTAAAGTGTATAAAATGATCATGATATGACATGGCATTATAACTAGTTATAGCATTATTAATGATAAATAATTAAGTTCGCTTACGATTTGCTTTTTTGAAGAGACAATAGAAAAAAATGAAAAAGGGAGGTAACTGTGTAAATAATTGATAGATAAAAATGCATGTCCGGCCTCAATGCAATATGCATCAAGATATTGCCTCGTCTCCTGATGTTATACTCTCAAACCGTACGAGGAATCGTAAAGGAAAAGTTAAAACTGTCAACGGTAGCACAGGAAAACATCGTAACTGGTCGTTTAAGAAAAAAGTCATTTTGAGATAGCGTGGCAAAATTATAACAAATTTGTGGATCAAAACACATATCAAAATAACTGCTAAAAGTAAAAATTCAAACAACGTGTGTTATTCCCAAAGCGGTACAATGCTGAAAATTTCGAGGGAGGATATTACACGCCGGTATACTGAGTGAAATTTTATAGATGTTCAAGTTTAATCATACTAAGCCAGGTGGCTAAAATGCTACATTGAAACTTCCAAGAGTTCTATATTTAATAGTTCTAATATGATACGCAAATCATAAATGGCTAACTTACAGCCTGTGATTTTGTCACATGAGTGTTGCTTAAAGATGCTGACGATTAAATTATTCTGCAAATGGAGGCACCTGCACTCGCGAACCTTGAGGTAAACGTTAGCATTGATTCTTCAGATTGTTTACACTCCAAATAATAACTGCATTTCGAATGGCAATAGGTCAGTTTTATAACAGGCAAATGCTTTTAAAAGAAAGTTTCATAACTGTATACCTATACTTTACAAAAAATAATTCTACCACGGTGTCATTTTGCGCGTGCTCGATGGTGTAGTTAATGTATAGGAAACTGGATAAAGTGTCGTATTTAATTATGCCTAACACATCATAAATGATATTCCAACTTTATCTGCTAATATTCAGATCGTTATTATATTAGAAACATAAACAAGAAAATAAACATACTCCGTAATAAAATCTGCGAATAAGCAAGTGCTTTATGAGAAACCCGTTCAGTAAAGATGTCCAGGTAATGCCAAAAAGGGAATGTCCCAATCCTCGAATGCCAGAAAATGGCATGTCCTGTTTTCTTTCGAGCGTGGGGGTTAGCTTATTGTGGACGAGCCAAGAAGAAAAAAGAAAATGTTATTTTGACTTGATAAAATGCTAAAACCCAATATGGAGGTGCCCAGATGTCTGAAGATCAGCCTAAAATACCATATTGTTGGCGTGTTTACATTACCTTTACTGTTTAAAACCTTCAATAACTTTTTTGTTACAAAACCTGCGTTTCTGAAACAAAGTGTCGAGGGTACCTTAGGCATCTGGTCGCAGAATGCACAGGTGGACATTAAATTAAATATAGTATGAAGGCACTTACCTCGCAAAATAAATCCTTTTTATTTAAAAAATGCCTACTAAACCGCCATGTTTATCCCAATGCAACATTTTCCTCGCTTAACTATCTTCGGATGCAGTGCAACGTCCTACCCCCTGCTAAACATACAATTCAAATTTCTTCAAAAATACAATTGTTATAGATCTATTTTAATTTTATTATATAATCATTTGTCTTTTTCACAGTGGCATTAAATATTGATACGGGAAATTTCATTTATCCTGAAAAATAGTCACATGCAGATTAACTACAATTCTTTTTGAAATGTGGGGATGCTTTCTTTTAAACCAAAATACCATAAAGATTTTATTTTTCTTTGATATTATTTCAGGTCAGAGGGTCTATCACAGGTGCTTGTGCAGACAATTAAGGTGATATATGAAGATGTCCTCGGATGATACCTTAGACAAACTAGAGAACCATCTCAAGAGCTATTTCCTGGCCTATGACAATATGTGCCTGAAGGGAACAAAATTGGATCTGCCATTACCTGAACCTTACAGAAAGTTTTTGACTTTCATAAACACAATTATAGACAGCTTCTATCTCCCCAACCATAAAAACCCAAAATGCAAAAAATATAATCCAGATGTATTACCACCAGAATACAATTATCAGGCAGCAGAGCAGACTTTCTCTAGGATGAGTCTATTTAAAAAGATTATTAACTCAATGACCCAAATACACACTCTCTTTTACCTTCACAGAATGATTAAACGTAGAAATGTCTACACTGAAAAGTGTATGAAAAAATCAATATAGAACCTGTTCTATCACTGTTAAAAATACCTCAAAGCTGTAATATGTGGTTGATGAATGATCTGCATGTGAATCATGGCTGAACAAATCAGCAATATTATAACAACGTCACATAACAAATTGCATATGTGATAATTCAAAAACATTAAATGATTATTATAGTGTACTGTTTCTAAGAAATGTCCTGTTCTGTTCTGCTACAGCACCATGTAGTGAAGCTGCAGAGATGACATACATAGGCTTGACAGCACGGAGTTTGAAAATTAATGTTGTATGTTCAAATTTGACGATGCCCTTATTAGGCATTGATTCTCTGCTCTGCTTATATGCAAACTATTTAGAAAACTAAACACACAAAGGTCAATAAGGTAAAGGTTACAGTTTTGTATGGACAGTGCGAGACAGAAATATCTGTTACAGATGGCACCATCATCCTGTTTCTCCTTGTTGTGCAGTCCTAGTCCGCAAAATCCACATAGTCTAGTGCTTTTTGTTAAATAATCCATACATTTACATGTTGTTCATGAGTTGACCAAACCCTGGTTAAAATATGACATATCACACAATCTGATAAAATTCTTATCACAAGTTATTATAAAATGAAATAGTCGGTGAGTTATTTTAAACTTGATGTCACTAAATTCACCTCTAAAAGAAATCAGAAATAAAATAAGTTAAAATATGAAAAGGTAAACAAATATTATAAAACTCTATTCATGTGTTCATTATGTTTACAGGAAATGTGTTTTTAAACATTTCGTTAAAATGTATTTTTATTGACAAACACTAATTATTAGTCTTAAGTGGAAATAAATTAGATGTAACTTACATTTTTTCAATCGAATAATTGGAAATAAATATCTATCTCTTTGATCATAAAAAAATTATGTGAATATTTCAAATTAATGGAATGCTGAATGACTATAGACTGAACGAAAATAAAATCAACAGTTAATAAACGATTTCTCTACAAGCATACATGTAACTTTTTATTAGATTATCCACATTCATTAAATTTCATTTTACACAGAATGAATACAGTAGCACCTTTAACATATTTTATTCTAATCAAATAGCAGAAAATGTACCCATATTTATGGAAAACAACATGCCAAGATTCCACAATATTTTTGTCAGGCTTTTTCTTCATGTTGACAATAACTTCAAAATCATTTATTTTCAACACTGATGCACAATAACCTACAGAAAAGTCTTCCAAAATGTGAAGAAATGGTCAGTAATTTTGTTTTAGTTTATGTGGGAGGTCCACATATACTAAAACAAAACACATTTGCTTTGAGTATATTGACCTCCCACAATTACAAAAACAAAATAACTGACGATTTCTTCACATTTTTGAAGACTTTTCGGTAGCTGTAATTCGTGAGTGCCAAACATTTACACACCTGTGCGATGGGAGTGCCGTTTTGAAACCACTGATCATCTTTAAAAACAAGTCATTCATTAAATAAAACAGACCAAGGCTTGAAATATGAACTGGTTGTTGTAGGAAGACAGGACTATACGATACCGTATCAAAAATAAATAAATTTTCAGTATTTACTGAGTATTTTAAGTTTTATTTTGACATTTGACATTTTTGAGTCAAACTTCCGCGTTTAACTCGCCGTAGTTTGTTTATTTCAAGATGAAATGTTGTGACACTTGCAGAACATAGTCATTGTTTGTTCACCAGAGCGCTGGTATGTTTCATTTTAAGAAGGTTTTGAATTTCCGGAGATACAAACGAAATACTTACACCACCTCTCCTCTAAAATTAATTAACGTGAGCTGAATGTGGGAGAGCCACCTGTACTTGGGAGAGCCGGTACCAGGGTGTGATGAGTGAAAAAGAAAAAAACAACACTTTTCGTTTTACAGAATGAACGTCACCCCCATTTTGTAAAAAGTGAACTGTTTGTTTTGTTTACGCATTTACTAAACCTAATTAGGGGATATCAACCAAACCTGTTTGAGCGTGTATACATTTTGTTAAATCAGAAGATAATGTCTAAAAATAATTCAGTCAGCAGATAAAGATTTTATCAGTTGTTTGTCTCCAACTGATAAATGCACTTTAAATTGCACTTCAAATTGCAGTAAGACATATTTATGAGTATCAGAATGACGGTCAAATTTTTATTTGTGGTGACTTAAATAGTCGCTGTGGTAACAATGATGACTTTATCGCTGGAGTTGATAAAGTGGTTCAGCGGAATGTTGTAGACTTTAAATCAAATTCATATGGTGACCACCTAATCCAGTTTCTTATAGATTGTAATATGTGTATGCTAAATGGTCGCAACTATTTACATAATGACTTTACTTCAGTTTCATCAAAAGGTATAAAAAAAAATTCGATTTTGACCCGTGAGCTGTGACCTTTCGGACAAGTCCACTGTTATTATACTAAATAGGTGAAGTGCGTCATTTTACAGAGTTACCGTTAAATTACTTTACTTATATGACATTAAAACCTGTTCAAAGCAGCAGATATTTAGTCACAACGCAATAGCTCAGTGGATAAGATCTCGGGCTACGATGCAAAACATTGCATGTTCGAATCCAATAAAAATAACTTTTTATTTTTGTCTCATTTCTCTTTTAATAATTTTAATTTAGTTCATATGATATTATTTTTAATAGTATTGAGCTGTTTTATCTTTATATTTTGCAACCCACGTTCAATTTTGTTCATGTTCATTCCATTTTTAACAATAAATTTTTGTTGAGCAGCTTGCCCTGACCCCATCCACCTCCGTACCAAATGAGCGTTGACAATTGTGAATCCTGGCGTTCTGTAAACACTTGTTGTTACATTCTTTTTCTTAAATAATTTACATAATTCAAAACCACATGACAATGTTTTGCATCGCCCAAACATTTGTTTTCAGTAAGCACCAATCGCGACATTTTATCAACTCGCTTGATGAAAGCTTACTCGAAATTTGTACGGTTTAATGTCATTTTTGACGGTGTCAATATGAATTTATTGAATAAAAAGACATTACAAACGGAAAAAAATGAAATTTCCTCATGGGATTCGAACACACAACCCGTATGTCATATTACAAGAAAAAAGAAGCGTTACTGCCACAACCATGAAACCTTTTGTTATAGAGCAGTACAATTTCAACATAATGAGCTATGATGGGAATACCTAACATACTATTTTGCGGAATATTCCAAAAATCTATAAATACAAAAGTACATTCACGGCTCAATGCGTAAATTCGGACTATAGTTCTTTTGTTGATTATTGTATTATTTGTCATTCAAGCCTACAACTTTTTACAGATTTCAACGTTACACATGTGTCAGACCTATTGAATAGGATTGGTATTGGAAATAGCATAGCGAGAAATATACCTGATCATTCAGTTATTTCTTGGAAAATTAATGTTGGTAATGTAATGCAGCCTCATGCTCTTGAATCAAGTGAGACCGCGCCAAGTTTTGATAAATTTAATGTAAAAAGTGTCCCGGGTACTTTTCTATCTGATGATAGTGTTTTATCAGAAATTAACGCTGTTATATCCAGTCTTGAACAGGGCATGAGACTGTGATATTGACACGGCATATAATGAATGGTGTAATATTATTCGGCATGAAATGTATGATAAATTGCCTTATAAAACTGTATCTTTTAATACAAAAACTGTTAGAAGTAATAAACAGCCAAAACCTTGGTGGAACCAAAAACTTTCTGACCTTTTTCAAGTAGTACATGATAATGAACGTAAATGGTTGAAGTATACAAATAGAGCTCAGAAAGTCACATTAAAGCAAGATTACGTTGCTACCAGGAAATTGTTTGATAGAGATGTGCAACGAAGCAAAAGGTTTTATTGGTATAAGACACAAAGTGATATGTTGTTTAATTTACAAAATGACTAAACCTTGTTCTGGAAAAATATTGGCAGGGTTGGAATTGTGTCAGAGAGTAATAAATCTATTCCGATCCAGGTATTACTTGATGATGGTAGCATTTCTGAAGATCTCAAGACAGTCCTTAATTAATGGAAAAATGATTTGTGTAAGTTGCTCAACACTGCCTCTGCTGAGCCTAGTTCAGATGCACTGCCTTCAAACACAGTTGATGTAAATCTTGATAAAAATATAAGCATTTTCGAAGTTGCAAAAGCTTTAGAAAAGGCTAAATTAAATAAAGCTGCAGGTGTAGACCAAATTCCAACAGAAGTTTTGAAGAATGATGCATCTGTACTTGTTTTACACAGTTTATTTAATGTCTGTTTTGAAACTGGACAGGTACCTACCACTTGGTCTAAGAGCATAATAAACACAATACCAAAGTCTGGCAATAAAGACCAAAGGGATCCGATGTCATATCGAGCTATAGCATTGGCTTCTACCATGTATAAAATATATAGTAGTATTCTGAATGAAAGAATTGTAAAATGGACAGATGATAATGATCTTAGTGTTGATGAGCAAAATGGTTTCCGCAAAAAACGCAGTACGGTTGATCATATGTCCAGTCTAACAAATGTTATTGAAACTCGCAAGAAAAGTAAAAAATCTACTTTTTGTGCTTTCATAGATTTCCGGAAAGCGTTCGACTCCGTCGGTAGACACCTACTTTGGCATAAACTGTCTAATATTGGCATGTCAACCAAAATGCTCTCAGCAGTGAAATCGTTATACTTTGATATATCAAATTGTGTACGTGTAAATGGATTTCTAACAGATTGGTTTAATGTTAATACCGGTTTGCGTCAGGGCTGTTCTCTATCAACTATTTTATTCAACATTTTTATCAATGATTTTGCTGTTTTAGTGAAAGGTTTGCACAAAGGTATTAAAATTGGTGATCAAGATATTTGTATACTTCTATATGCTGATGATATTGTTTTGATTGCTGAAAATGAAAATGACCTACAAGCCATGTTAACATTGCTAAATGACTGGTGTACAGCCAACGGCATGTCTGTTAATATAAGTAGAAGTAATATTGTTCACTTTCGGTCAGAATCTGTAGAAAGATCTGAATATGTCTTTTACTGTGGACAGTCTGTATTAGAATATGATAATAGTAATTTGTATCTTGGTATTAATTTATCTGAATACCTTGACTTTGGTATAACAGCAAAAGTGGTCGCTCAGAGTGCTGGCCGTGCTCTGGGACTCCTCATTGCGAAGTATAAGAATTGTGGTGGGCTACCGTATGATGTATATTCAAAATTATACAATGCCTATGTTGTCCCTGTAATATCATATGGTGTAGCCGTGTGGGGAACCAAGTCTTATTCCTGTATTAATGCAGTTCGCCATAGAGCAATGAGATTTTACCTGGGCACGGGCAAATACACTCCAAACTCCGCTGTTCAGGGTGAAATGGGCTGGAAGCCTATTTTACATGAACAGTGGAAAGTAGTCTGTAATCATTGGTCAAGGTGTTTATATTATGATGATTCAAAAATAAATAAGAACATTTTTAATTGGTCATTGAGCAAAGGTAATAGTAAGATGTAAGAATTGGGCTTACACTGTTACAGAAAAATTTAAGTCATTTAGTCTAGATAGATATGTTAATTTACCATTTTCTTGCAAACAGTTTCTTAAAAATGTATCTGATGTGTTGATGCATAATCATGTTCAAAATTGGAAGGCTGACTTAGAAAGGGTGACGGCTGTAAATGGTACAGGTGGCAATAAGCTCAGAACATATAATCTATTTAAGTCTACATATAATGTTGAACCGCATTGTAAACCAAACATGTCATTTGGGCACCGGTCTGCATTAGCTAAATTCCGATGTGGTGTGGCACCAGTTCGGATAGAAACTGGGCGCTAAGAGAATATGCCATTAATTGAAAGAATATGCCCTTTTTGTATGGACAAGGTGGAAATAGAAAAGCATGTTGTACTGGAGTGCCCTATGTATGTAATAGACAGACAAATATTATTCGAAAAAGCAAATTCTGTCAATGCTAATTTTATACCTTAAGTACTACTGAGAAGTTTAAGTTCATTTTCACCCACCAAGATGTAATAAGAACCATAGCAAAAACCTGTTTTTTATTTTTTAAAATTTAGAAATAATCAACTCTTTTTGAAATTCACAGTAGCGCTATTTGTGCAGTGTGGCGGCCGTAAAAAGTCTCCCCGTACATATAGTCAGTACTATTATCAGTAAAAATTACCCGTTACCGATGTCATGCAGTGATTGTTACGTATATCAGGGCTATCCGATCAACCTTTTTGGGGGTTGTCCCGGTTAGCTCAATTGGTTGCGTCGCAGGAATTGCAGGGCTAGGCGCTGTCGCCGTGACGGTGCGGGTTCGCTCCCAGCTAGAGGCACTATCATTTGAAATTCACAGTAGCGCTATTTGTGCAGTGTGGCGGCCGTAAAAAGTCTCCCCGTACATATTGTCAGTACTGTTATCAGTAAAAATTACCCGTTACCGATGTCATGCAGTGATTGTTACGTATATCAGGGCTATCCGATCAACCTTTTTTGGGGGTTGTCCCGGTTAGCTCAATTGGTTGCGTCGCAGGAATTGCAGGGCTAGGTGCTGTCGCCGTGACGGTGCGGGTTCGCTCCCAGCTAGAGGCACTATCATTTAGGAGAAATGGTGGTTGATTGTAATATAGATATAATATTTAACAGACTTATATTGTGTATTTAACTAAAATATTTTTGCTAATCCAACTCCAGATGATTCGTTTAATTATTGGGGAAACTTGTCTTATTCTAAAGTGTACTTGTTTCTTAATACTTTTACATGAAAATGTGCTGATTCTTGATTCAATTTCCATCCAGTTTCCTTATATGGTATATAAACAGCAGGCCTTATTCTTTTACTTTAGGAAAAGGGACCTCTAAGACTCAGGAATATTTGTCACAGTTTAACAAGTTACTTGGCAAATATCCGCAAAGGACTGACAGGTTTGGGTTGGCTACCTTAGCCAATGCTTTGTCCAACGGAGCCAATGATAATTCGCACTGCCGACAACGCCAATGTGGCAGTTTTGGATTGAAATTAAAAGCATTGAGAAAGACTTGAACCTCTAACCTCTGGTTTACTGTGCGGACACTGTACCAATTGAGCTTTCGAGGCCACCTGATTGTAAAACTAGTTTGCATACAAACTTTTCCAGTTGTTATATGTCTAGTTTATCTATTATCACTACATGTATTCATTTCTTATATCTACAACTCAAAGGTATCTTAGCAGTCCCAGGGCTTAATTCTCTTTAAATAATTAGCACCTTTAGTGTTTATATTATCCTAATAACTTAATTAAGGTTTATGGAAGGTATGCGGGATCAAAGACAGAATGATGTTGTCCCAATGGAACTCTTAAGGAAGAAATTCCTCAGTAACTGGGAAAGTGACAAAGGTGTATTCTACACGAAAACGCCAGATTTTAAGAGTTTTTGGTATTTATATAATTGTTTTTACTCTGATGTGTATTTTGCAGTTCAGGCTTTAAGATGACAATATAAAAGTATTAAATAATAACTTTTAGATTTTTACTTTTTTGTATCCATGTAGTGATTGTGAATATAACAGATCTATTTACAGTACACTCATTTATTTCAAAACGTTTCTGTCATCGTGTTTCTTCATTTGAAAATGTCACAATAAGTCTACCTTTCCGGTCTTTCCTAACACAAATCACGTAACACTTAAATAGTTTAAATCATACGATTTTAGTTTTCTTTGTAACTTCCCGCCTGATCAGTCGAAGTTCGCTTTAAGCAAAAGTATTTTGGCCACCCATGAATCTCTATTAATTGCCATAATGTAAAATAAAATACATACGTTATCATAAAGTTTCATCCACTCCGATACAATATTCTATGCGAGCGATCGTCGATACAGTAAGTTATAGAAACCGTCTCCTTGTTTTTTGAAAAGCTATCTTTGTTTTAACTATGTGTTTTTATGGGATTCCAAAGATTATTGAGCTTTAAATATATCTTTAATATGGAAGCCCTGGAGGGCCACTTTAGAGTTTCGGCTTACGGATATTTTACTTTTGACTTTCTATTTATGACTTTCGACTTTTGACTTGTGACTGATGACTTCTGGCGAACACATTTTACACGTGCTCTAGAAGCTGAAAACAGCAACGTTGGTATCAGGTATGTTTTCCAAACTTTAAACTTTTTTTATTAATTAAATTGAAATTTTTCACTGAGGATAGGATGTGTTTAAGAGGGGATATTTAATGTTATTATATATATATATACCTATAAGGTTAGTATTTAACACAGACTGTAATTCCACAAGTGACTGTATGTTTTATTCAATTTGAAACTGTATTTTAACAAGTAGACAGAGAATACACGTACAAAGCTCACTTTTCAATGTGATCGAGCTCCATTTTGCATTTAGCTTTTATGTCTCATTTTGTGGTATATTCCGAAAATTAAGAAAAGAACACCTGAGAACAAAATTAAATATAGGACCATTCGAGAGTAAAACTTATCATTAGAGCATTTCAAAGGTGGTAAGTTTTCGCATCTAACTTTTCATACTCAAGAGTCTTTATGAAACGCAGATAATATATTTACCTATTTTAAACCTCAACTTCATACAGATTTATATAGAAGATAAACTTGTATTTCAGACACAACTTCTGGATAAAAGATAATGAGGATGAAAACCTTGATGCCGATCTGTTTCTTCATCAATATACTGTTCGGCATTACCCAAGCTACTGAACCGAGGCACTCCTTCTCAACATCATTAGCAAACAGAACTCTGCTCATAATATAGTACTTAAAGAAAGGTTGTAAGATCTATGAATTTGTAGCATTTTAATGGTACGGCACGGGGTTACGACGTCATTGAGGACAGTGCAGAGAATTCTTAAACCTGTTAAACGCTTAAATTTAAAACGGAGTAAGGGAATATATTCTGGTCTTGAATCTGTGTCTGATGTTGTAAACAGAGACATACAAACAATGTATAGGTTACTGTACAATGTTGTGTAGGTTAATTTTGAAATACCATGTGTACGCCAAAATGGACGACGTCTTGGAAATGATGAGAGCGCTTGATCCAATTGGTGTAGAGCCGCGCAAAGCACATCTTCTTCTCCATCGCGTATACTGCGCCAAAGCACCCAGTTTACATGGCTTAATGATGGTTACGACAAACAAAAACCATATGAATGTTGTATCCGTGATGTTGTGGATGGGTTAGGTAAAAAAAATAAGATGATTCGGACTTGAATAACGACCCACATGTTATTGCAAGATATTTTTAAGACGCATTGAATGAACTTCAAAATGCCCTCGAATACTACGCCGTGATGGTGGAACAGAGAACTTCATTTATTTACTATTGCAGCAATAATTCTGACACGATTCTACAGACCCGTTTGCTGGGGCTCGAATCATTGTAGTTGAAAAAAGGATCTTACCAACGCATTTAAAATCGTGGGGTACATTACGGCAAAATGGAATCCATTAGTGGATTTTTTCAAAGACTAGCGTGATACAGGTATATTTAATGAACTAGACCCAATACATTGTGAAAATTTAAATTTTTGCTTCAAGAGCACACTGTTTCTTTGTACCAGGTCTGTATGAAACTCCCGAGTTCGGCAATAAAGTTCACTTGAGAGACGTACATATTTGCAATAATTACAAAAGAAAGTGAAATACGCATATCAGGAATTGCCACATTCAGAAGACACAGCCTCCCCACATTTTAGCCAAGAAGGAGAGAGGAATACAGAGCTTGGTTTATAAAATTTAAAAAACAACAACAACAAAAACAATTAACAAAAAAACGAGAACCTTATGGGTTACCTTATTGGAACGGTCGGTGGCAAACATAAATTTCCACTGGGGAGAGGGGGGCGGTTTACACCAGGTTCTGGCGTGCACCTGAAACTAGCCCCAGCTAACAAACAAGCACACGTTGTCTTGGAGAAATAACTCCAACACACGCTAAAAATGTTGTAAGCAAAAGCACACAAACATATAAATCATTAGAAGCTAATTTGCATTGCAAAGCCAAAGGGGTGGGTATTCCATGACCTTACCGAGACCAGAGCCTCTAGAGTCAAACAAATCGAGCTTCTAGATATTTTTAAGAAAAGATTTCCCCATAAACAATAAACTTTTACAAGTCCGTTTTATTAGATTCAACAAGTAATTCATTCGCAACAAATAGCAAACAACTTTTATTATGCATTATTGAATTAAAAGGGAAAAATTATGTAATTGATTGTTGATGCAAAAATATTTATTGATCATCGTGATAAATACTGACTTTATTTTAGACTTTTTGAGGTTTGGGAATTATGACTTTTCACTTCTGATTTTTCACTTATGACTTTTGCCTTGTGCCTTATGATTTTTTTAATTATAGCTTTTTACTAATGACTTCTTTCTTGTGACTTTTAACTTATAACTTTTGTATTTTGCTCTTTGCCTTGGTACAAACATTACTTTTTTACATGTTTTAGGTTAAGGCTAAATAAACAAATTTGTGATTCAAACACGAAACGCATAGACGCACAGCAGCCGAGATTGGTATTAAAGTCATATAATGTTGGTTCATATAGCCACTAGCCTAACAAGTGTTTAGTGTTTGCTATAGAATTATTAGTATTATTCATATGCTCATGTCCTAGTTGATCTGTGTCACGTGAACATTCAACATCAACTGTTAATGTGAAATAAAATGTTTAGAAGTTTTAATTTCGGGGCATGTGATTGGCCGAAAAACCTAGAGCAAACACTTTTTGGAATAAATTTGTTGAAACATATAACAAACACCAAATATTTTTAAATCATCTGCAGTGAATTTTTTGCATAAGAAATTTGTATCTTATTAAGAAACAATGTACCTATAAAATGTACAATATATAAAACATAACAAAATGAAAAAAAAGACGTTTTTCGACTTCAGTTTTTGATTCCACTGTCTCAGGCAATCTTCCGAATGCCCCGCCTCGTCTTGATGAAATTTGTCTATATTCACTTTGACGAAAATGTCTTCCTCCGATAAGAAGTTTGTACATATTATGACGGCCGCTACCTTTCTGTTTTCCCTTTCCATTATTTCTGCATCCTAAATAAGAAAAAGTAGTATCAGAAGTAGAAGAAGTAGTAGTTGCTGCTGTTGTTGTAGAAGAAGAGGAAGTAGTAGTAGAAGTAGTTGTAGTTGTAGTAGAAGTTGTTGTTGTAGTAATAGTGGTGGTGGTAGTTGTAGTAGTAGTAGTAGTAGTAGTAGTAGTAGTAGTAGTAGTAGTAGTAGTAGTAGCAATAGTAGTAGTAGTAGTAGTAGTAGTAGTAGTAGTAGTAGTAGTAGTAGTAGTAGTAGTGTACCTATTATGATGGACTATGGTCATTATAATAAGAATGGACAGAAAAACATTAGTATAATATTTTAAGATTATGTTATAACATTTCATATGTAACAAGTTTAATGTTATTTTCTTTTTTCTAACGCCATTATACATGTTCTATGCGCTGACAATAAAAGTTGCAAATTTTGAATTGACGTTTACATTTTTAATGACAAATAAAATTGTGTACCTTGTGTTTCTCTCCACTAGTGAAAAAATAGTATATGCCATCTCTTCCTTCGAATGTAACTGCAACAAACAAACAACAATGTTAGTCTAATTGGGTTTAGAACTATTTCGACCCCATATAAAAAATGAAGCTTTTGATTTATACGGTGTATGTAAATTTGAGATAACCCATGTAGCAATGATTCCATGTTCTAGAAATGGAAAAAAAGGATACCTAATGAAATGAAATGCAATGCAAGCAAAGTACAGAATGTTCTTTTCTGAATTAAATAAAAAGGCCTAAATAAATAATATACTGTTCTTTAATATGTATGGAAGCATATTTGCGCCACAACTTAACCATATAAATTAACGTGAAAAAATGGAGGATTTCGCAAAAAAGTTTTTTTTCGCGAAAACAGATAAATTACACACGAAAAAAAATTAACACGAATTTATTCCTGATAATGCTCTAAATTGCCTCAACATAAAGATATAGTATCCATGAAAATAATGGAGGATTTCACGAAAACAGATTTTTTTTTCTCGAAAACAGATAACTTTTTTTCGCGAAAACATCCATAATTTTCACGTTATTTTATGTGGTTAACTTGTGGCACAAATATGCTTCCATAATTTTTAGATAACTGGCATCTTTCGTGAAATTGTTACGCTTTCATGAAAAGTTATCTGTTTTCGTTTCACGAAATCTGATTTCGTGAAATCTTCCGTTATTTCATGCAAAAATATTTTTCGTGAAATTTTTAAGGTTTCGTGAAAAAGTTATGTGTTTTCGTGAAATCCTCCATTATTTACATGAAAACTTTATTTTTATGTTGTGGCAGTTTAGAGCACTAACAGAAATAAATTCGTGTTAACATAACTTTTTTAGTCGTGAAAATATGGATGTTTTCGCGAAAAAAAAAAACTTTTTTTGCGAAATCCTCCATTATTTTCACGTTATTTTATGTGGTTAAGTTGTGGCACAAATATGCTTCCATAAATATGAGCCCACATGATCTGTTGTTTTTTTTTATTTGACTTATAATAAGTCTCTAGTAATACACGAATAATCTTAGGTAAATGAACTTACATCGTCTGAAACGTCGTCAGAATCCGCCATTTTCCTGGGAAAAGATGCGGCGAGCACGTGGGACTATTACGGAATCAATAAGTAATAAATCAAAAGTCAAAATCCATAAATCAAAAGTCAAAAGAAAGAGGTAAAATAAATCCATAAGTCGAAAATCAAAAGTGGCCCTCCAGGGCTTCCATACTTTAAAGATTTGAAAGCAAACTATTCAATAAATTATTCGGGTTGTCATAGTTACTGGTATTCCGTTGGTTAGTTGTTAGTGATATAAACTATTTATAGACTTATTTAGAATCGAAACAGAAAACGATGCACGTACTAGAATATTAATCAGATAAAAAGTAAAAATAGAGCAAGACATTTCGTTAATCGTGTTTGGAAAAAGACTTTGAATTAAAATCGAAAACGAAATTAAATTCTAAAAATCAAAATCATTTGTTTTCTAAACTGTTTATTGTATTAAAGTGTAAGAAAGAAATAAATAGCTTAGCATAGAAGGCAAAACGTGAATAAAATAACAAAACAAAAAACGTTTAAAATCATAAACATGTAGCTAATTTTACTGACCACAACGAAGTCAATAAGTTTTACTCCTTATATGGACGACACGTAAATAACTCAAATATTATCAATTAGATTATTGTCGGAATTTTACACTAAATTTTCGCTTTTAGTTTCCATTTGTGTTTATGTTAGAATTTAACATGTTTTTAATTGTATCTCCTTTTTTGTCGATTCATGTTACTGTTTCAAAGCTTTCGACACTTTAATCATTTTCAGAACATGTTTCCTAATTTTTTGCCAAAATGATGTTAATCCATGTTAAACCTAATTACCAAGTATTTCATAAGTGCTTAATAATTATGCGTCGCAAAGCAGTTTTTTAGGATTTTGATTAAAAGATTATTTGTTTGGTAAATTAGAAAAAAATACTTATTCGTATTAGTGAAAACTGTTCAACATATGTACACTTTTTAACGCGGTTCGTAATATATTTGCATTTTGTTTCATAGGTTTGTGTTTTAGTAACCATTATATATAATGATTTATGAAATATGCTTAAACTTTAACATTTCTTGAAAAAAAAGAAAGATAATATGTTAGCGCGACGTTATATTCTCGCAGCATTGTAACGGTTTTAAGTCATATACATCAAAACAACTTACCTGTATACGACAGAACGAGAATAACGTTGACACCGACAACCCACTGATCCTTAACCAACACACCAGTCTCCCATTCGAATTTGTAATGTAGAAGTGTTTCCTTTCATAAAAATATGTGAAAAACGTCACGGGTTAACGCAATGTATTTGGAATCCAAAATAGATAATTTCAATTAGTTTACAAATAGAATTCAGAATGGCAAAATAGAAAGTTACCAATTTATAGTCGTTTTAACATAGATGGAAATTAATCTATGTATAATTTTTAAAACCAATAGCAATATGCATGTAGTTACATTTTGAAGCTAGATCATTCTCTCTAACAAAACGACATGTAGTTCGTTATAATTATGACATATATACGTGACCCTAATTGATAACATTAGTCTTCAACGGTATGGTAATATGCCGGATGATTCTCAAAATTTACAAATTCCTACGCGTCGAAATGACGATAAAATATTGAACTGTTACGGTAATAAGCTGTTAGCTCTTGCTAAAGAAAATTCGCTGATTATTTGTAACGGTAGATTAGAAGAGGGTAAATGCACTTTTCAATCGTTACATAGAAATCGAGTAATTTCTAGCACTGTGGATTATTTAATAACAAACTATAATAAGTTTTACGCAGTAAATTGTATGTATGTTTTTCATATAACGGAATTTTCCGACCATTGTCCTGTTTCATTTAAGTTGTCATGTAACCTTTACAGAATAATTAATTATGATTGTCAATTAACCGAAAAATTGTGTTGGGATTCATCTGATTAATCAAAGCTGTTAAAAATGTTGAACTTAAAAAAAAAGGTGAATTTGATCAATTAACGGATAGACTTTATAGTGCAGAAAATAATATCGATGATTGCATAAATTCTTTTTCGAATATAATACATGATATATCTTTTACGTGTTACGGTAAGAAATACAATAAAAATAAAAACCTTTTAAACAAAAAGCTCCTTGGTTTGACAATGATTGTCGGGAGGCTAAACATAAATTTTTAGAGAGTAAGCGGTCGTTTAAAAGTAGTCCATCAAATGAAAACAAAATTAATTTCCTTTTAAGTAGAAAAAACTTTATCAATCTTAAACGTAAAAAAAGAAACAACCATAATGCCCGCGAAAAGGTCAAATTATCGTATATGAGCAGAAAATCACCGCGCAACTTTTGGAAATATATAAAAAAAAATACGGAAATCAAAAAGATAAATCGAGTAATACTATAAATCTAAATGAATTTAAAGAATATTTCGAAACAGTTTCAAATACATCTCATAAACAATATGATACTGAGTCTTTTAGGCACCAGCGCGATTATACTCTACGAATTGATATGTTAGATACACCCATTACGACAGAAGAAATAATTAAAACGATCTCTAATTTAAAAAGAAATAAAAGCAGTGATTTGGATGGAAACATAGCGAAATTTTTTATCGATACAAAGGAATTTATAGGTCCTTATCTATGCGCAATATTTAATAATATACACTAGTCAAAAGTTCTAAGTGCACACTTGATAAATGTTGATTTTTCAAATTATTTGATTAAATATTTCAAAATAGTGTAAATTACAATGAAGAAGTATCAATATTCTATTAAAGCACACCAAAAAATTTAAGTCTGCTTAACCAGATTAAAAAATAATAACATTTTAGCTCACTTGTACTCGGAGAGCAATTCTCAAGTTAATTATCATTGCATCGGCTATCATTTGTGATCGTTTTCTCATCTCTGTATCAATTAAAGTTCATGTACATTTAAAGAAAATACTGTAGTTTGCAATTCCATTGCACTGAAATAGTTTCCTGTAGCTTTGTAATGGTCTGCTGGGCACGATGAGACCACGCTCTCTTCTCTATTTTATCCATAACGTTTTTACAGAATTTTCAGGAGAAAATTCCTTTTTTTCACAATTCTTTGTGCAAAAAGCTTTTGCATTGTCTAGCAGTTTGGGATGATGCAATTTTCTATGATAGATGTGTAACAGCTTTTCCGAACGAAAAAATGTATTCATTTCGATAAAATTGACCAGTTTTCGGACACGCTTTTTGACCAAATAAACGTCATTTTCGAATAATTCGATTTTAAAGTTTATTGAATTTCTATAAATTTTAGTTTTAAATTGTTATTTATTGGACTCTTATCCAACAGATGTTACACTAAAATTTTCGAGTTTACGTTTATTTACGTAAATATTTAATGACGCTATTGAGTAACGTCAGCGTTCAACGTAAGCAGCGTAATCAATCTAGAACATAATACCGTTTGATTTTCTTCTTAAATTAATAAAATATGCAAAAATGAGGTATTTCTTTTGCATTTACGAAAACCGTCAAGATTTTTTACAACCAATTTGAAGTTGTGCCAGTGAAACGAATTTTGACGGGAATGTCGTTGTCTGCTGACGTCAACCGTTCAATGGTTAAAATTTGTTGGTGTGTTTTTCGTGTTTGTCTGGAGTCGGTAAACATGAGATAAACAGAAACGATTGTAAAAAAATTAATTTCGATTGCCTCACGGGGATTACGCATAAATAGCGTATGCCGACGTGGATGACTTAATACAAAAAAAATGCACGGTTTTCAAAAAATATTATTGTTTGACCATAATTAACATTATATCAAACTTTCATTCAATTAGAATAAGTTTACTTTAAGATATTCAAAAAAGAAAAGTGTGCACTTAGAACTTTTGACGAGTGTATATGATTCACGTATTTACCCAGATGCATGGAGTAAAGGTTTTATTGTTCCAATTTTCGAAAAAGGTTACACCGATAATCCTGGAAACTATAGAGGTATAACAATAGTAAATATTATGTCAAAAATTTTCTCATTATTGTTAAGAAAAAGAATTAATAAATGGTACGAAAGCAATTACGTGTTTAATGAAGTTCAGTATGGTTTTCGCGATGATCGTTCTACAGCTGATGCCATATTTATATTACATAGTATTATTCAAAATGTTCTAGCGTAAAAGCTAAAACTATGGTGTACTTTTATCGACTTCGAGAGGGCTTTCGATACCGTGATAAGAGATGCATTATGGGTAAAATTGATTGAATCGGGCATAAGCTGTAAAATGATCAATATGATTAAATCAATTTATAAAAATGTTAAAGCATGTATTAAGCTAGGATCTACTATGAAAATGTCTGAGTTTTTCGATGTAACCCTGGGAGTAAAACAAGGTGAACCGTTATCTCCCCTTTTATTTATTTTATTTGTATTTATATATCAAATTGATATCAACTGCCTAAATGCAAATGATTTGAAAGTGCTCTCTATGTATTTGATCCTATTTGCAGATGACATTGTTCTTTTTACCACAGACCATGCAAGTCTACAAAGTCAACTTGATAATTTATATTTGTATTCAGAAAAATGGGGATTAAAGATAAACGTAAATAAAACAAAAGTTTGCGTTTTCGAAAAGAGAAGAAATAGGAATACGATATATAATGACGTCTTTATTAATGGTGAAAAAGTTGAGATGGTAGACTCCTTCATTTATCTGGGCATGAAATTTTATTATACGGGTAACTTATCATATGCAGTAAACACTCTATCAGAGCAAGCCTTAAAGGCATACCATAATCTTTTATGACTTTTTGATAGAATCGATTTTGACATTAAAACTAAACTCTATCTTTTTGACAGCATGGTAGTGCCAATTTTATTACATGGTTCTGAAGTGTCCGGTATTTATAATTTCCAAGAAATAGATAAACTACATATACGATTTTGTAAATATATTTTAGGTGTTAAACAACAAACACCAAATTTTGCTGTTTATGGTGAACTTGGAAGGTTCCCGATCTCAGTATTATGTAAAGAAAGGGCAGTAAAATTTTGGTTGAAAATAATGAAAAACGAAATTTCGCCCATAAAAAGCATATATAATGAACAAATATTAAGTGGAATCTCAAACAACTGGGCTAATGCTATGAAAGTTATATTGACAGATTAGGTTTCGCATTTGTTAGAAAATTTCGATCCAAATTTAAATTATTTTCCTATTATTAGACAAAGAATTAGAGATCAATTTATATAAAAAATGGTCTGAAACTATTAATAGTATGCAAAAACTAGTATACTATAAACAGTTTAAGACAAGTTTTGTTTTTGAAGATTATCTCTCTTTTATAAAAAAATGCTTTTTAAGAAAGCAACTTAGCTGTATGCGTTTAAGCTCTCATTCGCTTGAAATTGAAGTTGGTCGTTATAACAATATAAATAGGGAAAATCGTATTTGCAAAATGTGAAATCAAAATACTATAGAAACGGAATATCACTTTTTGTTGTATAAAATATTCTGACATTAGGAGAAAGTATTTTGGTGCCACCGCGTAGCCCATATTAGAGAAATATAAACATCTTATGTCATCAAAAAAACAAGTGTACAATTCTAAAAATTTGCAAATTTATTAGGGATGCTAACTTTCTTCGCACTGATACCCTTGCTATGTTGACTGTTTCCTAAAGAAGTATGTATGTATAATGAAATTGTGTATGTCATTATTTGTTGAATGTAAATGTGTATGTGTCTTTGCCATATGTTCTATTATAAATGGCCAAAGGCATGATTTTTGCCGATATGCCAATAAACTTGAAACTTGAAACCTAAAATGGCTAAGCTGAATGTTACTATCATATAGGCGTTTCATTTCTACTCAAACATGTAGATATAAAGGACCAGTAATGAACTCACTATGAACAAACGATGTGACTGTGTTACTTTGTTTTTTATTTTTACAAAATCTGTCAAAAGTAATAATTTACAGATATCTAAATCGATACAAAATTCAACAATTTGCCACTCGTGGGAGATGACTGAAGAATAAAGACAAGGATGGAAACCCGCGGCCATCGATTCGGGGTGTCGTTCAGATGCGTGAACTTCGCCCCGTGATTTATCCTGCGATAAATCACGGGAAGCTATTGATTATTTCTTAAATACAGTCACGTACGTCACTAACATTTCACCTAACTATTATAACATTCTAACGTTGTATTTTTAACAAACTGCCATAAGGTATGTAAATAACAAACTTATTATTAAACAAAATCAAGGATAATACAGGCTGATAAAATGATTTTCAGAAAAAAAAAACGCCAAAAAGATGATGTTTCCACTCCCATCCTAGCTTCGTCCTATTGTTAGTATAGAGAGATAGCTGTTAAATTTAGAAAAGATAATCGATCAAATGATTATGAGTTGTTGTACTTTGTGAAAGACACTTAGCGCGGTGAAGCTGATGCAGACTTTATCCTTTTTAGTTCTACTTGAAAAGTGGTTTCCACAGAAATTAACGGAAATATAAAAAAGTTAATTGCAAGAGCGGAAATTATAAAAATGTCGGGACCATACGCGTGTTCCGCGAATGTAACTTGTGCCACTATAGTAAAACACATTATGTTGTGTAAAAACCATAATTAAGGTTTATAACGTTATGTTCATGGATCATTATGTTATGAATTAGCATCATTAAGTGACATCTTCACAGCGTCACGTTAAGTGAAAAACCATAATGTTGTGTCTACACATCATTACGTTATGTCGGGACTATTTACACGGGATACTATTTGAATTGCACAGTCACGCGTCTTTACGTACCAGCCGTAAAATAGGCCGATAAAGTAGGGCCCTAAAATGTAAACACGGCCCTACCCCTAACTTTTTCATTACTTAACAAATCTTAAAAATTCTTTTTGTATATTGAATGGTACCCTTTTTTATTACTACTCTATAAATATTTTATAATGAAATTATTTCAGTAAGATCATCTTTTTTAAACTTGGACCGTTTCAGACCAAAAACACTTCCAAAATGGAAAACTTGGTCATACACCATTTATTTATTTCTTAGGATACCTTCAAAATTCTTTTTGCATACAAGTACCCTCATGACTAGCTTAGAAACATTTTACATTGAAATCACTTAAATAAGATAACATAAAATTTGGATTATAAGCTTAAACGCAATACTGCATACTTATCATGAAATGATGCACACATGTTACATAATGATGTATTCATTTAAAGTAAAGAACTACACACAAACCTCGTTATGCTTAACATACATAGCATAATTATTAATACGCATAACGCAAAAGTGTAAAAAGATTAACGTAATGATGCTGATCCATGTACATAATGTAATGAGCCATGCACATAACATATTGTTGAACAGACATAACATATTGATGTGTACACATAACGAAATGATGTACAGACATAACAACATGTATTAATCATATAACGCAATCATGGGTGAACAAATCATTCCAGTGTGTAGATATAACATAATGAAAAAGTGGCATCAGGTTCCAAAACCAGTCGGGGATCTTTCCTGTTCGGAAACGTTGGGGATTCCCCTTTTCACTTTTCCCGATCAGGAAAGAAAACACACGTTTTATGTACCTTGGGGTATGAACTACGGGCATCACAAAATACGTTGGAGCTACATATTAATTTTATGTATTCGTTCTTAAAACAATTATCTAAAATTCTACTGAGGCCGAATATTTAAAACATTATCGTTTGTGAGATATTCAAGCTCAAAGTTGAATGATATTCAAGAATATTACATGAAAGCTTGTAATAGAAATAGCCAATTAAGTTACCAGTTAGGGAAAGTGTATGTTCAAAACGGGAAAGTGCTGAAAATGGTTGGTTTTCTTGAATATCATTCAACTTGAATATCTCACAAACGATAATGTTTTAAATATTCGGCCTCGGTAGAATTTTAGATAATTGTTTTAAGAACGGATACAAGCAATTAAAATATGTAGCTCCATCGTATTCTGTGATGCCCGCAGCTCATACCCCAAGGTATATAAAAACGTGTGTTTTCTTTCCCGGACGGGAAATTTTTCAATCAATATTTCCTGATCGGGAAAGTGAAAAGGGGAATCCCCAACTTTCCCGAACAGGAAAGATCCCCGACTGAAAACCATTATCACAAGACTCATCGGAGTTCCATATTTTATGATTTATAGTGCCATTAGAAAAAAAACGGGGTCAAATTACTTGAAACATCATTGCTTTATAAACCATACGATGTTTTGTAGCTTAGATATCACATTGTCCAAATTTAATGGTGCCAAATGTGTTAAGCATACAGTTAGGGCACTGTTGACGAATTTCTTCAAACGGCGTATCATCGTTTGTTTTTTTTCCTTGTTTGCCCATTTTTGTCGATAATACTGTTTTGTCTTGTGATTTTTGTTTGTTGTTGTTTTCTATTTCAATTTTGATCGTAAACCCACACATGATGATTAATGTTTGCATGTATTCTATATTCATATGTACTTTGTAAATAAGATATGTTCATTTATGTGTTCTGTTCTGTGCAAGGGTAGCAAAAATATTCTTAGATCTCGCACCCATAGATATTATACATCACTAAATATTTAGCAATTATTTAGGTAGATTCCTTATTTATTGTAATAACCTTGTTAATCTCATTGTAAATTAGTTGAATATGTTACATTTGAAAAGCTATCCCATTTCAATACCCACACAATTGTATGTTTTCGCTTGTATAATTTTACATGACTGTTGTTGCAATGTAACCTCGACAAAATAAAGTTTGTTGTTGTAGTTGTTTTTAAACAATGACCAACTTTCGTTTCCCAAAATAACTGTTATCTTTCTGAATATTAGAGATCCAATCTTAAAGTTGCATTAAAGCCCACAGGCACATAGAAGCTTGAAAAAATATATCCATTTTCACTATACAAGAAATAAAGAAGTTTGCTAAAGTTTGTTGTTGTAGTTGTTTTTAAACAATGACCAACTTTCGTTTCCCAAAATAACTGTTATCTTTCTGAATATTAGAGATCCAATCTTAAAGTTGCATTCAAGCCCACAGGCACATAGAAGCTTGAAAAAATATATCCATTTTCACTATACAAGAAATAAAGAAGTTTGCTAAAACACTGAAATATTGTCTTCTTTCACTTTCCATATCTCATCTTCCAAAAGCGCCTTCTGTCGGTCTGTTGTTGTTTTATCGCCGGTAATATACTAAAATTGTTATTTATTTAAACTGGTTTAATTTATTATTTCTTAAGAACCAATAGCATAAGATTGCATGAATATTTCGACATATAAATAGGCATTGATGGTTTTTATTTGGGTCAATTGTTAAAACATATGCCGTATAAATAATATTATAATAAACACTCGGTTAAAACATGTGTCGACTTTCAAGGGGCCAGTCTATTAAAATTCCTTTTTAAAAGCATTTTATGGCTTTACGGGTATTTGATTTAATAATGTTGCTGAAATTTGAACCATTTACGATACAGGAAACCTTTGTAAAGCCGATACATTTAAAAATAAGTCACGTTAAGTATCGCATCAGTGCCCGTGACATTGTTATTAATATGATTTGCCTTTTTGGAATTTAAAACAACTTTGGCTGGCAATATAATATGCATTTTCGCCATCTGGACACTACTGAAAAATAGGGGTGATTTTACTGTTAAGTATAAGCATTAAGGAAGTTTCTGTGCGACAATATATTAACTATGTGAAAAAAAACTCGTTCTATTATAACTTGGTTCTCGCACCAAAAATCGGCAGTTAAAGATGTCCTCTTATGTTCATACAAATCCAGTGTTTACCATCGAGGACGGAATAAACAGTGACGGGAAGGAGAAGTCTACAGAACACTCAGAACATCTGCAACGTTTTGGCCATCATAACAAGCATGCGTAAGTATATTGTTTCAGATAACGTTGTGAATCTAAATAAATAAAAGATAATTCATATAACATAAGCATTGGAACTTGAAGCGGCTAGAGTACAATGTAAAGACCAGGGTCCAATGTTATAAAACTAAATCTAGAGAGCAGTCTCAAACGCATGAGATTTGAGACTGGTGTCTGGTCTCAGTTTTATGATATTCGTTCCAGGTCGGATTGTGTTTGTAGAGTTTGATCATTTTCGATTTGATCATCTATTCGATTATTCGATCTAAATAAAAGTACACGCTAAACAGTCAATAAAGCCGCTTAATACAAATCAGCTTCTAAAGTTACATCACCCGCTTAATTCAGATCACCTGCCATTGTCACATCAGACGCTAAAGTCACATTGACCGCTATAGTCAGATCACCCGCTACAGCACCCGCTATAGTCAGGACAGGCTTAAAGTCACATTGATCGCTATAGTCAGATCACCGACTAAAGTTTCGTCAGTCGCTTAAGTCACAGATCATCCGCTAAAGTCAAATCGGTCACAAAAGTCAGGTCGCCCTCTAAAGTCTCATCATCCGTTATAGCCACATCAGCCGCAATAGTCTCATGAGTTACTATAGTCACATCACCCGCATAAGTCACTTCATCCGCATCATGTATAGTCTCATAAGCCGCTAAAAGCATATCCGCTGTTAACATCACATAAGCCGCTGGAGTCGTATCAGCCACTGAAGTTGCCTAACCGATTAAATCACATCGGCCGCTTACGTCACATCACTCGCTATTGCCGTACATGATCCGGCCGCTAAAGTCGCCTCAGCTGATAAAGTCACATCGGCCAATTTAGTGAAATAAGCCGTTAGTCTCATCACCTGCCATAGTCACATCAGATAATTAAGCGTTTTCAACACTTAGCTAAACGATTCATTCTACAGGCAAAGAATGAAAGTGGGATTATCTCCAATGTTGGAGTGGTTTACAGTTAATAATTCTTCCTCACACTGCACAATTGCTCGCCCGATCCAAATATTTATCTAAGCAAAATTTTAGCTGGTTGGTCCGGGCTGACATTGTACATTTTGCTTTCGAACAAGACAGATGCTCTTAACTCGTACCGATGTATGTTACCAGTCATCGTTTGATCAGAGAGACTATGCATATACATTGTATCCCTTCCGAACAATTCCGCCGATTATAACCCTAGTCTAGACTACTTTGAGAATGAACCGATTTTAAGTAAAAAAAACGGGTAGTCTCATTACATTTAGATTCTTGTAAACATTATAGTTACTGTTATATTTGACCTGACTGTACGACTTAAGCGACAAATTTCTTACGTCTGTACCGAAAGGAATGACCTTTTTAAGGCTTGATGTACTTCAACTGAGATTACTTGCCTTAACCGTATTTAATCACAAGCAATTCAATTCAATTATTTTATTGAAGTCTCATTCACATTACATATATACAATACAGTTTATACAATGAAATTATATCAATGTGATAGTACATGCATGTTAACAATCATGATTGATTTATAAGAGACTACAAGCAAGATCGACTTCTTATCATCACAGATGCTATCAGTATGTGGTTTTGATTGAGACTTCGGTAGTCAGATATGTCCTTAATACTGGACGTGGCTCACTGCTATACATTCATTATACCTTAGTCATGTCACGCATAATAACCGCTTTATTCAAAAATCTATTCGGTCGGTGTCGTACATTAAGTGCGCTAGAACCCCTGTAGTACTAGGTTTCAAATTAAGTTTTCATTTAAAAGATATATCTATGTTGGTCCTCATATTTCAAGCAAGTAAATTCTTTACGTTATATGAGAATTTTGCGATACTTTAACAAAACTGTTGCAGCGACATGTACTATAAAATGTGACAAAAAACGTTCTTTTTCACGCTTTTGCATCTTTGGGCATCGACATATTGCGTCTTGAATTATTTCATATATTTCATACTATTTGACTTTGAAATGTATGGTCCAAAACAGGTAACTGAAATCCCGAGTCCATATCAGTTTAAAAATCACAGTAGGCAAAAGATTATAATGAGTTGTAGTTACTTGGGAAGAACATACGTTTACATTCATAAGATTTAAGAGGTCGCAAACATTGCAAATGGCGAAAACTGGCTAAAATTTTAAAAATGAATTTTGGGGAAAATACTTATTGCCACCTTGATTTTAGTAAAGAAATGTATTTAGCTATGGATGTAGTTAATGTTTGCAAGCTCAATTTAGTCTAATTAATGTTCTAATTATCAAGCACATACTAAAACAAAAAGAAAAACCATTTGCATGAGAACTCTGAAATTCATTGACAATATACCAAACCAATTCATATCTGAAATAAGTATATGCTGGTCTACAATGTTTAGTGCCAATTCGTCTAAATACTCGTAATGTTAGGGTTTTCAAGAAATTCAAGGAAAACTTACTTCCTGGTTCAAACCGAAAATAGATTTCTATAGATTTCTACTTTCGGTTTGAACCAGGAAGTAAGTTTTCCTTGAAAACCCTAACATTATTTTGACTAATTGGCACTAAACATTGTAGACCAGCATATACATATTTCAGGTATAAGTTGGTTTGGTATATTGTCCATGAATTTCAGAGTTCTCATGCAAATGGTTTTTCTTTTGTTTTAGTATGTGCTTGATAATTAGAACATGAAATAGACTAAATTGAGCTTGCAAACATTAACTATATCCTTAGCTTAATACATTTCTTTACTAAAATCTTGATGGCAATAAGTATTTTCCCCAAAATTCATTTTTTGAAATTTTAGCCAGTTTTCGCCATTTGCAATATTTGCGACGCCTTAAGTAGGCCTACATATAATATACAGAATATTAGTTTCTGTTACATGCATTAATCAACTGTATTTTTACCAATTTTGTTAAAAAAAATACACAGTTCTTGTTAATTTTGTAAAACAATAGCGATCTGTTGTTCTTGTTCTTGTTACGATTTTCAAATAATATTTCGAAATTTAATACACGTTTACCGTTTGATGGTTCCGTTGATGTAAAGAATCGAACCTAGGAAGACCGGTAAATACATTTCCTTCAATAAGGGAAAATGTTAAAACGCAAAAAGATTCAGTAATATTGGTATAAGGTTAACCACACGAGTCAGCTCCTTGGTCTGAATAAAATGTTAAACTAGTTCACTTGGAGTTATTGATGTGTGCAGTAATGAGATATCGTTGACTGAAGTGTTACCTTTACAAAACTCTGCAATAAAATTCTGCTTTAAGTAACGGGATTCAGCACACATTGGTTGATTCGAACGAAACTGTTACGCTTTCCTGGGGGAACGTCAACGTTTACGTCAATCCGAAGAAGCGAGCATGTTGTCGGGGTCCCGATCCTAAAATACCAACTAAACGTGTCCTCCGAGATGGTAAAAACTTTAATTTCTTCTGTTTATGATGAAGATGCTGAAAACAAAAAAAAAAGATTATTTCGTCTGTATAATTATTATTCAATGTCATTTTGTTGTTTTTTAACATAATTTAAGTTAATGATTTGTTTTAATAAACCAGCCATTGTTTACAGTTTTTGAGTAATATTAAACAATTCTATTTTACCAAAGACGAATAAAAAGATTTTTCGTCTGCTTAACTTACTTGCGTCATTTCAAGGTCCCTATGCCCCATCACGTTACTCTAAATGTTGGGCATGAAAAAAAGAATTAACAACCAAATAAATATAAGTTCATCATAGATATGTTCATCCATGGCAAATCCTAGTTACAGCCAGGTTTTTTGACGACATTTTATTTTTGTGAAGGTATTTTTCGGTATATTATTATATATATATATTATTATTATCAGGAAAAAAAGTTACCATGATTATGCTACTAATTTGATGTACTTCAACATTTTCAGTATATGGTCACGTGAAGCCGGGTACCCTGCTAGCTATAATTGGTGCCAGGTTAGAAACACTTTTTATTTCTGTCAAGTTTGCGTGCATGTGTGCGTATGTGTCAAATTTAACCGAAATGGCATTCTATCTTATACGGTGGTCCGTAAGGAAAAACTTTTTCTCTCCCTTTCCCGCGATGCACGACGGTACGATAGTGAAATCACGATGGAACATGGCACGATGATGAAAACGCGAAGGCACGATGGTGAAACCACGATACATTTACTTACGATATCTTTCTGGTAAAAAGTAAATTTACAGCGGATTTTACTGCGCATGACTATCGGAAGGCGATGGTATGTTGGTGAAAGAACGATAGCACGATAATCAAACAACGATGGTGCGATGGTGAAACAACGATGGCACGATGGTTAAACAACGATGCCACGACGATGAAACAACGATGGCACGATGGTGAAACAACGATGGCACGATGAAGAAACAACGATGGCTGATGGTGAAACCACGTTGGTAAGATGATGAAACCGCGATATTACATCGCTATTTCACCATCGTACCATCGTGCCTTCGTGTTTTCACCATCGTGCCATCGTGGTTTCACCATCTTGCCTTCTCGTTTTCATCCTTGTGCCATCGCACCATCGTGATTTCACCATCGTACCATCTTGCATCGCGGTAAAGGGCGAGAAAAAATTAAGTTTTGTCCACACGGAACACCGTAATCAAACGATTCTATAACGCCACTATCGAAAGCGACAATTATGAAAATATTGCAGGCTCCATTTGAGTAAGCCTGTTCATGGGCAGTTATGGAAGTGCTTATTATTGCATACGCCGCCTACCTCGGGTTGAGCGGAAAGTTGAAATTGTTCATTGGTAAAGTTTAGAGCATTTCTAAGACAATCCTTTGAAACTAACAATATAGTCATTCATTTAGTAAAAAGTAAAGTTAGAAATTAGACGGAAGGTACATGTTTCAGTGGGTCCGGCAAGACAACTCTCCTGAACGTTCTTACGTCACGAGTCAACCGTGAAACACTGACGTCATCAGGTGACATCCGAGTCAACGGTGTAGACGTTGGTACTGGAATTCGGAACATCTCAGCTTACGTACAACAAGATGATTTATTTATAGCAACAATGACGGTTAAGGAGCATCTCTCGTTTAGGGTAAAACATTCTACATCTTTATATAAGCAGCTGCTGTTTATGTCACAGACACCTGTTAAGGGGACCTTTTCTTGCCCCATATGTCAGTAGAGCTATATAAGCTTAAAATAGCACAAAATTTCCCCGTTTTGTTGTTGTTGTTTTTTAAGTCCGTTTTCTATATCCTAACTTAAATTAAATTTAAATTTTGTAACGGATATGTTTTGTGTTGCCCGTTTGTTTGCTGAGATTGTCCAATTTCGACACTGTTAAGCACATATAGCTCTCTGACATAAGGGGCCAGAAAAGACCCCTAAACATGTGTCTGCGGCTTATATAAAGCTGCATTTCTCATTGATTAATGAGCAATAGTGATTGTGTATACAAAGCCATTATTTGTATGACGAAAAAAAGTCACGTAAGAAATTAACGTAAGGCCCTCACTTGGGGATGGGGGAGTTGCGAGAAACACCAAAATACACGAAAATTATGAGTCGACCGGAAACGGCAAGGCATTGATAAGTCAAAATAACTTTGTACGACCATTTCAGGGATACATGTACACACACACAGTATCCGTGCACTTTCATTATTATTAGAAAAGACAACAGGATCGTATCTTAATATTAGTGTTTATTGTGTAGGCACTGCTGAGAATGGAAAATGAGATTTCCCAGAAGAGACGTTTAGATAGGGTGAACGAGGTTATCAAGGAATTGGGCCTCAAGAAATGTGAGGACAATATTATAGGGCACCCGGGCAGAATGAAAGGTATTTCCGGCGGAGAGATGAGGCGCTTGTCCTTCGCTTCAGAGGTAATTTCACGATAGTATATACAAATTTAGGTAAAACAACGAAACTTTCTGAAACAATACAACGAATCAAAACGAATGAATCATTCCGAGGCCGGGATATCAACACCTACATATTTAATATTATTTCTGATTGTTTCATTTTATCAAATAGTGTAACTAAGATCATCAAACAGAGGTTGGAGAACAGTTTCCAATCACGAGCATCTGATCTGTCAGTGCCAGAACTGACTAATCATTAGCTAGAATTTAAAGTCTGATATTATTATACGGTTTCACATACTGTCGGGCTGGTTGTGTAGAACAGTGGAAGAAGTTCATCGCCTCTCGACCAATACCCAAGGTTATAAAACTGAGCACGGAAACCAGTCTCAAATCTCAAGCATCTGATTGGCTGAAATGGCGACCAGTCGCCATTACAGCCAATCAAAGAGATTTGAGACTGTTTTCCAATCTTAGTTTTATAACATTCAGCCCAGGTTCTACGAAAAATTTCATTATTGACAATCTGCTTGTTTCCAGATCCTCACAAATCCTCCACTTCTGTTTTGTGACGAGCCAACTTCCGGTCTCGACTCGTTCATGGCAGAAAATATCGTTCAGTCACTGAGCAAAATGGCAGACAAAGGAAAGACAGTATTATGTACCATACATCAACCTTCATCAGAAGTTTTCGCACTGTTTCACCAGTATGTATAGATTACTCGATGTCGTTTAGTAGTGTGAGTATTTAACAAGGTTGTCTTGGGAAAACCCTGGTTATAAGATTGGGAAATGTAGCTGGGCGGGCGGGTTTCAAAATGTCATTAGGTTTTTGCTGACGCTCACGTTTTTCTCAGTAACCACTCATGGTAAAGCTTGAAAGCTTTAGAGCTTTGTCGGACATCACAAAATCAATTTTCATGTCAAGTTTCATAACTCTTGAATGTATTTTATAATAGTTACGCCCCTTCTTACTAAAATTTAATATGCTGATAACTTCCAATGAATTTATTGATCGTTGTGATCTAACTGATCTTTACAACAAATGCTCGAACGGAATGTCTCTCTTGAAAATATTCTCTATAAACTAACAAATATGAATAAAAACTGACAAATATGAATAAAATAAATTAAATAAAATGTATTATCGCCATGTTTGCAGTGTACTGGTGATGGCGGAGGGACGAGTGGCCTTCATGGGCGACGCACAGACAGCTTTGAATTTTTATACAAAGTGAGAATTTTATGCAAGACTTTGTTTTCTTGTTTTTAAATAAATAACGATCAAATAAGTTACATTGTATTTACTTGATTTTATCTGTAAAAATTATGTTGATCCCAATGATAAAATTCTGATGGTTAGTAAAATAAATATTTTTCAATTGCTTTAAATTCAGTAAGAAATAGTGAAATACAAAACCAAATTACTATGTAACCTTAAAATGGTTACAGTTGTCATCTTACTTAAATAAATAACTCCCAGATAAATCTGTAATCAAAATGAATGGAGGTGGTCTACAGCGTATTATCTTACTGTTAAAATGGTTTTAGGATCCTTAAAAGGTTGATTATCTGACATCTGATATCGATAACTATTGGATATGACCTTAAACTATAACCTCCATAAAAACTGCGGATTGGCTTTTAAACATCGTCATATAATGCTAAATATCCTATATTGCTTAGGATTTTATGACATATTCAAACTTTCAAATCAAATATGAGTTGTTATTTAAGATATACGTTAGTACAGTTTGGCTACAGTATTCACGTCTGAATCATTAAGGAGGCCTTACCTAACATAATAAGCATTGTCTTCCGCATATCAGTTGCCAAGAGGTGGAGTGATTTTCGATATCTTTAAAGGGGAAATTACATACCGTTCCAGGACGGTAAAATAATTATGTTCTCGTTAGTTAGTTGTTTTGGGAATTGTGTTTAATACTGATTTATTCGTAGTCTTACGAATATATTCTCCTTTTCTCTTCGTGTCCGCTGTTAGGCTGAGTGTGACTTAAGATGGTATCTTTTTCAGCATGGGGTATCCATGCCCGGATAATTATAATCCGGCAGATTTCTACATTATGACAATGGCGGTTGTTCCGGGAAAGGAAACAGAGCGCAAAGAACGTATTGAGGTATTACCGTTTGTGAAATTGATTTGAATATATAAAAGCTATATTTCGATTAAGAAAATGTGATGATGCCAAAGAATGTCAGTATCACTAAATGTAAAGAAAATCAACAAAATTAAAACATATTATTGTCTTTACCGACTCTTCACTTACATCGTACTTATATTGAATCGAAGGATATTGCTAACCGTTCTTTTGCAAGCTACATCAGCGGATGAAATGGCCTGCCAGTGTACAATGTACCAAAATTGGCTAAACATGACACTTTACAGAAATTTATTATACATGTTAAATCATGGGCTGGAAATTTTCGAAATGGCCTTAAGCATAATTTTGCGACTATGATTGTTACGGTAAGCAAGCTGTTAAGATTAAACTATCGCTAACTCAGTTCCTTAAACAATACACCACGTTACATCTCATCCTTCATGGAATTTTTGCTGTCTATATAAACAATCAATGCGAAGGTGGTGTTAAGGCTTTAGTATAATTATGTTCTAAACTGTTGACAGTAATTGCAGTTCCACTTCATGAAAAAAAGATAAAATTTAATGTAATTACGTCGAGGTGTTTATAAGAATGTTTTAAAGATAATACAAATTCTTGAACCCTATTTCTGAATTTACATAAAAAATAAACTAAACTTCGTAAATGACGCACTTATTTAAGTATTTTGACCCGAAGCCACTCAGAACTTGAAAAGCCTTCATGTACATATAAATTGTAATAGTTAATTAATTAATTGTACTTTTTGCGTCAGCTATGCAACATTAAGCGTCATGTGTCATGTGTGTTACGTTTCATATATTTGTCACGTTTAATGTTCTACAACGGACCCTTCAAATTAAAGGCAGGTGTTGACTTTTGGAAACATTAATCAACACTTGAGATAGATCGCCTATACATTATCTACAGTTACACTATAAGTATACGTTGCAGAAAATCTGCGACCAGTTTGAACAAACCGAGAACTCAAGAGCTATCAAAATGGAGACACAGAGGGTGAAAGAAAATCCAAAACGTACAGGAGTTATCGTAAGTACAAACATATATTGCATGTTTACATGTGTGCATATCAAAAATAAATTCTATGGACATACACTTTCAACACATAATTATTTACAGTTTTCCTTGATAGGCGGATAAAAATCTATTTATTTTTTTTTATGCTGACGACAAACGTATGCGACAACTTACTTTGTTTTATTAGTTGCTCTTTCTTTGTGCCACTTTATTATGGAGTTGTCAATATATTTCAGTTTGAAGAGGCATTTAGCAGTACTTCAAGGTAGGACTTACTCTTTTAAGTGTGTAATTTTTATTCTTGATTGGTTTAGCACATTGATTCAAGCTATTAAAAGCTTATTAAAACTGTGGATAGAAATTACACCACCAAGTCAGTTTCGCCTTTAGCACAGAATCATATTGCATGCTTTCCGTATTCCGTAGGCTCTTTAGTTTTTTTCCAACACATGTATGGTGTTTATGCGCCAATTAAAATAACCACCCGTAAACACCTAAAGCATAATTATAACTGCATTCACAAAGCTATTGCAGCTAATCGAATATGCTTTAACATGACTAAAAGAATTAACGCCACGAAGGATCAAAACTTAAAAACTAAGGTGTGTATTATGAGTATCTTTTGGGCGATTTTCCTTGGGAGTGTTTCTTCAGGCGATACCAGACGTCTGAGTGGTATACGTGTTTTAAGCGATATCACACTAAAACATATTGGTTGATCTGCAGGTACGAATCCTCCTGGTTGCGACAGTTTGCAGCAGTATTTGTGCGATCCTGGAAGACCAACTTTAGAGAACCCGTCGTTCTACGTGTTCGAATCGCTCAGACGGCCGTACGTAGGATTTGCGTTTTCTCTTTTGTTAATTCTTGAAATGACGTCAGTAGATGCCATTCATTTATTATCCATTTCGCTGTAAATAGAACATAATACTATCAAAAGGTTTAACAAAAATAACTCTTTAGTTATAAGACAATACAAGATAGTTTTAATTTCTTTCTGAATACAATAACAACAAAAAAGTAAGAAATATTACAAAGACATCCTTTTCCGTGACGTAACCCTTCTGATGTCAAATATAGGAGTTATCTTCCCTGCTTTCAGATGATGGCCATTATCCTGGGCCTGATATTTCTACAGCTAGATTTGAGTCAACAAGGTGTTATGAACATTAACGGAGTACTCTTCCTCCTGCTCATAAATATAACCTTCACCAATCTGTTTGGTGTCCTTAATGTAAGTCAAGATCATATTGATGTAACCCTTTCCTCTGCACTGTTCGCTTTTTGATTAATTATGGTATTTCTGACGAAAAGCGAACAGTGCAGATCCTGATCTGACGGCACATATAGATCTGGATCTATACTGGTCGCACATGCGTAAAAATGGATTCATTCTAAGTGTTACAACAAAGGGTATAAAACGAAAAATAGTGCTAAAACAGCATTTTTGTTGCTTCGGACCCATTCCAAAATCAGCGTAATTAGCTCACCTATATCGTATTGGTTTGAATTCGAGGTTCCGTTGAACGAAAGTAATGCTGTTTATTTGTTGTTGTTTTTTTCAGTCTTTCCCTGTGGAAACCCCAATATTTTATCGAGAGTATGGCGTGGGCCTTTACCGCGTTGATGTCTACTTTCTGTGCAAGAGCCTAGCGGAGGTAACAGTGCTTGAAATAATGACTTATTTGTTTTATTCTCTATGATATTTGCCACGCTGGGAATCGAGCCTTTACCGTACGGCGACAGCACCTAGCCATGCAAATCCGACTACGATTGAGCAAGCAGGGGCAATCCCCAATTGCGCTGATAACCCTCGTAAACGTAATCATCATTACATCGGTACCCAGTTATTTACTGATAACAGTTCTGGCTATATGTACGGCGAGACTTTCTACGGCCGCCACACTGCACAAATAGTGCTACCGTGAATTTTAAATGATATTGTCCGTACTGAGAATCGATGATATTGTACCACGGTGTGTACTTATTAAAAGAATAAATAAGATTCTAGCTTAACTTGCTACAGATGAAATGTTAAAATACATTCTCACAAAACTATGAGAAATCAGACAGTCTTATTGTTTCTATTTCAGTTGCCATCTTTCATTATTATCCCGATAGCTTTCTGTGCAATAACGTACTGGATGATTGGTAAGTGGTTGCCTACGAATGTAACATATTATAGGCGAATAACACAGATTTCGAATATTTTCAGTGTATATTTAATATGTTGTACCATAAACAATTTTCACAACTAAAATCGAATAGCAGCAGGGTCTTAGCTTCGTTCATACATCAAAAACAAATCCTTTATGTTTTATTATGCTTGAAATATAATTTGGCGTATCAAAACTTTAAACGAGCTATCATAAAACCCATAAAAAGACCATCCTGAAATATAGACCACCTCTTTATTAAGACCACCATAGCAATGGCCAATTTCTCAGTTTTGCGCTTTCTTCCACAAAATAAACACCACCCCACTATTAAGATCACTTTTTTCAGTCTCAATGTTTCTTAAAACCGAGGACGCATTGTATAGTCATTGGTATGGTAAGTCAGGGATAACTTGACCGTCATGTGACAAACAAGTTATTGTTACATATGTAATATGATTTATCGGTATTTGTTTACGATTTGGATATCGTAAAGTTCTCTTCATAAGTATTAATCGCCGAAAAACTTTTAAACTCGCTGCCATACGATCATGATAAAATTACAGGAGATCACGTGATTGTCTATATATCCATAATCGGTTGTACATGTGTAGGAAATGTATACAAAACCAATCACAAACTGATAAATGAATAATAAATAATATGACTCTCTGGTGTATTAATTGCTAAATTTGATTTTGATTATCTTGTTATCAGTTTAAGTCTTTAGTTAATATGAACTAAGGCGCTGCCTCTCTCGGAATCGACGAATCAAAAGTGATGTATATCGTATGTTTAACAGTAAAACAAAGAAACAAGTCATCATTTGTTGTTTTACTTTTTAACCAAAACTGATCAAGGTTGTAAGATGCATCACTACATCTTAGTGAGCTGAATGATTCTGTGAAGTTTGGAAGAATCCTTTGAGATGTTGAATACACCAGTTTGCCTGTAAACTCTTAGTTAAACAGCACCAAAATGTGATCAAAATGCAAGGCTGACCGATAGTATAAGAAATGTAGACTCATAAAAATCTGGTTAACAAGGTAGATTGTAAAACATCATTCCACAACACCTAAAATACCTAGTTGGAATATGGTGACACCAATGACAGAGCAAGCAGCGAAGCTTGTCATATTCTTTGAATATTCAAGCTTGAAATCAACAAACATACTTTTGGGTCTGAGGACTTAAGATAATACTATGAGTGACAGTAGAGGAATTTATTATCTGAATAGAATGAAACATTCAAATTAGTCCATGAAAAGCAACTGCTGAAGGAGTCTATTCCTATTTTCTATGGTTCCATTTAACAGCAAATTATATTCATAACAAAATTATACTGATGGTGTTGTTCATTTACTGTTCTTCAATTAGGTCTACATTAAAACGTTTTTGTATTATTTGATATCACAATCACACAGTATAATTGTTTAGACAATTCTTTTTCTTGTCAAGTGACATAAACTTCCAAAGCAGCACCTTCTATTGCAGGAATTAGTAGTGGAAGTATATGGAAACTGTATGCTCCCTCTACTGTCTAGAGCAGTTACCTGGTCTCCCCACAGCATTTCATGTGAAGCTGTTTTCCTGAAATATTAAATTCAACAGCAAATTAATTTATCTTCAAAAATAATTTTATATCTTATTGCTTTTATAAATTTATTTGTCGACAGTTAAAATTGATTTAAAATATTTAGACACAAAAATAAAAGTTTTCAAATACATTGATTTTGTATGCTCTGATAATTACTTCAGGTATCCTGACTCCTGACTTACTCTATGGAGACTCTTTAAATCACATGGACAACAGTATAGTTCCACGTCAGCCGAACATTTTTTGATCTGGATCTAAACTGGTTGCTTCTTGGTCAGAAATAACCTCATGAATCTCAACTTAAACAGTCTAGATCCTGATCAGACTGCACAGATGAGCCTGCTGAACTGGATATACATTGGTCACTAATGTGATAAAGGGTGTATTCATGAAGTAAAATGTAAAACAAAAAATAACATAGTAACTTATATTCATGCACCGGTAGATTCAGTGTGATGTCTATTATACATTCATGCAGCTTTAATAAATGAAAATAAAGAAAATTTATGCAAACCTTGTATCTGTTTACTATGGTAATGTTCATATTCTGTGCCATAGCTGTCTACCAATTCTGCATAAGTATCTATAGGCTTCATAAGGTTGGTGATACACATCTCTGAAAATAAATGTTTTATTTTAAATCTTCTCTGATAACTAGTAAGTCAGTTATACAGTACCTTTTGTGGCTTATGAAGATGTACATAAATTGCTGTTGCAGTTAACAGTGAACAATGCATACTGTTGCCATAATTTATTTATAACATGTAGGGTCTTTTTATTAAAATCACATAAAAGGAAGATGATAATGATGAAAAATTTCATGACATCTTTAATTCCTACACAAGATAAGCATAAAACCAGAGTGTTATCACATTTGAAAGACCACAAAGAGATGTGCCAGCTGATCTGAATCTACATCTATGCCATCTGATCTGGATTTACATGGGCTGACCGTTTGTGGTAAAAAGGTGTGTCCATGAAGTAGGTTAAGTTATTAACTTTGAAATCTTAAACAGCATTGTTTCCTTTCTAAAAAAAGTGAACAAGATTATGAGATTTATCCTCTAAATAAAGGATTAAATAAGTGACCACAGGGACCCATCATGTATGTACAACATGGTCCGCAGAGAAACTTTGTGGCGTTTGATTCTGTGTCTTCCAAAAATTTGGCATGTTCAGGTGATGTTGTGTGAACATGCCATAGATTATGGTACACCATAGCAGGGCTGGACAAATTTAGATTTTTAGTAACTAGTCCAGAACTAGCTGGGTAAACATTTCAGCTAGTCCCACTTTTGCGCAAATAAGCAAATTCTGATTAGTCAGTATTAACAGTAAAGAAAGAAACAGGAAATTCAAGAGGAAGCATTACATGGGGGCTTGATAATGTTAAAATAAATCTCAAAACATGTTATTTTGTAATAAACTTATTGCTATTGTAATATGATATGCATATGGTGCTAAAAGAGAATGGCGCATATCAAATTAACGTTTACACTAAAAAATTGAGCTAGCCCACGGACAAGCAATCAGATATTTTGAGATTGTCCGATACAATTTTCAGCTTGTCCAAGGCGTCGGGCTAGTGGGTTTGTCCAGCCATGCATAGTCATGTAAAGGAAGGGCAAATTATGTGCTGTTTGAGTGTTTGTACAGTTTATTAAGGGTAAATTAAAAAAAATTACCTCTCCAGTAGTCTAATTTTTCTCCAATTCAAGTTTCATGAACCAGATTTGTCACGCATCTTTCATATGTATACTTCAAACTGAAATACAAATCACAAAAAACAAATTTTATAAACGTTACGATGTTATTTGCCCAATGCATGCATATACTTTCCGATGACTTAATTTATTTTCTTAGTGACAGACTTCCTTAAAGTTGCCGGACCGTCGGACCTGAGCGGTAAAAATTTGATCTGCATATTCCAATTTTACTCGCTAAATTACAATTTTACTCGCTGTTTTGATTCGAGACTGTTCCGAGGGAAGTGAGTGAGGATATCTGAATGAAATATTTTACGTATTCGTCATAATGACAATTTGTACCACTGAAAAAAAACACAACAAAAACACCCTTAATACTGTGTTTTGCTTATTTAATATGTTAAATGTTTCAGTCAGACAGAAATTGTTTCGGTCAGACAGATTTTCACATCTTGTCTGACCTCATGTCTGACACTTTTTTACAACTTTCGGGAAGTCTGTAGCGACCATTACACTCAAACATCTGGACCAAGGCATGTATACAAAAGCTCGACACAAACTATTGGACTGTGAAAACTAAATAAAATAAATAATTTTTCAAATTTATACCAATTAATTAACAGTCAACACGGCTTCACCATGCAACACATTTGAACTTGTAACAGTTACTTGTTTGACAGAGCAGAGGTGTAGAATTCCACTCGACCGCTCGCCATGGCGAGTAAATGATCTGTTGGGTCAAGTGAAGTGGCCGAAACACTCGACCGGCAGGGCGAGTAAATTTTTCAGCAAATCACAAGTGTTTTCTTCGAAAAATAAAATATTTTCACTTTGTTTACAAAATACAAAAAAAAATCGATTTCCGGAATTTCAAAGATTGGGTCAAAGAAAATTTCTACACCTCTGTCAGAGCAATTATTCCTAAAATCTGAAATAAATAATTAGTGGTAAACACGGCTTCGCCGTGCTTCCTATTTAAATCATTCTACACTATGCCTCATTTTTTTATGAAATGTAGATCCAATAATTTTTATTTGTTGTAAATGAAGAATTATTCAGAAAGCATTTGGTAAACAAAGCTTAACAGAAAGAGTATTTTATTTAAAATGTAAGGGCGAGTGTACTTTCTGTAAGGGCGAGTGCACTTTCGCATTCACTCGACCTGCAGGGCGAGTGGGTAAAAGAAAATTTCTACACCTCTGCAGAGCAATTATTCCTAAAATCTGAAATAAATAATAAGTGGTAAACACGGCTTCGCCGTGCTTCCTATTTAAATCATTCTACACTATGCCTCATTTTTGTATGAAAGCTCTAAAAAATTTTATTTGTTGTAAATGAAGCGTTATTCAGATAGCATTTTACACAGCTGTACCATGCCTCAAACAACTTATATTAGCAGAGTAGCTTTATGCTATATCTGCAAACCTTGGGTTCGAGTCCTGATCATGAATACACATCTTCAAGCTGGTCCGATTTCATTTGACCAGTCCAGTCTACAATATCCAGAGTTACCTAATCGCTTTCCCACACCAAATTAAAACGAAAGCAATCGATATTACTATCTAATCTGCAATGTTAAACTTACTGTTCTTGTGGATGATTGCAGTAAAAAAAATGAATAAAAACGTCGTAAATTTCCAATGTTTAGAATGTTGGGGAAACCGGTGTAATTGTCACTTTGCCACTCTAGAACTAGTGACTATAAGAGATAAGCTAGAAGCCCAACATCTGAGTGACAATAATCAAATTGAGAAACTTATTACAAACAAAGAGAAATCAGAAAAAGAAAGCTCACAACTTGGTGAAGAAATTCTGGAAAAAGGAATGGTGAAGATACTTGACCAAATCAATAACATTAACAATAATATCTGCGAAAGGCTATATCTTGGTGAGAAAAATGAAACGCAGACCAGTGGAAAGGAAAGTCTGAATAACCTGAAAGAAGATGTGGCTTCAAAGAACTCTAAGATCATTGAACTTAAAGCCCAACAACAAAATGATTAACAGCAAATAAAGTCTTTGACTGCAAGTAAAGAAAAACTAGAAAAAGAGGTCTCTTGTCTAAGATCAAAAGCAGATGATCTACAAAAAAGCCTACATGAAAGTGTCATTGAGAAGGAAATCAGTCTGGCCAAATCAAAAGTAGAATTTGAAATTTTGAAGAGTAAGCTTGACATGGCCCAGACATGTACTGATCTATATAAAACAGAACTGCAAGTGATGCAAGAAAGGTACAAACTAAAATGTCAAGAACAACTTGAACAAGAAAAAGTTAAACACAAAACAAGTACTTCAAACAGTGCAAGCTGTGACATAACACAGGACTGCATCCCAGACAGTGATGATGATAGTGAGTGTGAAAATCATGAGTAGTGAAATTCCTGAACAACCAAGAACCATTAATGATAAAAACAATAATGTTAAATCAAAGGAGGGAGGAAGTGGTGCACACCATACAAATAAGTGGTCTGAAAAACGAAAACCAAAGAAAGTGCTTATGATTGGAACATCAAACATTCGCTTCCTCAGTGCACGTTATATGGCGGGAAAAGGCAAATTTGTTCAGAAAGAGACACAATACTCGGTTAAGAAAGCAAACGAGTTCATCAAAGGTTACACACAGGAAGCACCAGCTGCGTCTGTTCTTCAAGTCACATGTAATGACATAGAATCTATGGGTGTGGAGGACATACTATCAGGAATGAATGACTTAGTAGACAACATTCGGAAGAAATTTGGTCCAGAGCATAAAACAGTAGTTTCCCTCCCACTCCCACATCGAAACAATACAATCAATGAAAAGGCAAGAAAACTAAGTTACCAAATGATAAATAAATTTGACAAACAGCCAGGTGTCATTTGCAGTGACAACACCAACCTCTTCTACAGGGGCAGACCATTGCAGGGAATTCTCAGCAATGAAAAACATCTCTCCAGATGGGGCTCTACAGTGCTGGCCAGAAACATTCAAGAAGAACTCTACCATCTATTCAAATTTTAGTCTAGCCTATTTAGCTTTAGCGATACTTGATGCTATTTCGGTGTTATGCTCAAGATATAATGTAAACCCTGCTGGTAGAAACTGTAATATTACCACTAGGCCTTGATCAAAAATTATTAACTTAATTTACAAATATATGTGTTGTATTATTATTCAAGACTGTGACCTTCATATATGGTATGCAAAACACCTAGTTACTATATTTAGCTAGTCATCCTTTTTGTAATTCCACTAATATTACCACTAGGCCTTGATCTAAAAGTATTAACTTACAAATATAAAATATAACTGTATATAGTTAGCACAGATATTACTGATTGTTGTTTGTTCTAAAGGTTATTGTTGTTTGTTCTAATGTTAATGTTTTATTTGTGCTAGACTACAAAAAAAAGAATGATGTTGTCTAACTATTTACTTGTAGAAGTTATTAAATGTATCGGATAAAATAGTCACAATATGAATAATCTGCTGCATTGACTGCATTTGTTTAAAACGGATACTAATAAGATATAATGAACAGTAGAAAGTACACATCTTTAAATATTGGTTGTTGGAATATTAATGGACAAAGAAATAAATATCAAGATAAGCTCTTTTTAGACAATGTAAAACAATATGACATCTTATGTTTACAAGAAACAAAACTTTCATCAGAGTTACCAGATAGCATACTTGATTTTCATTGTTTTTATTTACATAGAACAAGGGAGACTAATTATCCTGTGTCAGGAGGTATGGTTATCTTAGTTAAACCCCATGTTATAAAAGGCATTACTATGCTTGAAAATAGGTCAAGTGAAGTTCAATGGCTTAAATTGAATAAAAATTACTTTTCACTAGAAAAAGATATTTTCTTGTGCTTTGCTTATATTGCACCATCAAACTCCTCATATTGCTTACGACATAATTTAGATATATTATCAATTATTGAAAAAGATGTCAACAGTTTCAGTTTAATGGGAGATGTGATGTTATGCGGGGATACCAATTCCCGTGTTGGCATACAAAATGAATTTGTAGATAATGATAATACATATGTGCAGGTACCTCAATATGTTTCATGTGATAATAATGGTAAACAAAGAAAAAGTAAGGATAGTGTGTGCAATAGTAGAGGTAGTGAACTCCTTGATATGTGTATAGCTGCTAATATGCTGATTCTGAATGGCAGGACATTTGGTGACTCTTTGGGTAATTATACATGTTTTCAGTATAATGGTAACAGTGTAGTAGACCTATGTATAGTATCAGAGACTTTATATCATTGTATTCTGTTCTTCCAAGTAAAATCTCATCTACCTTTGTTAAGTGACCATTCATGTATATGTGTAAAAATAGTTAGCACATTTCATTATGAAGCTGATAGTTGTAAAAATGATATGATTGAGATTACACATGGCTATATTTGGAACGAGCTTTCATCAATACAGTTTGTTAATGCTTTAGCTTCTGCTGATGTTAAGAAGAAAGTTGATAGTTTCATGACTGATAATTTATGTGATGATGCTAACAATGCTTTGCATAGGTTCAATGATATTCTTTTATATACATGTGATCGTTCTTTGAAAAAGAAAATATATTCTAAGAAAGTAAGAAAAAAGAACAAGAAATGGTTTGATGATGACTTGTATGCTATGAGAAAACAACTAAATATTAAAAGTATTTTGTACACAAGAAACCCTAATGATCCTATTGTTCGAGGATCTTTCTTTAAATACAGAAAGTTGTATAGTCGTAAATGCAAACAGAAAAGGAGAGAATTTAAAAAAGTTCTATTGGAAAAATTGGATACTTTGTATGAAAAGGTGAAATATGCATATCAGGAATCGCCACATTCAGAAAAAACAGCCTCCCCACACAGTCAAGAAGAAGAGAGGGGGAGAGAGCATGGTTAATAAAATAATCAGTTTCAAAAAAGACACCACTAACAATAAACAAAAATGAGAACCCGAGGGGTTACCGCCTTGGAACGGTCAGTGGCAAATCAAATTGCCACTGGGGGTTTAAACCAGGTTCTAGGGTGCACCAACCTCACACTTGCCCCAACAGGTTCTCATATCACAAAACAAGTACAAGTTGTCTTGGTGAAAAGACTCCAACCCACTAATCTGCTTAACAATGTTGCATGCAAAAGCACACAAACATATAAAACATAAGAAGCTAAGAGCATTGCAAAGCCGAAAGGGGTACTCAATGATCTTACCGAGACCAGAGCTCCTGGAGTAAAATCAGCAAGAACACGATGACAGGGATAAAAGAAACAAATCGAGTTTCTAGGTTCTTTTAAGAAAAGATTTCCCCAATAACCTTCATAAACTCTTAAACCCCTGCCACCGTCGTGCAACCAAAGAGGTAAGCATAATGATCAACTGTAGAAGGGTTAATCACCAGGCCTGCAGAGCGCTGTAAAATATCATGTTGGTAACCTTTCTTTTTAAAAGATCCCACTGAATATTGGAAACTTGTTAAAGATCTTAAAGATGAAGATTCTAGTGGTATTTGTGATCCTTGTGATAAAGTTAAGCCACCTTCATGGACTAATTATTTTTCAAGCTTATTTACAGTCAGGAAGGAATTCATAAACTTAAATGATAGGTATGAAAAACTTCTTGCTGAAAAAGAGGATTTTAGATCTTTTACCCCTTTAGATTGTCTGATCACACAAAAAGAGGTTTCTAGGGCAATTTCTAAGTTGAAAAACAAAAAGTCAGCTGGCCTTGATGGCTTTAGAAATGAAATGTTCAAGACAGGCCAACATATTTTAATACCATGTATTGTGAAATTGTTTAATATATTTTTGTCACAGGGTATATATCCAGATGATAGGAGAATTGGATACATTAAACCATTGTATAAAAAAGATGACCCACTTCAACCTTCTAATTATCGTGGGATATCAATTATGCCATGTTTATCTAAATTGTTTAATAATATATTGAATGATAGATTACAGAATTATCTTGATACAAACAATATTATTGACAAAGCTCAGATAGGTTTTCAACCAAAGGCACGGACAGCTGACCATATGTTTGTATTGCGTACTATTGTTGAAAAATACCAAAGTAAGAACGCTAAGGTTTATGCTTGTTTTGTTGATTTTGCCAAAGCGTTCGATTCCATTATTCATTCCTTGCTTTTATACAAGCTGCATTTACTAGATATTTCTGGAAATTTTTATGATGTCATTAAAAATATGTATACTGCTAATTTACTGCATGTACGCATTAAAAATAAGCTTACCCAAACAGTTGAGCAACATGTTGGAGTTCGACAGGGTGATAACCTCAGCCCAAATTTGTTTAAAATTTATGTAAATGTCTTTCCTTCATGTTTTGATGCTAATGATGATCAAGTGATTTTGCATGATAGTTCAATTAGTTGCCTTATGTATGCCGATGATTTAGTACTTTTATCCACATCAGCATCGGGTCTACAAAATTGTCTCAATAAATTAAATATATATTGTCAGAATAATGGAATAAGTGTGAATCTGCAGAAAACAAATATTGTTATATTCTGTAAATCAGGTAAAAAGTTCAACACTAAATTTGTGTATAATAATGTTGAAATAGAGCATGCAACATCATATAAATATTTAGGTATTCTTTATTCTTCATCGCGCACATTTACGCATTGCCAGAATGATTTGTATAAGAGGGCTCTTAAAGCATATTTTAAGTTAAGTAAATGTTTTGAAGATATACATAGAAATGTTGATACCCTTCTACATCTTTTTAATCATACTGTTAAGCCTGTAGCATTGTATGGCAGTGAAATTTGGGGTACCATAAATTCTTCTAGCAAAAGTGTGGCAAAAGACAAGTATGACCTGTTTAAATCTCTTGACGTGTTGCCATGTGAAAAATTGAATGTCAAGTTTTTAAAATATATTCTGGGTGTTCATAAAAAATCTTCTAATGATGCAGTTAAAGGTGGATTAGGCAGATACCCTCTTTATTTTGAAGCTCTCTGCAGCACTGTAAAATATTTGCAAAGATTACAGCAAGAAGATGTTAGTGATTTGTTGAAAGATGCATTATGGGAGAGCAAGTCTTTGTACAATTGTCATAAAAAATCTTGGTTTTCTGATGTGCAGTTTTTAATCAAGTTGTTGGGAATTAATGACAACACATCGTTGAAGAGTGTAATCATTGTTAAATGTGTAAAAAATAAACTGATTGAACAAAACAAATATAAATGGGCATGTACCTTAGATAAATGTGCTGTAGATAGATCAGGAAAATTGAGAACATATGCTTTATTTAAAAAACGAATGAGTAGAGAAGCTTACTTGTCTGTTGTCAAAGACTTTAAAATCAGGAGATGTGTTACTAGTCTTAGAATAAGTTTCCATAAGTTAGAAATAGAGGCTGGGCGATATAAGAAAGTAGAGTCAAATGTGCGATTTTGTAAGCTTTGTGTTAATAGTAACTTAGTTGAAGATGAAGTTCATTTTATGATAGATTGTGATGCATACAGGAATGAGCGTACTCAGCTATATGAATCATTGTCTAAGCTGTGTATGAACTTTAATAATTTGAATTCAGAACAGAAGTTTGTTTGGATGTTCAGTAATGAAGATAGCATTGTCATCAACGAAGTATCAAAATATATTTACACATGTTACAATAAGAGATTTGATATCCTGAAAAACACTACATAAATATTTTTGAATTGAAACAGTATAATCATGAATACAGTTATGGATGTGATGTTTATTTTTTATCCATTAGTAGTCCAAGATCGGTGATTGTCCACAGATGAACCATTTGTTAACAAGAAATGTGAACTTTGTTAGGTTGTTAATTGTTTTAAAATCCTATGTTAATGTGTTACTTGTTTAAGAATATCTTCCACATGATTTATAAGAATACTTGTTACCCTCCATATGTAAGGTATCCTCAGTAATTTTTATAATAATGAATAGACTGTATACGATTATGATAACTACAATATTTCCCAATTACAGGTTATTTTCGTATTTTATTGGTATACTTTTCATCATACAGTCTTAACTACAATATTACTCAGCTATAGGTTATCTTCATATTTTATTTTATTGGTATACTTTTCATCATACAGTCTCCTTAGTATTGCCCTCTATCTGTACCCTACTTAGTAAAATTAAATTAAATACAAAAAAAGGTAGTGTTGGAAGATATGACTTGAAAAGTAGCCATACACATCTTTTGTTAATTGTTTTAACGAATCAGAATTAAGCCTTGTTTTCTTTATGCATGTAAGTGCATTCCTATGTTGTTGTTACTTTTACTTTTATTTGCTGCATTATGTATACATTGATTGCAATGTCATGTAACATGACCCATGATTGGAAAATAAATTTATTCTATTCTATTCTATTCTATTCTATTCTCTGTATTTTAATTAATTACCAAAATTCGAACAACTACCGTAATGCGCATCGCTACGGTGGAGTCTACTGTTAGACTCTAACTCTGTGACAATATTAGGTTTTACTCAATGTGGAAACTTATTTACCTTAATTTTTTAGGCGAGTTTAATCTTAATTGTTATCTAACATATGGAAGAAGAACTTCTGAAAATGTGAATCGAGAAACAAAATGGCGGCTTTTCAGTTTTTAAATCCGGAAGTAAGCACAAAAGACTATTGCACCCGGATGAAAGTCACATGGTCCAATCGGAAGCCTTATTTTGCGACATGGTTTCAAAGTGGCTAGTTACTCCTTTTTGCTCATGCGCAATACCGTAATCGGAATCGACACGATTTCGACGCGCTTCGCGCGTCGAAATCGTAGGGTCGATTCCGTATTATTTTCTCGTAAAAGTCGTTTTGTTAATTGCAAAAGACTGTGGGTAAAAGCCATCATTTAATTTCGCGGGAACGAATTTTCGCATATTCAAATACTCTTAATTACTTTTAATAACTTTAACTTTGCGCAGTTATATTATTATCATAAGATAAGCTATTACATCGTTAACTTTCGCTGGGCATTTCACGCACTATCCGTGGCTAGAAATACGCGACAATGAAACCCGCGCGGAATATATTGATATTACAGTAGACCACATTGTAGATATTTGCGTGTTTCAGGTTTATATGCGTCTTTCTCTTCATTCTTGACCTTCACGGGTATAATGCTTCTTGTGGCCAACATATCCGTGTCTTTTGGTAAGTGACTATTCTTAAGTACTGTGTCATTTGAGATTATAAACCATGTTAAAAACTCAGTTCAAGTCTCAAAGCCTGGAAGTTAAAAATTAACATATTTTTCAGCTTAATTATTGCTTATTTGAATTTTGAAATGCATAATGATGTTTTATCAATAAGTTATTAACAACAGACCTGTCCTTTGCTTGTAATAAAGAATCGAAATTTTAAGTGATGAGCACTGCGTTCAAAATCAAGTTTTATAACCTCGAGCCTGGTTAAATTAGTAAATCATAGTCAGAAACACCTAAACTGCCGTGAATGCAGCAATTCCAGTTGATGACAAATCGGAAATAATTTGAAAATGTTTCTAAATCTTGACAACATAAACCAAGTATCCTGCATTATCTGGAATAAGTTACAATACCACGTAAAAAGTGCCGATTCTCTCATTATTTTTAAATTCAATGATCTATTATTATAATAATTAAATGGTTTAAAACTTGGCTGAATTACAATTAAAATGAGTTGCAGTTACGCACATAATGTTACATACATGTGCATGTATTATTTGTTATTTTACGCCGATTAATGTGTATTGCTACAAGTACGTATTCTTTCTGGTGTTTGAGGATCTAGTGGAAGATTGGCTCAGATGGGCTCTCATAAAGTAAAGTCGTTATTTCTGTTCCTACATGTAACATATTTTCATAAAACAGCGTTATTTATTAATGTCGTAACATCGGCAAACCCCCACCTTCTACAGTGTAATATGTCCCTGACTTTCCAGAAAACCTAACGGCAAGTCTATCTTGTAACATTTACCCTTTAGATATACCGGTATATTTATTTATGAAATTATTTATGGCGACACATTGCAACGCCATGTTCTTAAATGTAGAAAAAAAATCATTTGCAGACTTTGTTTATACGATTATATGTATTGTTTAGGTTACATCGTATCGACAGCGGCTAATAGTGTGTCCATTGCCCTAGCGGCAGCTTCTCCTCTCATCATTCCGCTGGTCATGTTTGGAGGTTTCTTCTTAAACGCAGAGTAAGTTGTCTATTTTTATTACATATAAATCCAAACATTAACACAGTTTTAATAGGAATTATGAAAGAGAGTGGTACCCAGTCAAAATCATGCCTCGCTTTTAGTGCATGTAACGATTTTCATGAGCGCCGCGCCATGAGAAAAACAAGGTTTATTAAATTTGCGACAAGTGTAAAATCTTAACTGTTTCTACTTTCTAAATACCTTAGAATTTGGTTAAATGGTAAACAGTGTATACCCTGTTTACACTGATCTCGTTCTTTACTGGTCGCATAAGCGTTAAAGCTATGTTGCCGAGGTGCAAGATCCACCTGTTCCATCCATATGTCCGAATGGACTCACTTCGTACATGTATGTTATCATGTACATGATGCTAATTCTTTGTAGTGTTTAAATGGTCAAATGGTTTTAGTTTCGGTTGAACTCCTTGTATTTTTCTTCTCAAGTCAGCAGCTTATTTAATTATTCTTGCGACACAACCTTAAAAACAGCTTACCAAGGACACTTGAGAATCTTTCGTAAATAACTGTGACATTTTTTCTTTGTATCATTCGAATTTCTTTTATTAACCACGCTCTCTCCCTCTCTATTCTTCTTAAATGTGGGGAGGCTGTTTTTTTCCTGATATGCATATTTCACCTTTTTTCAAGACAGAGAATTCCATTGAAGTCATGTAGGACTTAACCTTTCCAGATTAGATGTTTGTTTGAACGTAAATAAATCATTTAGTAGAAACATTTGGAAAAATAACTTATAGTTGGCACCTTTTGGCCGAAGTATCTATTGATCGAGCAGGCGCGATTCGTTGACCATTTTCCAATATATTTGACAATTTATGTTTGGAAAGAAGCAATGTATTAAACACATATCACGATCTAAGACATGATGTCTTGTATTTTACAAATTGGGAAAGTAACGCTTTAAATATGGAGAAGTCCGAGTGTTGGGATTGTCTTAATGGGGATCATTGTAGCCTTTGTATATTTTGTCTTGATTTTTTCCAGCTCTATTCCAAAGTATTTTATCTGGCTCGAACACCTATCCTGGTTCAAATACGCCAACGAGCTGATTGCCATTAACCAGTGGGACAATATTGGTCAGATCGGTAAGCATTTTTGTGCCTCAAACAATAGCAGGTATTGTATTGTCCGGAGGCAGCGACGGGCGCGCGCCGGTGGTGACTTGAACAGTAAAATTAATGTGCTTAGAATTTTAAAAGTGTAATAATGACAGAAATAAAATAGTACATCATCTGCAAGAATAAAGATATTTCTGACAAAAGGAATGGTGCCCCTAAACATACATTTATTTTGTTATTCCCCAATAAGGAAAGTACATCCTCATTCAAAAAGATCCATGTATGCCTAACAACTAAAATTTAGATCATTTTAGTTATTCACAGATAACGTGATTGTGAGGCTTGTCGTGAACTGTTACAATGAAACTTATGTTGAATACCAACATTAATAAAAATCCTTCGTAAATAATCGGTTACCGGTGTAATGCAGCGATGATAACGTTTATCAGGATTATCCAAATTGAATCAACCTTGTCTGGGGATGTCCCGGCTAGCTCAACAGGATTTGCATAGCTAGGTGCTTTCGCCGCACTGGTTCGCCCCGCAATATCATAGAACCGTGTTCAAACCCCAAACAATTTTGCGACTTACAAATTTCTTTCACTAGGCCTATCTGTTTCAACTTTAATAAAAATATCTTTTCATCGCCAACATTTTCGTTAAAACCCCAAGTGAGAAAATGAATTTTTTTACATTAGTGCCCAGTTCATTTGTATTTGGTACATGTATGTTACTAATAGCATTAATTTGAAATTTGAATATTATTTTGGCATATTTTGTATCTCGGCATGCACAAATCTTGCGATTTTATGAACCTCAGTAGATCTACCTGTTGCCTTTAACGATAACTCCTGATTGACAAATATTTGAGTTAAGGGCCTTTCAAGCATATATAAACATATAGTATGGCTAATAAATTTCAAGTATACAATGTGTTAGTGCAATGAAGCTTAATCAGCCTCTCATAAGCAACAATGGAAGTATTGGTACCATTTTCACGAAACAACGATAAATTTTGATTAATTTGTTCCTTCTAGATATAAATGAGACATTAACTTGAACGGTATCGTAGTATTGCAAAAAACACTTCATCAATAAAACACAAGCCCTCATTAAAATCAGTAATGTGCAAGTCGAGTTTATCATTTCAGAATGCAAAGTTAATGGAACAGCCGGTGGCCTGTGTTTATTCGAAGATGGTCAACATGTGTTAGATTATCTGAATTTTAGAAAGGTAATCATGTTTTTGCCACATTCTAGTAAGTAATTAACTCAGTAACATAGCAATTGTGCTGGACGCCTGACCGTTTATGGTGAGTCATTGAAACAATATGGGCGTACTTTTTGTATTTCCAGAGAGTCCATGATAGCAGCACGTAAGAATCTTCAACATTCTGCCCCACCTTCAATGATTTGCATACATGGCTTTACAAGATATCCGTGTACGATACCCTATATTTTTGAGAATTAACCAGCTTTATCTTTAACGTGCCCGACGTATAGCACAATCATATACTCAAGATAACATTTTTCCTGGGAACCAGTACTTGTCCGCATGTTATATTTTATTCTGTTCACAATCTGCTACATGATATTTTCAGGAGGACAAGCATCTGGACATTGGAGTACTGGTGGCTATGTTAATAGGATACCGATTCCTTGCTTTCCTTATTTTGTTCATCAAAGCACGAAGATCAAAACACTAAGAAGTTACGGAGCACTGCTAAGACCTGCTATGGTATGGAAGCATAATTCTTGCCATTGGCTCCAACGAATGTTTCAACCATTATAATCAAGTGTAACAATACATTTGCTGCTAGCCAGTTTCTACAGCAGATTAACTCGTCAAGCGCCAAATCGCCATTGTTTTAAGACAGCCAGTCAACATTCGAATAAGACATCGGTGTTACGCCAAAATATTGCCACGAACTTGCTCTTTAGCGCACAGACATGAAAATATCATTCAATTCATAGTGATCTTTTTTCGCATTCGCCAAGACTGTCGCAGTGCGGCGGATAGTTTGTGATTTCCGTTTGGTTATCATCGGTTGTTGTCGCAGAATCGAAATGTTAAGCAACTTGGAACACTTTAACTTTGAAACATAGTACATGTATTTGCAATTGTTCATTTGTTTTTTTCACAGTAACTATGTTAATAAGTAAAACTTATGTTTAATTAGAAAAACATTCTAACAACATGAACAAGAAGCCTTGGTTTCATTGCAGTTGTGATACTGTTATTTCTGCAAATAAATGTAAGGAAATACTCATCTATTATATATTAACAGTGACCCAAAATGAAAACGACAGCAAGCAGTTCTGGCTAGGCAGTGTTTTGATGAGGAGGGGAGCAACATCAGCAATAAGCTGTGTGTAATACTACGTTACAACTTTATAAACAAGAAGCGCCGCAATGCGACAAAACCAGGTTTTCAACGACCGAGTATAGACATCTGAGTAGAATACAGAGTTGCATCATGATAAAAGCTACCCACACACCAACTTTAATGTCAATAGTTAAGGCAAACTCAAGTTATTAAGCAGAAACTAAATACCAAGAGTGATATTGACCTTGATCACAAACATCTATCACAATCCTAGGTTCAGTCTTAAGATAAGCTTCCCACACACTAAGTCTGGCGTCAATAGGCCAAAGCAAACTCAAGTTATTGAAGAGAAACTGAATTTTTATTTTTAGCACCAGTGACCTTGACCTTGATCACAGTCACCTAGGTAGAAATCCCAAGCTGCCTCTTGGGATAACTACACATACACCATGTTTGGTGTCAATAGGCCAAAGCAAACTCCAAGTTATTTAGCGGAAACCAAAGTTGACGGCCACCCGCCCGTCAACTTCATCATTACAATAACCAGTTTTTATTGAAAACCTGGTTAATTACCAGTTATAATACGAAGAAATTTACTGTTCGGTTAAGCCAATATAACCTGTTGTCACCATACTATACCGTTGCTAATTTCCTATTGAAAATTCTATATATGTACCAGTTACTCATTTTTGATGGAGTAGAGAATTTTCAATAGGAAATTAGTAATGGTTCAGTATGGTGACAACAGTTACAGAGGTAATATACACACAATCTAAATTACTGCACCCTCTCACAAATCTAATGGCTAAAACACTGAGGATGACTTATCTACGTCATACGCACTTTGCAGAAGGGTACATAGGGTGTGTAGAATGACAACTTACGTTGTGCTTATATAAGGTATAATGCATAGATCAAGCTTTACCAGCATTGCCTTGATCGGTTATTCTAAGTAAGCTCATAATTATTTTTTAACAAATGACCATGCAAACACAAATCAACACGTATGAAATTTTATTGAAAATTAAATCATTAATCAATAACCAATTCTTTAAACTTTTCTCAACAGTAGATCTCCCTAACAGGTATATGTATATACTGAACAACCAGGGTCCTGAAATGAGCACACTTCAAATAGGATTGTAATGGTAAAGGTTAAATATAAATGTTCTGTTATGTTTATATATACAAAAATTTATAGAACCAAAAGATAGTAAATGAACAGTACAACAAATTATGATTTGTTATGGTGTTGAATGAATCTGGCTAGCAGCATATCTGGTAGGGATCAGGGTCTATTGATATGAAGACTCTGTCAAGGACAACTCCTTAACTGCCTCTAATCTTTTGAATATACCATTATTGTAACTTAAAATCATTAATGGACCATATTAAAATTTATAATTAATTCCAAAATTAAATTTTATTAAATGTCATAGTACTTTAACCTTTTCTCCATAGATACACTTTTTGTGCAAGGGCGACCAGTTTAGATCCAGATCAGATGACGAATCTGTTCCATCTTATCTGAATCTAATGTGTTTGCTTTTATATTCATTGGGTTATTTCTGAGCAGGATGCAACCAGTGTAGATCCGCATTAGATCTCATGGGCATGCTGGCAGATATGTATCTACATTAATCGCACACACCTTAAAACAGGAATATATGGAGTAAAGAGACTAATCTTGTTTAGAATTTCGAAATAATACCAATTTGAAAGAGCTTTTTCTTAGGTTTTATTTCTTTCAAATGAAAATTGAAATTAGTGTTTTGTTTCAAACTGTTCCATGCTGCTATTTAAAGTGGTTGACCTGCTATTTCACATTCTTGATAATAAAATAACATCTATATGCAATCATAAGATTATAAGTGGTTTTAAGACCATTTATTTTACTCGCACAGTTTTTCATTACAGAAAGAGATAAAGACTTTACTGCATACAGGAAATAGCCATGAGAAGCAACCAAAACAATAGAAATCTTTCCATTTCAAGGCCTAACATTCAATTTTTGATTGTGCACAAACATATTACCCTGCAATTAAATGATACCCTAGCAGATAGAAAAGTCTAACCAACACAGATAAAGTTTTAAAATCACTGCATAACATTTTTTTATCTTCCGATTAATAAAATACCTCTTATTCACCAAGAAATTATTAACTTTCTTAAAAAAACATTACTGTAACAAATTCCTAAAATGGCAGCAAATAGTTACCAAGAAATTATTAACTATCTAAAAAATCATTTCTGTAACAAATTCCTTAAATCACAGAAAAATTGTTGTCATTTTTCCAACCTAACTAAAGCAAAGCTGCTATGGTTTGGATAAATTTATCCATGATTAACTGAACACTAAATTTTTAAACACAATTTCTTGAATACTGTTGTTCTTGATCAATTCCTCCAAATTGAATATGATTAATTGACTATGGTTGGATATTGATCAGGACAGCTGCCAAGAGTACATTTATCAACAGTTATTTTCTATGGTAACTGATTCACAAAGGTCAAGGTCACATTTCCATATCAGCTTCCTCTATTTCATCATCTCTGGTGAAAGGTTCCAAGTTTCTCATGGGCATCTGAGTCAACTTAGGACAACCGGTTACCATGGAAACAGAAAGATCTGGCGTCACTTTAGTTCCATCTAGATTAAGCATTTGAAGAAATGGCAACTCCAAACTAAGGACACCTGTAAATAAGGAAAATATTTAGTCACATGTCAGTTTTCAAGTTTTCTCATTTCTAACTTACTGTTTACCTGAATTACAATTTACTGCACAAGTGTAATTGCAATGACATACGATTTTTATAGTGCAGAAAGTTCTAAGACTTAAATATATGCGACTAAGAAAATGGAGTTAAATGTGCAAAACCATTTAGTTTACAAGTTGTATAATAATTTTATGAAAAGTCAGTGTTGTCAAAGTTCACTCCATTTTTAAATGTTTGTACGATTGAAGTGAATTATAAAAATTTATCATGGTTGTCATTCACAATGACTATAAATAATTTCACAACAGTTACAGTAATGCTGACATGAGAATCTATAATTGTGTGATAAACTGCCGTGTTACACAATGTCATTCTATTTTGTCTAGAATGCCATTCTTATAGGAAATTTATCAGCAAGTTTGTAGCTTGTCCTTATTTTGATATAATTTCTCTGCATTTGTTATTTGTCCTTATTTTGACAGACAAAGCAACTTCCAGTTTCCAACTGTAGAGTAAAGATATCAATGCCAAGGCAGCACAGTTCATGACAATAACAATACCAGTACTTTCATTAACTCTTTCCTCCATATACACACCATTATGGCACGGGCGAACAGTTTAGATCCAGATCAGCTGGCACATCTGTGTATGATCAGGATCTAAACTCTTGTTTTATTCATTAGGTTATTTCTGATTACCAAATTGTGATCAGTGCAGATCCTGATCAGATGGCATGGATGTGCTGGCTGATCTGGATCTACACTGGTCGCACATGCGTAAAAATGTGATATATGGAGGAAAGGGTTAACAATAAGCAATGCAATCAATAATATACATACATCCATTTTAGTTGAAATCCTTTAAATTTCGTCTTTTTCATGTTTGCAAATCCTTATTTACTGCATTGTATTCACCCCATTACAACAGTTACAGTCACACATATATCTAAGGATTGAATCGATATTTGATGGTTTTCAGTTGGGCAGGCAAACAGTTGGTTTGTTTAAAGTGTGTGAAGCCCGAATTGCTTTTCACATTCTTTAAACAATCCAACTATGTTTTTCATACCCAAATGAAAAACATCAAATATTGATTCAATCCTTATATTTAAACTCATAAATACTCTCAAACGTACAAAAATTATGAAAAGAATTTGTGATATTACGGCTTTTTCAAAAGCTGTTGGAACAGCAATGTTGACGACACAGTGAATGACAGCACACATTTTCGTCGCTAACGGTGGCAAATTGTGCGTGGTCGGTGATGTCACACGTCAAAAAAACATTGTGCAACTTCCAATAAATTATGAACAGCTCTACTGTAGCCACGCCTTATAATAATAACTCACACTGTTTGCCAACAGAAATTATGATACGTTTGATGAATAAGAATTTATCGTAGAGAAAGAAGTTGAATTGTAAATATTTACAAGTATTCATATATTTTTGTATTTTTCTTATGTAATAATACAAAACACTTGGAAAAAGAACTTGGTCTAATAGACTTTTGCAACTAAAATATAAACAAAGGTTCTATACATAGTATTAAATAAACATCACTCTAAGATTGGCACATAAAATGATAAAATACATGTCATTATGTACCTTTTTTACTGACTGCTGTTTTGCTCAGATTTAGCTTAGCCATGTTACAACAGTTATTGCAGGCACCAGATAACAGAAACTTGGTTGTCACCCTGAAACAGTATTAACATCATTTCTTAACATAATTCATGAGAAAGCAGGTAAATAGGTTTCAAACAGATAAAATAAATTTTCCATTTTGATCAGCTGGGATCCTGCATAAAAAACTTTCAGGCACTGATTTGAATTGTTATCCATCATTCATGAATACTGTAAAGCGTAATAATTATGTACCGGTATTAAAACATCTTTGTAAAACTTTAAGTTTGTTCTGTTACGTGAATGATTATCAATGGTAGATTTTGAAGAGCATTCATCCATAATAAACAAGTATTACTATTACAGTGTATCAAAACCTCATATGAGGTTTTGAACTTATGAAATATATCCACCAATCAGAATATGTTATTTCAACACATGACTACCTTGAACCTTTCCCATTGGCATAGAGGTGCGAGATTTTGACAGATTTTGCGTTTCTTTATCTGTATTCTCGCATTGTAAAGTCAAATTTTGTAGACAAGAAGTTTTGATATTAGGCACACGATATGATATACCAGATGTCAAAGGTAGTAAACTAGCAGGATTTTCCCCAGAGAATAGAAAAGTCAATGACAAACAAATTTTTATTAAAGAAAATTGGTTAAAATTCTTTGCAACATGTAGATGTAAGTAAGCATAACGTATCCAGTATCTAATATAAGCAAAATGAATGAAAACAAAATAACAAATAACAAATATAATTTCAAGAGTGATTTTTTGTTACTTGAAAAACTTTCACACACATTTTTGGAGTACTTGGAACACAGAACAGAAGAAGAGGAACATTAAATCCAGGTGTCTTAGATTGCTCTCTGTTATAAACTTAAAATTATTTCTTACCTTGTGCTGGACATACTTAATTCAACAAGGTTTGTAAGCCCTGAAAAGAAATTATCCATTACTTGAAACTGAAACATAGGAATGATAGGCAATCTTGAAATTACACAGACATTTTCTGACATACATCAAAACATGCATGGAATTCGCATATTATGCCCCATCTGGAATTTATAACCATAAATACATTTTATGCACCACGTAGGTGCAAGTGACATAAAACTTTAGTAAGGTGGTAATAAAATTTGTTCCTAAATTATGTAAGTAGTAGAACATTGGACTGTAGACAAATTTTACTTAACCCTTTCCTCCATAGATACACCTTTATTGTGTGGGCGAACAGTGTAGATCCAGATCAGCCAGCATAATATTCATGCCGTCTGATCAGGATCTGCATTGTTTGCTTTTCTATTTGTTAGTTTATTTCTGACCAAAATGCCACCAGTGCATATCCCGATCAGACAGCAGGGATGTGCCAGCTGATATGGATCATTCTACCGTCGTCGCACATGCGTAAAAATGTGTATAAATGAAGGAAAGGGTTAAGATATTTCAATGTTTCTTTTCAAGTTGAGACTTTTTTCACTGTCTGTGAAAGGGGTTCAAACCCTATGACTGGGGGAAAATATGAATTTGCTTCCTTGTTAAATGCCTTTACTAAAGAAGGAAAAAACCTGCAAGTTAAATGTAGAATTACAATCTAGAACTAAATATAGCATTTTAGCATATCTGTAAAGCGAGCCATGGTACACATGTATTAATACCTGAACTAAGTGTCCAGTCCAGTTTGTACTATGCAAGTCATTTATTCCAAATTTTTGTAACCAGTGTAAATCCCGATCTGACTGCACATCCAAACTGTCTGATCTGGATCTACACAATAGTTTCTAAAAATGGTCTACTATGATATTTTTATCATCTTTTAAATAGAATCACATTTAACAATTCAAGACTTTCACTGATTTTATCAAACTTCAACTTTTGTATGACTATTCTGTAGCTCAAAGGTCTTTATATGTTTCACAGGAATATTAAAATCTTCCTGGTTTGGAAGCAAAATCTCATATAAGATAGTCTGACATAATAAACATGTGCTTACCACTAATTACTTGAGCACCTTCATCAGTTATCATCGTTCTATCAACATTTAACACCTCGAGATGTTTTAAGCCTTCCAGGAATAACATGCCAGTATCTGTTAACTTAGTGTTTGAAAGGATCAGCTGCCTCAAACTGAAATATGCAATAGACATTAATAACTGCCACATCATGCATACTGAACCAAAAAGCTAAATAAACACTACATCAGTTTAGTGATATTTTGCTTACTATTCCATCAAACTTTACTCTATACTCCATACATATGCCTTTTATCACATGGGTGATCAGTGTAGATATGGCAATTCTTGCATACCAGATCAGGTCATCGGGTGTTTTCACCCGTGTAGGAAATTTCGATCCTACACCCCCCCCATGTAGAATGAGTCACGTGAGTGACGTCACGTCTTCAAATATCTGACGTAATATATTCAAGTTAGTGACGTCATTTATAAAAAAGATTGCTTTAACGTCAATATTTCAGCATAATGAAAATAAATAAGTTTGTATACTTACACAAAAATGTTATAAATAATAAAAGGTATGCAAGAAAAAGTATCTTGCATGAGAAATTCGGTAAAGATAGAAAAATCTGTCACCTCGGGTGAACTGTTTTGGCGGGAACTCGGCAGAGCCTCGTTCCTGCAAAACAGTTAACCCTCGGTGACAGATTTTTCCATCTTCACCTCACACTCATGCATGATACTTATAATCTGTGCTCTCTGATCAGGATCCGCAATGTTCACTTTTAGATCCATGGAATTATTCTCACCTGGAAGTGATCAATGCAGATCTTAATCAGATGCTACCAAAGTGCTGGCTAATTTGGATCTATGGAGTAAAGGGCTATCAAAAAATGTTGTTGTTTTTCTTTTAAATCAAAATCTCATTTAATTAGTGTACAAAAATATAACAGGATAAATATGCACATATAAAATTGGTCAAGAATAAGCATGGATTATGTGGAAAAGTGTTGTTCTTGTCTGTATGGAGAAGTGATTACCCATTATTCCTTTATTGCTTTGGCAAACAGTGTAGATCCAGATCAGCACCACTTACAAGCCATTTGATCAGGATCTACTCTGTTTGGACCCATGTTATTTCTGACCGAGATGCAGCCAGTGTAGATCCAGATCAGATGGTACAAATGTGATCTACGCTGCTTGCACATGCATTTAAACATGTATATATGGAGTAAAGAGTTAATAGCTTCATTACTTATTTGTGAGAGAAATGTTCTTTCACTTTACATATTTAAACATGAATTTTGGTTTTCAAGATCTTATTAGAAATAGTTTAAATTTTTTTATGGATGTTTAGAACAGTGTACTATGCCTCAATTCAAAATGCAAGGAAGTATAAATAATTGGTTTCTAATTACATGTAGTACTGCCAATCTTTACAAAAGATTGTCATGCTAGCTTGTCTTTTACTCTAAACATTTTTAGTTAACCCTTTCCTCCATAGAAATGCCTTTATGGTATGGGCACACAGTGTAGATCCAGATCATCCTGCACATCAATGCCATCTGATCAGGTTCTGCACTGTTTGCTTTTTTCATTTATTAGATTATTTCTGACCAAAAAGTGAACAGTGCAGATCCTGCAGGCTTATCTGGATATACACTGGTCACACATGAAATAAAATGCATACGTATGGAGTACAGCTTCAATAAATAGTGAAAATACAGTATACTGTATTACTTGCAGTTTATTACTAACTTTGTGAAAATATTAACTTCAATAATGTCTTCAAGACAGCAGTCTGCATCTAAGTAGATATTTAGCTAGTGGACATAAGCAAACAAAATTCAATTTCATTTTAAAACCACAGGCAAACTATAAAAAAACTAAGAGAGATCAGGCGCCGATCACAAGCAGTAGAATGGCTGAAATCATGATCAGTCACTTAGCAGTTACTTGAGCTTGAGACCATCCTCAGACATAAAGATCATCCACCTGGGACCTTGGCTGAAAGTTATAAAATTGAGATTGGAAACCAGTCTAAAATCTCAAGCATCTGATTTGCTGAAATGGCGACTGGTCTCCATTTCAGCCGATCAGATGCTTGAGATTTGAGACTGGTTCCTATGCTCAGTTATGCACAGCTATATCCACATACCTTATCATTTTGCCTATATGTTCCATTGCATCATCTCCAACGAGATTGTAATTTGTTAAATCTAGTGATGTTAAGGGAAGACCTGAAAGAAAGGCAAACAGTATTTCAATACTATTCCATAATTATAACAGTATAGAAAGATTTAGAAGAAATATGGTAACCATTACAATCCAAGTAGAATACACACACTTGTTCAACAAGATTCAATCAAATCTCAATCCAAGTAGAATACACACACTTGTTCAACAAGATTCAATCAAATCTTACCTGATATGTACTGAATTCCAAGGCTTGTCGTTGTATGTCTCGAGGGCATTATTAAAGTATGTAACTCTAAACCTGCAAAAATACGACAGTAACATGGAATGAAAATGTGAACAACTAAATAACGTGACTGTAAACATGATTTAAAGTAATGCTTACAGTCATATGAACTGTCTGCTTGTATGAACTGCATTCAGCTTGTGAAGATATTGTTGTGAGTTATGATCCTTATTTTATGATTTATACTGTAAGTAACAAAATCTCTATCTTTCATGTAAAAGCCATAACAAATGCATATATACCCTCAACTTTCATCTTGGGACACAAATAAGACATTCAACACTAAATAGAGGCAGATTTATCATTATTCACCTTGATAGCTCACCTGACAGATACATGTAGATATTTTATGCTGAAGTTAAATCTAATTTTCTAGATCAGCTTCACTTTCATCATGGGTGAATGTTTTCAACTGTGCATAAAATATTTTTTATTTACCATAAATTCCATTTAAATGCCCCCAGTGGTGTTACATTTTTTGCAAGGGAGTGCTTATTATTTATATTAATTATTTTTATTGGATAGTAAATGTAGGATAACTGATTTTTTCCTAAAAAATAACATGGGAGTGGAGTTTGTTAGGAGAGGAGCTTTAAAAGTAATTTTATGGTACTGGAAATGTCAAAAACAAATTGGTATACGATTTCACAAGTTTTCAAAAACAGCTACATTTAATTTTACAACAGAAAACCTTCATCTTTTTAGCACGAAAAAAGCCCTGTTACCTGATAAATGTTTCAAAGCTTCATCACCATTTACATTATCTGTGTTAGCAATGTTCAGAGACCTTAATCCTGAGTGATTCGCAAGACAAAATAATGACTCAGTGACAATTCCCGTCCTGGCAACATTCAACACCTCCAAGCTGGTGCACTGCTGTATTCCTGATAGACTCATTATCTGTAAAACAAATGCAAACTTATAATAACATGCACTCATGGTCCCTAAATCTACACGGGGACATTGCTCTATGGTTTTAAACTGAGTATGGAAACCAGACCTCAAACTGCCCATCGGTCAGTTCTGAGACTGCTCAATTTAAACTAATCAGTGACAAACATTATAAAAGTAAATTTGAAGACACATCTCATTAGGCAGGGGTAGTCTAGTGGTAGAGCACTTGGTTCAAGCCCCAGTCCAGCCGCTATTTCCTTAAGCAAGAAATTAAGCCTACATTGCTTCTTTCCACCCAGGTGTATAAATGGGTACCTGTGAGGAATATAAGCCAATGTTCCGTGGCTGCCTACGGCACCAACTGTTAACAGACAACTTATATATCCAGTGATGGGGGGGTTAAATGTGAAAGTCAGTTGAATACAATGTACATTTATTACAGACTATAAACCCATACCTCAAATCTAAAGTATCTGACTGGCTGAAACCATTTCAGCCAATCAGATCCTTGAGATTTGAGACATGTAGCCATTCTCCGCTTTATAATTTTTTGGGCACCATATTGCTCAGATCTAAGATGAGTCACCATACCAGATTTGCTATATATTGGTCACAGGTCCATGGCTAAGGTGACTGTTAGAGATCAGTGATCTGAGATGGTATCTAAACTATTGCTTTTGACAGTTTGAGATCAAGCTTAAACCTTTATCCCACATATACAGGTTTTATGAAGATCCAGATGTGCCACCTGATCTGGATCTACAATGTTTTCCTACTCATGAATGAGTGTAAAGAACACTTATTGAAGAACCAGGAGAGCACCTAACTCACAGATCAACAGTTGGAATAAAAACAGAAAAAAAATCATTGTATATTTGAAATAGAAATCCACCATTAAAGTACTGGTTACTGGTGAAAAATTTACATGTGAAAATTCTGACACAAGGAAACTGTATCTGCCAGTGGGAGATTTTATGTTGCATTTCCTATGAAGTAAACAGACAGTGATGACATCTGTAAGGTATCTTATTACCTTAGTATCTTCCAAAGTCAAAGACTTCAGGTGCCTCACACAGTTATGTATGTGTGGTATTATAGCATGGGTGACAGCAGTGCGGCTTAGATTCAGATGCTGCAGGTGCTCTGGCTTTGCTGATAAGAAGTCTATCACACCACCGTCTGTTATACCTGTATCTTCCATGTTCAGAGAAACTAAATTTTGTAAACCTAGAAACAGAGAGACATTCTGATTACCTGTACAGGTAAAATTTACTTGTTATAATTTCAATTTACCTTAAGTTTGGAGTAAAAGGAACAGTTATTGAAATTCTAAGAATTAATTCTGCAAGTAAGCTGACAGCATAATGATTCTGTAACAAGGAAAATTACTGTGAAAAGTATTATATTTAATACTTTTATAATTGTTATATCACTGCTTTGTCCGCTATATATTTTACAATATATCAGACACAGCAATTATTATTTCTTAACCCTTTCCTCTTTAGATACACCTTTATTGCATGGGCAAACAGTTTAGGTCCAGTTCAGTAGGCACATCCACACATCTGTTTGCTTTTTGATTTATTAGGTTATTTCTGACCAAAATGCGACCAGTGCAGATCCTGATCAGACCGCACAGATCGCACATGCTTTAAAAAGCGTGTGTATGGAGGAAAGGATTAAAAAGCAATATTGGTTTTGGTGTCTCTTTTTTCCAAATATTTCAATATGTTCTGTAGCATAAATTAGCCACCTTACATTTATCAGTGTAATAAACTGACATTTATTTCAGCTAAAAGCTGTTGGTAGTATGCTTTGTTGCATGATGAAGAAAGAGACTTATTTGTTTCAAAACTGTCCTACTTGTTAACCCTTTCCTCCATACACACCTTTATGGCATGGGCGAACAGTTAAGATACAGATCAGCTGGCACATCCGTGCCGTCTGATCAGGATCTAAACTGTTCGCTTTTTGATTCAGTTGGTTATTTCTGACCAAAATGCCACCAGTGCAGATCCTGATCAGACAGCACAGATGTGCCGGCTGATCTGGATCTACACTGGTTGCACATGCGAAAAAATGCATATATATGGAGGAAAGGGTTAAGAAAGACAAACTTGTCGGACAACTTTCACATGTCTTAGTTGTCAAGACACAAGCTTTTTGGACTACTGACAACCTACTAACTGATATAAGAAAAACACACATTAGCAGGACAACAGTCACATGACTTACTTTTTAAGAAAGTCACACACTTGTTGGAAACCTGTTTACAACAACTCAGGTTCAGCTTCTTTAGTTTTTTCAAAGCTGCAAAATATAACAGACAATTTTATCATTTATCCTGAATCATAAAATATTTTCATTTTAAACCATCTCTCTAATATCGTTTTTATGGATTAAAGGATGATAAATTCACAATCACAATCTACACTGTTTACCTTCAAAACACAATGAACAGATTATTATGGGTTAGAGCAAGCCCCCCAATATAGGTAAAGGAAACCGTAAAAGAATTACGAAGAGCTTGAATTTGTTATCATTATTGTTTGGAGTATGAAATCAAATTCAAATGCATACAGAGTCAAACACAATTTAAAAACTGTGTATAGTATTAACAGCTGGACTTTTGTTTTGAACCTTTTGTTACTTAATCTGTCCAATTACTCCCGAAATCTTCAATGAAATCTTTCTTAAGTGGAAAAATTTTGGAAATATGATTTGTTAATCATTAAATGCAAATAAAATGTGACTCACGTTATCTTGTCAATGTTTAACTTGTATGTTTACTACGCACAATTTTTAAATTATAGCATCAGTATATGTATATCCTAAGTGACAATAACACCGTACAAAACCTTCAAAATTGTATACAATAGCTGCATTTTGTTAATTGGTTATCATTCCAACAAAAGTAGAGTGCCATCTAATCAGGATCTGCACTGTACGCTTTTTGAAGCGAACAGTGCAGATCCCGATCAGACGGCACCAGATGGCAAAAAAATATCACTAATTACCAGTTTATTTAAAATTCTCTAAACCTGAAACCTCTGTTCAGCATCCTGACAAAATCAAGCAAACTTACATGTTAAACACTGCAGTCCAGCATCTGTGATCAGTGGACATGCGCTTACACTTAGATGTGACAAGTTGGCGTGCAGCCTGCAAAAATGATTAAAGTATTATGCTCAAACACAGTGGATTAAATGTTATTCAGTTTTCTTATCACAAAAGGAGAACAAAATGGTGAATGACATTCTAAGGAGTTTAAATGGGGTTCGAATACTATCCCCGGTTAGATCATAATGCAAAGGGGATTTGGTTGAATGTGAACAGCATCTAAACTGATTGATGTGCATATTTCTCATGCTCCACTAAATTTAGTTTGCTGCTATGTATGAAAGAGATAGTGATTAAATCTGCAATATACATGTAACACTGCTTTTCCTTTTCTGAAGTCACACATCTTTTTTGACATCATAAACTGCTTGACCAATGTAATCAGCAAACTAATATGTATTTTTCAAAGCTCTTTAAAGCATATTTATGTTAAAATTGAAATAATAAATAGCTTCCATTAATATATCGCAGTATTTATCACTGGACATCATTCAGATACTGAGAAATATATCACTTAGGGACCTTGTGATATATCCTCTGCATATGAACTCCGCCCCGTGATAAATCCTGCAATTAATCACCAGAAGCTTTTTATAATTTCATAAGCAGTCAGCACTATTGAAAATTTTCTGCCAAGGTAGACACTGATTAGCATGCAGTCTTCAGGCTGATAAGGGTCTATACTACTTATTAATTTTGTTCAATGTCTGCAAAAACACCCCTACAAACCATGAATGGACTCACTCAAAGTTAAAGAAGGGTGCATCCTCCACTACACACAAAGTAAGAGGTCAAGGCAGGGATTTCAATAGATGCAGGTTCTTGCATTTTGCTGCAAGCATATTTGAAGTGTTCCACTTTTGACCCCACATAATTCTGTGCTTGAGGTCAATTTGATGCAGGAAAAGTAATCAGATTTTGCAAGAATAAAGATATATAATGTGTCTTTTTAAATATGAAGTCAATACATTGTATTTAATACATGTAGATGACCCTTTAAAATATATAAAAAATGAAAGCAATTTTTCATTTAGTTTAGTTCACTAAATACAAGATATGACTCAAGAAAACTGATCATGACCCCTCAGATGATCCCTGGTTTTAAAATGCTGTTGAAATCCATGGTTAAGGGTTCGTGTAGTAGAACTGGTATTGTAAGCTTACCTAACGGAGTGCAGCAGTTCATTTGTTGCATAAGGATAACAATCTAAAACCAACTTCCTCAGGTAACTGTAACAGACAATAGCATAACATTCGCAACAAGTACAACTAATTAAATTTCATTATTTTTTAAAAGAATGAATATGTGTAAGCCAAACAATGACACTTGACCTAACTTGCACAATCTCATTATATTTTTTAGACAAAACAAGGCATGTTTGTAAAACATGTATGCACCCCCACAAACACAAACTGAATAATAATCTGCTGTTATTTAATTAAAGGTCACTGTAACCTTGACATAATAGAACATTGCCAAATTATGCTGTCGATAAATTCGTGCTATTTACTGGTTCAAGGTTGTGAAATACTGTAAGCAGAATAAACCAGCAATAAATAATGTTATTCCAAAATAAATCTTTTGTGTAAATACAAACATATTCAAGATTTTGTTGTGATCAATAAATAGTAAAAGTAAGTTTGTAGTTGTTTTTCTCCCTTATAAATTATAGTAGCTCTTGCAACAAGACTCAACCCAGATCAGCCTTAACATCCCTAAGTGCAAATGAAATAAAAACCTGGATTACTGTATAATGGTTTTTTTTCGCGAGCATAATATTTTCACTATTTTTACGACCTTCGTGAATTTGCGAAAATAACAAACGCCAAAAATTCCCAACTTTACTTTCGCGAAGTGCACTATATTGCATGACTGCACTGTAGGCTTGATTAAAACTGTCGTTGCTATTTCTTTATGTTCTGGGTTAATCGAGTATATCTCATAGTGCACAAATTAAGTAAACGCTTTGGACAGAGTAAATAGGTACCGATACAGTTGAATGTTTTCGGGAGTCGAAAACATTGGTATCGATGACGAGCGTGGGGATAATTTTATACTTTCAAAATTTGCTGCATATACTATGCTTTACAAACAATGCAGATGAGCGTTACTTAATAAGTTGTTTGAAAATGCTTTATATTTGCCCCAGCGGGCTAAAGGTTAATTATCGTTTCATTACGTCTATATTTGCGGTGGTCACGGTTATTATTCTGTCGATAAAAACACAAACACCATTGTTATTAAAACGGATGTTATTATGCTACGGGCAATTTGGTTTATATCAGTTTGATAAAATACCACTGTTAAATGCACAGCTTTCACATAATAGCAAACACTTCTAATAATACTTACTTTTTACAGGTCATTTGCTGGTACAGGATTACAAGAAATATAGCAACATAAATACACTGCAACAGTAAAAATGCAAAAATTAATTTCTGCGGGCGCAAATTCGCTAAAATTACAACCGCGAAAATTAAAATTATGACAAAATCGCAAACATTTTCTATCGCGAAATAACCCATTATACGGTATTTAACAACAAACATATTTCAGAAGTTATGATGGGGAAATTTTAACCCTCTACTCCATACAAACACCTTTATTAAATGTATAGATCCTAATCAGTGAGCATGAATGTGCCAGCTGATCTGGATCTACACTGGTTGCTTACGCATTAAAATGCACATATAAGGAGTAAAGGGTTAAATAATAAATTAACTTACCATGGAATAAATGCATTCAGCGTTTTTGGCTTGAGCTGTTTCTCTTTTATCAAGAACTCAATGATCACTTGTGCCATGTTTTCAGATATACCGGATAAACTCAGCAGCTGGTTACGAGGGTCATTCAAACGATGCATGATATGTTTCAGACAGTGGGTGACCAAGGACAACACTGGTTGGTAGGTCAGCGGCATGCTCGTCCCTGCACTCTGGCTTGCACAGGCAACAGGTCCTACACCTGACGGTGGGGAAACAACTGCTGGCCGTGCCATGCGGGCCTGAACACTCTCTACTGTAAAGAAGTCAGCATATTACATAAGAAGGCTGAGACTAGAACTTTTTTATGGATTTGGGTTTTGGTTTTTGATCTGGGCTTCAATGTTACAACTAGAAATCATAAAATTTTAATTATTTAGCTGACAATAGGTTACTAGCTATCTTATTCATTTTTAACATGTAAGCTCATACCCTACATCTTCCACTTAAGTGTCTGCCTTACATGTGTCTCCATGAGGTTTTGAACTGTGAAAGATCCACCTATCAGAATTTGTTGTTTTAAAACATGAATATCTTGAACGTTTACCCCTGGCATAGAGGTTTGAGATTTTGACAGATTACACGCTAGTTTTTCTGAATTCCCATGTTGCCAAAAATCGAATTTGGTCGACATGAGGTTTTGGTATTTGGCCGATATTGGGCAAGTACTCTCCACCTATTATCTTGGCTCTATGCTAGCTTTACAGGGAATCCAGGTTCAGTCCCTGGTTTATGCATTGATATATTCCTATACCTAGATACACAGAGATACCTCGATGTTTGCAACCAGTGTATCTGAATAACAAGCCAAGCCAACGAATATATGTTGTCTGACCTAGACTACACAGCTTGGTTTTCTGGACCTAATTTCTGCAAATCTCTGTGGTGAACTTATAAACAAAACTTTACTCTGTGAAATACCACTTTCATTCCAGTAAAAATCCATATCAGCCTGCACATCCATGCATTCCGATCAGGATCTACTCAGTTTGCTTCTTGTCAAAAACCTAATGAATCTAACAATGAACAGTGTAGATCCTAATTAAATCTATATTAGTTTACAGTATACATAAATATCAGTCAGAAGGAAGACACATGTGCTATCACTCTACTTACACACTAGTTCCCTAGCAGGTCTATGTTGCTGGGCATCATTGTGACCCGGCTCACCCTCTGACACAAGCCTCTGTCCAATACCACCAAATGCTTGCCCTGGTGCCTGGCCTCCTACCTGCATACCAAATATATCATTGGCCTGACCTACCAACAATAACAATAATTATGTAATCATGTAAACTTTGTTATCCATTTCAATTTCCTAAAATTTCTTCTTTTTGATTAATTGTTTAATTATAGATTTTAGTATCTAAATATTTTTATATAAGGCTTACTCAAATGGTCATTGCACTTTCATTGATAAAAAATAAAATTATCAAAACCTCTTGGCAAAATGCAGTTATAAAAACTTTTTCACAAATAAATGTTATTAATGTACATTTATTTTACATAAGTAAAGAAAAGTTAGAACAGTGATGAGAAATAGCTAAGAAAAATAGCCTTAAACATCCCTAAATTTCTACTTACAGCTAAACTAAGCACCACAAATTTAACAACAATTTACATGCCCACATGATTAAGATGATACAACAAAATAACATTGTGATGTCCTTAAAAAGAACTTTCAATTACGAAAAGAGAAATCAACATTTTAAATCTTTTGTCAACTATTAACGTGACTGGGAAATTCAAGTCAAAACACACATTTGCAAATACCTCATAATGTATTTATTTGTTAGAAAAAATTTTGTTACAATGTTATATCTATTTTTTAAATTTAGTAAATATATATTATACACACTTTTTCCATATTTCTGTATTAAAAATATCCTTACCCATTATATTACCCATGGGTGGAGGCATCTGTTGACCGCCAAAACCCCCAGGCATTCCCATCCCCTGCCATGGGTTTCCAGGATGACCTTGACCCAATACTCCACCATAATGACCTTGACCTAGAGCACCTGCATGATGACCTTGACCTAGAGCTCCTCCATGATGACCTTGACCCATGACCCCTGGAATTATCACTTGGGGATCTCCCTCCTGTTCAATCTCATCCATGCCTTCATCTAAAGGTCCCTCTGAAATATTTCTTATTAATGTATAGAGGATTTTTACAATGTTAATGTTTTAGATTTTCAAAGAGAACAAGTAAATCTGTGAGCTAATGCTCACAAATCTGTGAGCTAATGCTCACAAATCTGTGAGCTAATGCTCACTAGTGATAACCCAGCTTTGAGAAATCTGACTTTCAAAATGTAATTTGCATTTTTCATATGTATAAAGGGTGTCAAATTTGTCAGAGTATTTACCTATATATAAAATATAAATATAAAAATGAATAAAGTGTAGGTATTCAGTAAACAGAAAGCAGATGAGCAAGGAGCATAAAATTGCATTACACCATATGAGTAGTGACTATAGGATAAAGCAATATGCAAAATATAAAACTATGTAAAATATAGTTGCTTAGGAAACTGTGACAGGAATTGTGCATGTTTGTCAACAATATGTACAAATCTAAGTATTCTTAAAACAGGAAGTATTTGAGCAAGGAGCATAAGATCGCTTTACACCATATGGGACTATAGGATAAAGCAAAACACAAAATATCTGGGTGTTGCATGTTATACCGGTAGTTGCTTAGAAAACTGTGACAGTAATTGTGCATGTTTGTCAACAATATGTACAAATCTAAGTATCCGTTAAACAGGAAGTAGATGAGCAAGGAGCATAAAATCGCTTTACACTACAATTATGGGACTATAGGATAAAGCAAAACACAAAATATCTGGGTGCTGCATGTTATAGTTGCTTAGAAAACTGTGACAGTAATTGTGCATGTTTGTCAACAATATGTCAAAATCTAAGTATTTGGTAAAAAGGAAGTAGATGAGCAAGGAGCATAAAATTGCTTTACATCATAATTATGGGACTATAGAGTAAAGCAAAACGCAAAATATCTGGGTGCTGCATGTTATAGTTGCTTAGATAACTGTGACAGTAAATGTGCACATCTGTCAACTATGTGTAAAAATCTAAGTATTGTTAAACAGGAAGTAGATGAGCAAGGAGCATAAAATCGCTTTACACCATATGGAACTATAGGATAAAGCAAAACGCAAAATATCTGCGTGCTGCATGTTATAGTTGCTTAGAAAACTGTGACAGTTATTGTGCATGTTTGTCAATTATGTGTACAAATCTAAGTATTCGTTAAACAGGAAGTAGATGAGCAAGGAGCATAAAATCGCTTTACACCATACCGGACTATAGGATAAAGCAAAAAGCAAAATATCAGGCTGCTGCATGTTGTAGTTGCTAAGAAAAATGTGACGAAAATAAAGATGCCCTTTGGTTGATGTAATGCACCTATATGGTGACAAAATCTAAAAATATTTGGTAAACAGGAAGTAGATGAGCAAGGAGCATAAAATCACTTTACACCATATGGGATTATAGGATAAAGCAATAAGCAAAATATCAGGCTGCTGCATGTTATAGTGGCTCAGAAAACTGTGACGGAAATTTTGTTAAGGACGGAAGAACGCACACACATGCATGGACGGGCGGGCGGACAAGGGTTAAACAGTATACCCCCTCTTTAGTTGGGATCCTATATATTAACCAGTCAACCTTTTTACCAGACATACTCAATTCCATTTGAACTCATTCATTGATTCAATAGTTCAGTTAAAACTCATTTAATATTGCAAATTTGTTATTTTATTTAACCCAGCGTACCTTGATTTTCTCCTTCAAGTGGGTTGCCTTGACCCCACCTGTGGTGACAAGGTGGGTCATGTACACGACTTGGGACTGGAGGTGGTGGTGGGTGTGGGGATTGTGCTGGAAAGGACTGTGTCTCCATGGGCTCTGCTCCTTCACTGCTATCTGAAACATGGCACAACCTCCATGTTAATGTATTTTATTACATTGGTGAACATTAAAGACCATGCTGTCTGATCAGGATCAACACTGTTTGCTTTAAGATTAATCAGGTTATTTCTGACCAAAAAGCAACCTGTGTAGATCCAGATCAGATGGCACAGATATGCCTGCTGATCTGGATCTACACTGGTTGTACATAAGATAAATTTAAGATATCTACTAACAGTAGATAATAAATATGATTTCATTTATCTCCTGCAATATTTTATTCCAAATGTATCCTGAAAAAGAATTAATGAAAAATTTATGATATGACAGCCATAGTTGCATGTGACAAATGGTCATGCTGTGGTGATCATATGTGGGCAACTTTCATTATAATACCATCTTGAAGGTCATAGTTATATCAAAATTTCACAAGAACAATATCTTCAGTCAGTGAAAAGCATTTGCTACAAGTTTCAGTAGAATCCCATAAAGCATGCCTTTACACAAAATATCTATTTTTAATAACACTGACTTAGAACTTCAAGTTTGACTAAGAATGCAACAGACTATCATGCTTTTAAGATTGTGGTAATTTCATAACAATCCCCCATTCATCAGTCATACTTAGGGCCTGTAAACAAAACACTAATTTTATTAACATTGACCTAGACCTTTAATACACAAGCATGGCTGTTCTGCAACATGTTGCCAGGTTGTTGTGATCATATGCATGTTAAAGATAAGGGCAAAAATTTGTAATTGTTGCAAAGACCTTCAAGACAAAGGCATCCCTTTGCAGAAAAGATATTTTAATGCTATTGTAATCATTAGCAACAATTTCATTGCAAAAAATGTTATAGTACTGTTAAGGTCTGGAATTTTTTTTTAGTAACTCTAACTTAACACAGAAATGGCTTAGTACACATCACATGGTCACAGTTTGGTGAACATTTGGGGTCAAGTTTAATTGCAATTATAATTGTGTACCCGGTATATCATTGTGGCCTGCACACAAACATTTATTTTATTACTAGTTACTAGTGACATTGACCTTCATTACACTGACAGCCTAGGGCACAAAATCCCATGACAGTGAACCTTTGGCAATCATTTGTGTTAAGTTTCATTACAATCCACCACAAACCAAAACTACAACTTTTCCCAATTAAATTACCAGGATTTTCTACTGGAAACCTTGATAACAAAGAAGTTCAGGTCTTTGCTGGGAAATTTTCAAACCAAACAAATACTAACAATTTAAAGTTTATTTGAAGTTTCTGATTTAAATGTATCTAAAGATCAACAAACGTGTTTTAAAAACTTTTGCAGACTCTGATATATAATAATAAAAGAAATACATTACGGGTTTTAATTTATTTGCCTTCCTGACAGTGCTGAATTTGGAAACATTCTTTTCTTTGATTTGTTAACGTACCTGAAGATGGTGAGGTGGTCTGTTTCTTCTGTAGAACTAGAGAACCTGTCGGAGTTAACTTAAGCTCTGCCAATGTACACTGCATCTGTTCTGTTGTGTATTCATGTCTCGGAAAAGGCTGCAACAGAAAATCAATGCTTTAGTTACCATGGGATGGTTATTTAACATCAATGTGTTTGTCAGATATCTACAACCTCCAGCTTCTCAATTCTCAATGGCTCTAGGTAGATGTTTAAACTAACTAGAATGTTGTGTTCCGCGGAACACATGTGTGGCCTGCATGGAAAAAGTTGAAATGTGGGCCTATGTTTAATCATATATAATATTTTTTTTTATTTAAGTTGATTTCAATACTACACCACTGAATACATCTGTCATCTAAAATACATTTAAAAGGGGAATAACTGAAACCTGAGTTATCATCTTCAAAAATTGGTTTGTAAATGCAGATGAATTATTCAAAGTATTAAGTGAATTGAACAAGTACTTTCCATTTTACAGGCAACACTAAGTTTCATGTTTAAGTTGCATTTGAAAGGGGCATAACTCAAAATATTGAAACTGGAGTTATCACTCTTGTCGTCACAGATGGCATTGTTCATGCTGATGATATATTCTAAGTATGAAGTGAATAGGACAAGTACTTTCAAAGTTATAGGCAACATTAAGTTTCAGGTTAAAGTTGCATTGAAAGGGGCATAACTCAAAAAATATTGAAACTGGAGTTATCATTCTTGTTGTCATAGATGGCATTGTTCATGCTGATGATATATTCCAAGTATGAAGTGAATAGGACAAGTACTTTCAAAGTTATAGGCAACATTAAGTTTCAGGTTAAAGTTGCATTGGAAAGGGGCATAACTAAAAAAATATTGAAACTGAAGTTATCATTCTTGTCGTCACAGATGGTTTAAGTGAAAGGGATAAGTTCTTTCAAAGTTATAGGCAACATTAAATTTCATGTTAAAGTGGTACTTGAAAGGGGCGTAACTCAAAACATATTTGAAATGGAGTTATCATTCTTGTTGACACAGATGGGGTTGTTTATGCTGATGATATATTTAAAGTATGAAGTGAATAGGACAAGTACTTTCAAAGTTATAGGTCACATTAAGTTCCATGTTAAAATTACATTTGAAAGGGGCATAACTCATAAAATAGTGCAAGGAGTTATCGTTCTTGTTGTCACTGATTGCTTTGTTCATGCTGATGATATATTCCAAGTATGAAGTGAATAGGACAAGTACTTTCAAAGTTATAGGCCACATTAAGTTTCATGTTAAAGTTGCATTTGAAAGGGGCATAACTCATATAATAGTGAAAGAGGAGTTATCGTTCTTGTTGGAACGGATGGCTGTGTTCATGCTGATGACATATTCCAAGTATGAAGCGAATAGGACAAGTACTTTTAAAGTTATAGGCCACATGAAGTTTCATGTTAAAGTTGCATTTGAAAGGGGCATAACTCATAAAATAGTGAAACTGGAGTTATCATTCTTGTTGTCACGGATCGCTGTGTTCATGCTGATGATATATTTCAAGTATGAAGTGAATAGGACACGTACTTCCAAAGTTATAGGCAACATTAAGTTTCATGTTAAAGTTGAATTTGAAAGGGGCACAACTCATAAAATAGTGAAAGAGGAGTTATCGTTCTTGTTGGCACAGATCACTGTGTTCATGCTGATGATATATTCCAAGTATGAAGTGAATAGGACAAGTACTTTCAAAATTATAGGCCACATTAAGTTTCATGTTTAAGTTGCATTTGAAAGGGGCATAACTCATAAAATAGTGACAGAAGAGTTATCGTTCTTATTGTCACAGATCGCTGTGTTCATGCCGATGATATATTCCAAGTATGAAGTGAATAGGACAAGTACTTTCAAAGTAATAGGCCACATTAAGTTTCATGTTAAAGTTGCATTTGAAAGGGGCATTACTCATAAAATAGCGAAAGAGGAGTTATCATTCTTGTTGGAACGGATCGCTGTGTTCATGCTGATGATATATTCCAAGTATGAAGTGAATAGGACAAGTACTTTCAAAGTTATAGGCCACATTAAGTTTCATGTTAAAGCTTGGGGACTACCGGACGACGCCGATGACACCGATGACGCCGACAATAGGATCCCTATGTGTCTACCTGCTATCGCAGGCGACACAAAAACCAAACAAACTTTTTCTCCAGGATCTGGAATCCACCTCAATTCTGCATCTTCAGTCAGTGAAATCAATATCCCTCAGATAAAGGATTGATCTTCCTTGTCATTGGGTGTGGTAATCAAACCTAACAATTTCATCATCATTTAGATGTGCCATTTGCCAAGGCTGGATATGAACTAGAAATCTGTCAGAAAACAGAGCTGAAAGAATGGCTTAGCATAATTGTTTCTAGTTATCTGAATAAATCTGTGCTAAATACAGAGCTATCAGGCTGACTTAGTGTATGTATTATTTTGTTTCTAGTTACCTGAATAAATGTGTATCCATACATATCAGTGTGATGTCCGGTGGTAAAATCCCACACTTGCTGTAATGTTGCTGACATACTAAACGACTGTCGTAAACTTCTACCATCTGGAAGTCTTATCTAAAATAATGTAAATATTCTTAATTCTGATCAATCTGAGAAGTTTTTTCAGTCTTCAATTAGGGAACATTTTACTACCTGTATGCAAATCATATTCATAAATTGTTTGTTTCTTTTAATAATTATTTCTGAACTCAATGCATTTCAAAACTTCTTTCAAGAGTAATTTATTTATTTATTGTCATTCATTTATCAAATGTGTCATTATTATTAAATACCCTTAAATAATTATTAAATACCCTTAAAATGACAGACAACAATTTCAAGAATTTTGCAATCCTGTTACTATTCACTGTAGTTATGCTCTTCATGTTGTAAAGTTGCATCAGGTTTGAGACTTGCATCTCAAGTACCAACTTAACTTTGTTTTCAAAGTTTATAAAATTAACAATCTTCAGCACACATGTACATACATTGATGACCAATATAAAAATGTCTCAAAAGTTGTACTGTCTGCATTTTATAGCAGACATTTTAGCATGAACATTTAAGGTTTTTCACTGTGATGTATATCGGCATGAAATAATTAGGTGATTTGGATTTCTTGGACACTTTGGTATTTCTGTCTGTGGTAAATTAATTCTAGCAATTTATGCAAAAACTTACTTTTCAGTAATATCTTAACTATTTTTTACATAATTTATGCACTGTTAATTTGAAATTACTAAGAAAAAATTCAACAATAAAAGAGTAACAATGGTACCTGTAACAGACAATTTTCACTTGTGTCAGCAGGAACTATTGTCTCTGATTTCTGTTCTTTGGGTTTCTCTGCCTCTGTATCAGTAGATGCTTTCTTTGCCTCCGAGTGATCCGGAGCATGCTGCAGAAGCTTCTTTTTCTCCCTGTCTTCTGCAATCTCTTTCAGGACCCTGGCATGAGCCTGAAATTTACTAATAATTAGGGATGGGAATGAGTAGGTAAAAACGTACTAGAGGCCCAAGATCATAAAACTAAAACTCGAGACCATTCTTAAATCTCAAGCATCTGATTGGCTGAAATGGTGACCAGTCTCCAGATTTATCTATTATTTTCAAATATGCTAATGGACAAAAGTCTTGATCAGTCTACAAAACTATTTTTAATAAATTATATTTATTGTTTTTATCACATAATCATAAATTTGGTTATTGGTGGAATTCCAGAGGTCATTTGTACCAATACAGACGACAATCAAAATTAAAATAGATGGGTGTTCAGTTGAACACTTGTGTCGCCCTCTGGTACAATGTCTGAAAAAATGCAAGTTCAAAAAGGGGCATAACTACATCTTGACCAAACAACATCTCATCATCACGAGTGTGTTGTCTTGAGCAATATAATTTGGAAGTTTCATGAAGAAATATTGAGAAATGGCAAAGTTAAAGCCAACATTAAGTTTTCGTGTAAAAATCCAAGTACAAAAAATGGGCATAACTCCAACAAATATGACCTTGACCTAAAGAATTTGGCATCATAATGAGCATGTTGTCATAAGCAATATAATTTGAAAGTTTCATGAAGAAGTATAGAGAAATGGCAAAGTTATAGCCAATGTTAAGTTTTCATGTCAAAATCCAAGTACAACAAGAAGCTGTGTTCGGAAAACACATATGCCCCCGGTAGCGAAGTTTGTAACGATACAAATTTTAAATGATAGCACAGTGTTACAACTGCAACTAAAATCACAAGTTAGTTCTAAATAATGAAAATAACCGTCTGGTGCCAGAACCTGTACATGAAAAGAATTTATCATAACAAGAGCCAGTCGGAAACGACTGCACGCTCGACTATTCGAAGTCAGACATATTTAAGCACATTTAAAACTGGGCTTCATTTAAACTGGGGAGTGATTCAGGAGTTTATGACACCCAACACACACACATGAACAAAAGTTTCTTAATCCAAGTTAGGAAATCAATAAATTACAGTTACTTTATTATTGTAGTTTTTTTAGAGGGTTTACACAACCCAGTCCATACACCCCTGATCCCACACCCATCAACCCACTATCCCTGCCCACCTATAGTGATGTGGTGGGGTGTGGTGTAGTATAGTAAGGTATGGTATGCTGGTTTCTGTTGTTGGTGGTGTGGGTGTTATTGCTGTTGTTGGTATTGTTGTTGGTGTTGGTATTGTTGGTGTTGTTGGTGGTGTTGGTGTTGTTGTTGGTGTAGTTGTCAGTGTTGTTGTTGGTGTTGTCAGTTGTTGGTGTTGTTGATGCTATTGTTGTTGGTTGTTGGTGTTGTTGATGCTATTGTTGTTGGTTGTTGGTGTTGTTGACGGTGTTGTTGGTGGTGTTGTTGACGGAGTTGTTGGTGGTGTTGTTGACGGTGTTGTTGGTGGTGTTGTTGACGGTGTTGTTGGTGGTGTTGTTGACGGTGTTGTTGGTGGTGTTGTTGACGGTGTTGTTGCAGTATTATTGTTGGTGTTGTGGTGGTGGTGTGGTGTGAGATGGGGTGGTGTGGTGGGGGTGGTGGGGGGTGGTGGTGGTGTGGGGGTGGTGGTGGTGTGGTGGTGGTGGGGTGGTGTGGTGTGGTGTGGTGTGGTGTGGTGTGGTGTGGTGTGGTGTGGTGTGGTGTGGTGTGGTATGGTATGGTATGGTATGGTATGGTATGGTATGGTATGGTATGGTATAGTATAGTATAGTATAGTATAGTATAGTATAGTATAGTATAGTATAGTATAGTATAGTATAGTATAGTATAGTATAGTATAGTATAGTATAGTATAGTAACCACTCAACACTTTCACCAAAGTATGTTAAGTACATCTGTTTTAAACCTTTTCTATAGCATTACCTTAGAAAAACACTAACATTGAAACTTAAACCATAATTTCTAAGTCTTAATTCTAATTTCTAAGCGAAAAAGGGCAAAAATCAAATAAAACAAGTTAACCATTTATATCCAAGTATAAAATGGGGAGATAATCCCAGAAAAAAGGTAGCCAGACTTACGTAACTTGTAAGGGTCATCATCTGTGCACTGTTAAGTATGTGTGTAAACTTTAATGCCAGATCTCTTTGTGGATATTGCGAAATATCCAACATGCCGAAATAAGTTAACCATTTTCTAAGTACAAAAAGGGGAGACAACACCAGAAATAAGGTACCCAGAGTTATGTAACTTGTCAGTGTCATGACCTGTGAACTGTTAAGTAAGTGTGTAAACTTTCATGCCAATAATCATTGTAGAAATTGAGAAATATCGAACTTACCGAAAAATGTTAACCATTTATCTCTAAGTACAAATTGGGGAGAAAACCCCGAATTAAGATAGCCAGAGTTATGTAACTTGTTAAGAGTCATACCCTGTGCACTGTATATTAAGTTTGTAAACTTTCATGCTAATGATCTTTGTAGAAATGGAAAAATATCCAACTTGCCGAAACAGGTTAACCATTTTTCTAAGTACAAAAAGGGGAGATAACACCAGGAATAAGGTACCCAGAGTTATGTAACTTGTCAGGGTCATGACCTGTGAACTGTTAAGTAAGTGTGTAAACTTTCATGCCAATGCTCTTTGTAGAAATTCAGAAATGTCCAACTTGCCGAAAAATGTTAACCATTTATCTCTAAGTACAAATTGGGGAGAAAACCCCGAATTAAGATAGCCAGAGTTATGTAACTTGTTAAGAGTCATACCCTGTGCACTGTATAGTAAGTTTGTAAACTTTCATGCTAATGATCTTTGTAGAAATGGAAAAATATCCAACTTGCCGAAACAGGTTAACCATTTTTTTAAGTACAAAAAGGGAAGATAACAACAGAAATAAGGTACCCAGAGTTATGTAACTTGTCAGGGTCATGACCTGTGAACTGTTAAGTAAGTGTGTAAACTTTCATGCCAATGCTCTTTGTAGAAATTGAGAAATATCCAACTTGCCGAAAAATGTAAACCGGACGGACGGACGTACGGACAGACGGACGGACGGATGGACGGACGGACGGACGGACGGTTCAATCACTAGATGCCGGGGGCATAAAAAGGGGCATAACTGCAACAAATATGACCTTGACCTAAAGATTTTGGCATCATCATGAGTGTGTTGTCATAAGCAATATAATTTGAATGTTTCATGAAGAAATATTGAGAAATGGCAAAGTTATAGCCAAGATTATGTTTTCATGACAAAATATAAGTATGAAAAGGGGCATAACTTCAAGGTCGTAACTTCACGAGTTCAAATGATATTATGGAAAACCATATTGGACAAAACTTTTGTCCATAAGTATATTAACACTCATCTAGCAAGTTGCTTCACATTGTTTTCATTTAGAAGCGGAAAACAAAACATTGAATTCTTCAGACTGCCTTCAATGTGCAATAGAAAACATTTGGTCCAGGGTGTGGCTATAATAAAAGCCACTTACAAACTATTACAGACTATTCACAACGTACTGACCGGCTATTAGCTTTTGTGACAAATATGCCATTATTGATATGTCATCAATATGGTTGATTCTCACAGCTATATTTAAAAAGGCTGTGATGTAATAAATTCTCCTCAATTTATTGTCTTAGAAAACTCAATCACTGAAATGATAATTTATTGTGTTCAAATGGACATGAAAAATATTTTAGTTGTTAAATAATATTTCAACGTAAGTGGGCATTACAAACTTTAAACAACAAAATGTTTTTATAAACTGATGAATAAAATAAAATATTTGTTCAATCCCTAAATGATACCTCTTTTTGTCTCCTTTTCTCCAGAACTGCTTGTTTCTTTGCTTCTTCGTATTTCTTTTGTTGAAAATTTTCTTTATACTTCCTTTGAGAGTCATTGAGATGCATCCTGCTAACAATCTGAACTTCTGATTGGTCAGATTCAAGCATACTCTCTGCTGATTGGCTCTCCAGTGTATTCTCTGATTGGCTGCTGCCAGACTGAGGCTGTGTAGAAACTTCTGTGATTGGATGTGGTTTCTGAAATGACACTGCAGTATTTTCCCTGCCAAATTCTGAAATACTCTGAAAAAAAATGTAAACAAAACCTTGACTCAAAATAATATCTACACATTGATTTTTTGTAAAAAAAAACTAAGTGTTATAAGCCCACAGCTAACGAGGATATTTTGAATAAAACAAAACTTTTTTCCTACACAAAGGTTCCTTTTTTTAAAATAACACTTTTCTTTGTACTAGTAATTCTACGTAACTAAAAACTTATGACACAAAGAAACAAAATCTCAGAAGCACTTACAGGTCGCAGCTTCAGGCTTGGACCAGCTCCCTCTGCCGATGTCGAGGCAGCACTTGGACGGAGACCCGGCTTTCCTGCTACAATCCTGAAAATACCCAAAATACCTATTGTTCATACAGTTTTTCCTCCCAAGCAACATTTTTAACAGCTAGTAAACCTAAACAATGAACAAATCTCATGGGTAATTTTAGTTTAAGCTTTCCTTTCCAGAACCCTTTACTCGATGGGATATGGCTATTATCCAAGGGGAAACTGTGTGTATATCCCAGATCAGCTAGCACATCTATGCTGTCTGATCAGGATCTACTGTTTTGGCTTTTTTATCATTAGGTTATTTATTTACACCAAGAAGCTTACATGGTAAATCTTGATTCTGAGCAGTTCTTGCTCTATTCTTGCTGTAAGAAAAGATCTCTAATTGTTAACCAGACAGATGGCCAGCTCTTTGAATTATTTCCCTATGGGGTTTGCATTAAGTAAATTTATTTTCTTCATAAACATAAGGGCTTAAGATTCTATATCAAACACTGGAGACCATTCTCAAATCTCAAGCCTCTGAAACAAAAAAATGTTAAAAAGAGAATGTCTTGGTATCAGCCAATCAGATGCCTCAGATTTGAGACTGGTCTCCATTCTCAGTTTTATAATCTTGGGCCTCCAGCTTACCATTCTACAGCAGATTCCACAGTGCTTTTCCCAAAGTTGATGGCATCCTGACAATCTTCAAGGTCAAATCCCATTGACATCAGAAAAGCAATGGTGTCATCAGTCTGAAAAAACAACTTTAAAGTTTAGACTCAATCATAAAAGGGGTTGTTTATTATTTTTAGATCTAAACCATTAAATCGATAGGACACCGTGTTTATAAATGCCATTGGCAGTAAAAAAAAGATTCAGGTCAGACAGCACTGATCAGGATCGACCATGTTCACTATTAGATCCATTAGGTTATTACTAACCATGAAGCAAACAGTGTAGATCCATATCAGATGACTCAGCTGATCATAACAGCTATATTCCATAAGTCATAAATTCTCCTCAATTTATTGTCTGAGAATATTCAATCATTGAATTGATAATATTTATTGTGCTCAACTGGATATGAAAAATATTGTGGTTGGTATTGGGTACCTTATTCAGTTATTCTGTTGGATTGGGAAGTGGCCTTGTACAGGCCTCTGTTATAAGGGATGAAAAGCAATAATTGAATGATTGCCTGTCTTTGGAAAAATAATTTCCATAGACAGGCAAAGTTTCATTAGCATTGCTACACAATTTTTAAAATATCATTTTGTAATAAAACGAATAAGTTTCCATGTATCTGGAATGTATTCTGATAATAACGATGTATTACATATTAAAAAGTGTCAAACCATAGTCGAGTTATATTGGTTTTTGTACACCCACCGTTGATATCCTTTAAATCTTTAAATTTTTATCTTTTGTTAAGAAAATCAACCCAACTTTATATTTTTGCTTTTCCATTAAAGACATTAAAGTAAAGTGGATTTTTCTTCAAGTATATATAATAACAAATTGAAATACACCAAATGTTTTACTTAGTTTGCATCTTACTTGAAATCAGAAGAACTTGATTACATGTCCCATTCCTTTTTAACACAAAAACGTCCTATTAAAAGGGTTAATGGAAATAAAACCAATGAACATCACAAACAAAATCTCTTAGTTATTTGAATTACATTTTTGTTCAGTGGGGTGGGGTTGAGTTATGAATAGAAAACTGTAATAAAGAAAAGAAATAAGTGTGGACAACAACTGCCGTAGCAGCAGAAGCAACAAAAACAACTACAGTCCTCCCTCGGCCATATTACACACATAGATGTTGGAACACCACCTATTTAACTGTAAAATAATAAAATTATGCTATAGAATCTGTATTAAATAGAATGATTTCGTATTTCAACCTTTGTTGATTATTAGTTTTGAACAAAGTCTTCAATCAAAGCTGACATTGGAAAAACTTCGCATTATTTCAATCATTCTCTTCAAGAAGGTGTATTTTCAGATGTCTGGAAAACCGCCAATGTGATTCCAATTTTTAACAAGAGCCAGGGTGGTGGTGGTGGGTGGGTGGTGGTGGGGGTGGTGGGTGGGTGGGGGTGGGGTGGGTGGGGGTGGTGGAAGGTGGTGGTGTGAGGTGGGTGTGGGGTGGGTGGGTGTGGGGTGGGTGTGGGGTGGTGGTGGGTGGGTGGGGTGGGTGTGGGGTGATGGTGGGTGGGTGGGTGGGTGTGGGGTGCTGGTGGTGGGGGTGCTGGTGGGTGGTGGTGGGTGGGTGGGTGTGGGGTGGGTGGTGGTGTGGTGTGGTGTGGTGTGGTGTGGTGTGGTGTGGTGTGGTATAGTATAGTATAGTATAGTATAGTATAGTATAGTATAGTATAGTATAGTATAGTATAGTATAGTATAGTATAGTATAGTATAACCACTCAACACTTTCAACCAAAGTATGTTAAGTACATCTGTTTTAAACCTTTTCTATAGCATTACCTATGAAAAACACTAACATTGAAACTTTAACCATAATTTCTAAGTCTTAATTCTAATTTCTAAGCGAAAAAGGGCAAAAATTAAATAAAACAAGAGGGCCATGATGGCCCTTTATCGCTCACCTGAGTACAACAAAGTTATTTTTAGTAACAGTGACCAAGACCCAGATGACCCATATTCGAACTCATCCGAGAAATCATTGGGACAAACATCCTGACCAAGTTTCATGACAATCGGAGCAAAAATGTGACCGCTAGAGTGTTAACAAGAAAATTCTAATTTTAGTAACAGTGACCTAGTTTTTTGACCCAGTTGACACATATTCGAACTCGTCCGAGAAATCATTGGGACAAACATCCTGACCCAAGTTTCATGACAATCAGAGCAAAAATGTGACTGCTAGAGTGTTAACAAGAAAATTCTATTTTTAGTAACAGTGACCTAGTTTTTGGACCCAAATTACCCATATTCGAACTCGTCCGAGAAAACATTGGGACAAACATTCTGACCAAGTTTCATGACAATCGGAGCAGAAATGTGACCGCTAGACTGTTAACAAGAAAATTCTATTTTTAGTAACAGAGACCTAGTTTTTGGACCCAGATGACCCATATTCAAACTCGTCCGAGAAATCATTGGGACAAACATCCTGACCAAGTTTCATGACAATCGGATCAAAAATGTGACTGCTAGAGTGTTAACAAGAAAATTCTATTTTTAGTAACAGTGACCTAGTTTTTGGACCCAGATGACCCATATTCGAACTCGTCCGAGAAATCAATGGACAAACATCCTGATCAAGTTTCATGACAATCGGAGCAAAAATGTGACCCCTAGAGTGTTAACAAGAAAATTCTATTTTTAGTAACAGTGACCTAGTTTTTGGACCCAGATGACCTATATTCGAACTCGTTCTAGAAATCATTGGGACAAACATCCTGACCAAGTTTCATGACAATCGGAGCAAAAATGTGACCGCTAGAGTGTTAACGAACTAAGTGTGGACGGACGATGGACGACAGACGACGGACAACGTCCGACGGACATTCATCGATCCTAATAGCTCACCCTCAGCCAGCTCAGGTGAGCTTAAAAGCAAGGATGAGTTATGGGCCTTTGAAAATCAACCTGATGTATGATAAAATAAAGGTATACAAAATTTTAAAGTTGTCGTTTTAATAGAATGAAAGATATGAGGTTTCACCACCTTGCATGCAAACTTTAACCTTAATTTCTAAGTCTCAAAAGGGCAATAATTTGATAAAAATCAAAGAAAGAGTTATGGTTCTTTGCATACATAGTCAGGGTCATGATAGTGAACAAGTTTCAAAGCTATAGTACAAGAAGTATGAAAGTAACTAGCTTGCACGCAAACTTTAACCTAAAATTCTAAGTTGAAAAAGGGCCATAATTTGATTAAAAATTAAAGTAAGAGTTATGGTTCTTGGTATACATAGTCAGGGTCATGATGGTAAACAAGTGTTGAAAGTTTCAAAGCTATAGTACAAGAAGTATGAAAGTAACTAGCTTGCACGCAAACTTTAACCTGAAATTCTAAGTTGAAAAAGGGCCATCATTTGAACAAAATGGAAGTTAGAGTTATGCTTCTTGGCATACCCACTCGGGATATGATAATGAACAAGTGCTGAAAGTTTCAAAGCTATAGTATAAGTAGTATGGAAGTTACGGGTTTGTACAGTAGCTTGCACGCAAACTTTAACCTGAAATTCTAAGTCGAAAAAAGGGCCATAATTTGATCAAAATGAAAGTTAGAGTTTTGGTTCTTGGCATACACACTTGGGAGATGATGATGAACAAGTGTGCCAAGTTTCAAAGTTGTAGTATAAGTAGTATTGAAGTTATGTGTTTGTACAGTAGCTTGCACGCAAACTTTAACCTGAAATTCTAAGTCAAAAAAGGGCCATTTTTTGATCAAAATGAAAGTTAGAGTTATGGTTCTTGGCATACACACTTGGGACATGATGATGAACAAGTGTGCAAAGTTTCAAAGCTGTAGTATAAGTTGTATTGAAGTTATGTGTCTGTACATTAGCTTGCACGCAAACTTTAACCTGAAATTCTAAGTCGAAAAAGGGCTTTATATCCTTTTTGCGCCCTGTTCTTGAATACGCATCAGTCGTATGGGATAGTTGTAATGAATACGAAAAAGCACAACTTGAACGCTTGCAATATGAGGCAGCTCGCGTAGTGACAGGTCTCACTAGATCAGTCTCCATTATTAACCTCATTAAAGAGATAGGTTGGGTTCCTCTTTCATCACGAAGAGAAATGCAAAAGCTAATAATAAAGTTAAAAATGGAATGATTCCGGGAGCTTTTTCAGACATTTTTTCAAACATCGTCGGAGATGTTAATCCATACAATTTGAGAAATTCAGATAACTTTAATTCAATATCGAGACGTACAGCGCTTTTTTCTAACTCTTTTGTAACTTCAGCTACCAGCTCGTGGAACAATTTACCACCGGATATTAAAGAATCAGAAACGCTTGAGATATTTAAACAGAAACTTAAAACAAAATTATATCCACACCCGGAAGTTCCGTAATACTTCAAACATGGTAACCAAACATTAAGTATCTACCATGCGCGCATACGCAATAACTGCAGCAATTTAAATGGTGATTTATATATGAATCATCTAACTGAAAACTATACTTGTTTATGCAATAACGATATTGAAAATGCTGAACATTTCTTCTTTAGATGTAGTCTATATCAAACACAAAGAATAAAAATGTTTCATGCTACAAGACAATTTCATCCGCTGAACATACACACGTTATTACAAGGTCGAACAAACTTATCACTCGAGCAAAATACATTAATATTTAAAGCAGTTCAACAATTCATTAAAGACACTAAGCGGTTTAACATTGTTTAAATGCGTATATTGATATTGCCAGATGTTTCCTACTCGCGGGCGGGCGGTCACGTGATTATTTCATTTGAATTTTGTCTTACTAAATTAGACATGGATATACGGAACAACAACAACAGTGTCATGTTACATAAAACTTTAATTTAACTCTATTTAAAATTTCATTTGCCACTATATTATGTTAATTTCTTTATTGGTGAGGGCTGTCATTAACGTGGAAATCACTTGTTGCCCGAACCTATTTGCAATTTATGGCGAATAAAATATGTTTAAACAGTGGAAAAACAAACTTGTATGCAAAGTAAGTACTCTTTGCATTGTGAGACACTGAAGCCATGCTTATAATAAGCAAAACTATATTTGAGTCTCCTATTTCACATAATTATTTTTTTATCTCAACCAAACAAGAAGCTAGAAGTAAAAAAAGTGTCCAAATAAAGAGAAAAAAATATTGAATCAATGGCCAGTGGCTCGGCACGGTTCTGTCATTTGTGTTAAATGTATTAGAAAAGTAAACTTTTATTTCGAATTTTCACGTTCCAATATTCACACTCATCAACGGATATCAAAATTTATGTTAAATTATAATGATTTCACTTACAATATCCGCTTTACGATGTATTTCAATTGATTTTAAACACAATGTTCAGTCTGTTATTTGACGAGCGCCGCCATTTTGTAAAGGTGTCAAGATAACTTTTTTCATATAGACGATCATAATTCCTGATAATACTTTCATGTATAAAAATATCATTCCGGTATTTTACTAACCAAAACTTGCAATAATAATGCATAAAAGTGATTGAGCTGAGAGACAAAATCGATAAACCTATCGTAATTGGTCGGATTATTATAACATTTTAATAATCAATTTTTCGCCCCGAGCTTTGCTCCACTAGTGCTCAATTTCCAGCATGATTTTGGAAGTTTCCGTATAATTTCATCATCCCTCTATTCGATTTTAAGAAGATTTGAACCAATTTTTCATGTTTCAATTGTTTTCCAGCGTGATAAAAGGTACTAGATGGTTACACTACAGTAATTCAGGTGGCTCGGGAACCAGTCAATTTTTTTTGTGCGGACCATTAAATAAAGTAATTCTGTGATTGGTTGAAAATGCAAAAGCAGAATAAAAAATATTAAATAGCTATGTGAAAATGCAGTGTATAGGAGAAGTCGAAACAAAACATTTGCATTTTTATTTTGAGTGTATGAAAATTTTTATCTTTAAAAATGCGTATTATTTTGGACAAAGTGAAACTGAAAGTGGCGTAAATCTGAGGGTGGTGGTATTCCACTGCATGATGCGAAAAAGTTTACTGGTTACGCTATATTTTTGTTGTGTTTTTATGATGTCTCTAGTTTAGTTTTATTTGCAAAAGTAAGATTTTAAGGCCTTGACCCAATAGCTAATTCAGAATAGGAGATGAAGCTATACTGGGAGTCTATGGGAAATGAATTACTGTAGTCTAACCAGATGTTTGGGTCAGACATTTGCAAATATGAATATTCATGAGATGAAACAAGGGAGATTACTCATAATGATTTGGCATCGCTAGTTTCATTGAGGTTGCAGTTTAATGAATCCAATTGTTTTTATTGCGCAACAGTTCGAATAATATTGAGAACGGATCGATCCAAAATCAAAACATAAAAAAATCTAAACGAAATGCTGTCATTTTGAATGCAGCAGTTTTGCAAACAATAAAAAACTACGTAGACATGATGTTACCAGAGACATTTTCAGCTTTTACAATCTTTTCCTTGTCCAAACGTCAGTAACATCTCACTTCCTGTTTGTGAAGTAGGAATATTTATAAAACGCAATGGATAAATCATCTGCAACGGATACAAATGGATGAAAAGGGAACTTTGAAGACCCTCGAACACGACAAATATGAAAATATTGCAGGCTCGGTTTGATTGAACCTGTTCATGGGCAGCAATGGAAATGTTTAATATGAACTATAGGTGCTACCTATTTAACGGGGAAAGCCAAAGAACTGCTAAGATAGCGTTATGCAACCTAGATATGGCCCAAAATGTGCACCTCTGCGCAAAGAGGTTGATTTGTAACATCCATAATGGTGACCAAAGTTGACCAGAGTAACCAGTCACTCCTGATGGATTTATAAAATACACATGATAAAATCATGAAACACTGAGGAATATGGGATGGTTACCAGAGGTGACCAAGAGTGACCAAAGAGTAATAGTAGGTCACAAATGAACATGTATGCGCTGAGGTGCACATTTTGGGCCATATATGGTGCAACCAGCTGAAACCCTATGTTATCTGCGTACTTGTTGAAATATATATTAATTCTTATGGAGTTCAATAAATCTTCATTTCTTCTGTATTTTGGTGAAAATACTTAACTAACATATCAGTGTAACATATACCAAGAAAAGACAAAAGTTCGGCATATCTAGGTCAAACTCAAAGCTATCAAATATGGAAATGCATCCCAGTAAACACCCGACGTCAAAACGACGTTGGATTTAGGTTGGATTTTGGTCGCGACGTCGGCGACCTAAATCCAACGTTAATCCGACGTCGAAAACGCGACGTCGTTTAGACGTCGGAAAATAACGTCGGATAGACGTCGGTTTTTGGTCAGATATTTGACTTCTTAACCCACTAGGAATAATTATTTTCGAATAACTATTTTTTTCCAAATTTTCTATACATATGCAAAATTTTAATTTAAAAAAATACGAAAAACAATTATTTCTTAATTTGAATGGTTTGTTGTTAAGTGAAAGGGATATTTTCGAAACCTTTGCAATCGAATCTAAATGTAAACAATCCGCGCCATTTGAAACAAAGAACTAAGACAAAGTCGCCAAACATTCGCAGAAGGGGAAAAAGGAATATTTTATATTTGCCAGAGAAGAAGGATTAAGCAAGTAAGTTTTTTCGTATTCTAAGTTTGTTGTTAAATTCTAGTATTTGCTAAAATCTTGTTGAAATGCATGCCCACTACATGTATAAGACACGTGGAGTTGTTTTCTTGAAATACGTTTCGTCCCAAAAAAGTCTCGCTACCGGCAAATGACCGGTATATTGTTATAACACAGAGCTCATAACACATTACGTTCAGAAGAGAGGTTTAGTGATGAATTAAAAAAAACACCTTGATGGTATTTTTCAAATAGTGTAACTACACTGATAGTAATAAAAGGAAGAGGGAAGAGGTTCGATTTTGGTCGGATTCTGGTCGGAATGTGGTTGGATTTTGGTCGGAACCCGACGTCAATCCGACGTCGGGAAATGACGTCTAAAAAACTTTCATTTCCAACCAAAATCCAACGTTGATCCGACGTCGAGGTCTGACGTCAATCCAACGTCTTTTCGACGTCAAATGTTTCCTGGGATGTGAACAGTACTGTCCATAAACAGGCTCAATCAAACATATTTTCATATTTGTCAGGTTCGAAAGCTTTCAAAGTTCCCTTTACATCTATTTCAACATAACTAATTTATCTTGGTGATAGAGATGCATCAATAACAAAGAGTTTGAGTAAAAGTTATTGATTAGCTTAATTTCTGTTATGTTAATAAACAGCAGCTTAGATAATCCATCAAATTATTTTGAAATTTCAATAGATCTGTTTTCGTAAAATGATAACTCTTATTACTTTACAGCAAAAATTAAGTAAATAATATTAGTTTAAGGTAAACATGATGACTGAATTATTTTGCAATATATTCACAAATACAGTCATGATGCTAAGACAGACAGATTTATGATGATAGTGCTTTACATGGGGTTTTCATGGGATTTTGGCTCTCAACATTGTTTACATGACCATAATTTTTTTTTACATGTTTAATGCCATTGAAATTTGGAGTTGATTTGATGCAGATTAGTCAAAATTGCATGTCAAAAACATCACTGCTTCAAAGTCTGTCAGTCAACACTGTTAATGTCTAACCATTTCCCTCCAAGATCCAATAAACTGGTGAGGAAAATGCTTTTTGAGCCATGAAACAAATTTTCTTTCTTTAGGCTACTTGCAAACTACTTTTTCTTGCGATTCAGTTGATATTCATATCCAAATTACAGTAATTACTTCTTAGAAGACCAGTAGGTGTGAAATGTATGTGCATCAGTTTCAGATTCATCTCCAAATCACACTTATTTCTCTTAGGTGTGAATGTATAACCCTAGGTGATAACAGCTACTGCGTAATAACCTGTCTTTGTCAATATATTATTGCCATGTTTGTGAAAGACTGCTGCATGTTATTGAATTTAATTGACAATTATTTTGCCCTTTTTAAAAAATTAATAGATTGATTACACTTAAAATAACTAAATATCTGTCAGTAATTTATTATTTTCAATTGATTGAAAATTAATTTTGTAATTAATTATAATTCATTAAATTTTAGTTGTTATGGGACACAGGTCTGTCCCTTACACAAAAGTTGTTTATTAAAAAATACAGGACAGGACTTCTAACAAATTGACAGACAGTTGTGTATTTATTTTGTGTACTGTATCATATAAAAATTGATAATCATTAAATTGCACTAAATGCTGTTGGACTGATGTGGATTAACAGGTCATACCATGAATAATAAGACAAATGTTTGTTAAAGAACTAATAAACTATCTCATTCATAAAGATTCCATGAGGCATTTTATAAGTTCTTAATCTTCTTAAAACTTTTATCACGGTAAATGTCTTAAATTTAGTAGCAATCGTCGTTTAGTTTTAATCAACTGTGAAAGAGTCTAAAACTTGGACCGCGATCTGTGTTTTAGTACGTCGATGTAACGTCCGTAATCCGTACTTTAGCGTAACCGGAAGGAAGTCCAAATTCAATATGGCGCCTTGGAGTGGGAACCGAAAAAATTGTCTGACGGGTATATATTTTCATTTTTGAAATCGATCATTTTCAATAATCACACGCTGCATACACATTATCTATAGGCGGGCAAAGCCCGCAAAGCGCCCTTCGGGCGCTTTGCTTGGCTTTCCCCGTATAACTGCCGCCTAGCCTCGGGTTAAGCGCAACTCAATATTTACACCAATAAACAGTACAATTTTGATCCATCCCAAAATAAATAATTGATAATAATATATTGTTTTCAAACTTGAACATCGGACCCAACAATCGGGAAAATTAATAAAAATTTGTGTAAAATGTGTGTTTGTTTCTTTCATGTATAGGTGCTTTTACATGTATGTGAAAACATAATGGCAGTAATGAAAGCACCGATTGCTTGCCCTCTGGTGTTTCGACAATAAAAACTTGTTAAAACTATCAATACTGATTGATCTACTCAGTTTGCAGTTGCAAAATATTAAATATGTCGCAGCAGCTTCGTCAATAGTCTCAATAATTCGACTGCAAGCACAGATCCATTATCATACTGACTTTTTACAGTTGTCTGTCCTTTACGTCTCAAGCAGAACTTTACGATCAAAACTGTGGTGGAAATAGAATGTCAGACTATTCTCCCCCAAACCAGTTCCTCATCCTGACTGTTCTCCCCCAAACTGTTTCCTCCCCTGACAGTTCTCCCCCAAAATGAAATAATGCAGACGGTTCTCCCCCAGTATTTTGTATATAATTTTCACAGGTATTTTAATCTCATCAACACCTTGTTTGTGATAAATGCAGTTGTATGGAGTAAGTCAATCAACAGTCTTGTTACTTTTAATTCAATAATTGACTGTATTGTTGTTGATTTTAACTGATTTATATATATTAATTAAAAACATTGTGTATTAAGCTTATCAAAAACTTGGTAACTATTAATGAACAACTCACAGGGCTTTTTCATGGTTTTTTGGGGAAAAAGGCCCATGCTCAAATTGGGAATTTTTTACACCGTATACACTTGTTTTACACATTTTCCATACAAACATTCAAGGAATGTAGGTTTCACAGATCATTGATCAACTGTAAACAAACTAATTTTGTAATTTGAAAAGCCCCTTGATTATTTGGTTTCTCTTTATTGTTTCTGTGTTTTAGGCAATAAAATATTTCTATTGAAATGGGAATTTTTTTCTTGAAATTGGGAAAAATGGTCCCTATTTGGCATTGGGAATGAGGCCCATTAACGGCCCCGTGAGACTAGCTGAAAAAGCCCTGACTTATCATATATTTCATTGTATTTCTTTATATTTTAATATTTCATTCATTTTTTATTTAAATAAAAAAAACATAACTACACAATTTTCCAAGCAGTTTTAAAACACTAGATCAACTGAGTTCAATAACTCCTTCTTAAAATGTAGAACAAGTTCTGTCATTTGCATTTAAATGGCCATTCCTGATATGCATATTTCACTTTTTCACAACCAATTTTCGTTGTTCACTCGTCAATTTGTTTAATTATATTTCAGCATTTAGAATTTTAGTTTAGAAGAATATAGGATATCATCCTAGCCTGACGTATATCAACATTTGAAATGTAATCAGTATTTCATGATTTGTATGATTTCTATGACTAGACACTTAGTCACAATTAAAAAAAATTAAATGGAAATATATTTTACAACTGTTATTATAGACAACAAAATTTGGGTGTCATTTTACAAATGATGGTCAGTAACATGCCGAAACATTGGTTCTTCAAAGTGTTGTTTGTAGATGTTATAGAATGATTTGTCAGCAGCAGGACAATGATCTTACTATGAGGATGTATATATGCTGATCTGATTCTACACTAAATCATATAAGAATAAACATACATATCTAACAAAATAAAGAGACAAAACATTTAAATAAAATACTAATTCCAATAGTATGATTTTGTATTAACCTCAAGTTTCTATTACAACAAATAACAAACTCTTATTGAAATATTTGTTGTTTATTAATTTATGATTTTTAACTTGTGGCTAAAAACAAAACCTTACTACACAGTTACCTAACAGCATGAATTTGGTTTTAAAACTAGGGGCTTCCTGTCATAAAACAACATTATCCCAGATCCTACTGAGTGTTACCATGACACCTTATCAGTTTATTGGTATGACACTCTGCATGTGCTATGTGTATATAAATGTGACAAATACTGTGCTCAACAATTAAAGGTTTTAAAATAAGCCTAAAATAAAAATTGTAACATCTGACTGGCTACATATTATTTAGAAACAAATACAATAATTATCAATTAAAATCAATTTTAGACATTAACACCATTTCCTTACTAATTTTAAATATATTTTTTCTGTTAAATAATTTTGTGAAACCATCCATTATTTTAGTAAAACTGGAAGCAGTGGTCATTAACATAGTGATCATTTACATGAGATTTAGTTAATATTAAATTTCGATTCAATGTAATGAATTTAAAAATAATAATCTGATTGATAAAAGTAAATGAAAATATCATGTTTTATGTTTATATGGTGTTGTTTTTTTTTTAATCAATTATTATTATTATTAATTCGAATTTTTATAGTGACACTCAACAGCTTAGGTCATATGGCCACTCCAGCTCTTTCATGGTGGAGGAAGACCCCAGGTGCCCCTCTGGGCAATTTTATATGCACGAGCGGGCACCTGGGTAGAACCACCGACGTTCCGTAAGGCAGCTGGTACCTTCCTCACATGTGGTCCCATTGGGGCTCGAACCACAGCGGTGAGGGGCAAGTGATCACAAGTCAGAGACTTTTTTTTTTTTTAATCAAAATCAAGATGTGAAAAAACAATCTATTAATATATTTAGATTATCATTAGGAAAATGGACTGCTTAACCCTTATTAAAAAGAACAAAGATAACAGTTTTGTATGCAGGATCAAAGAAACCAAACAATAATTATCATCTCTAAGTAAGAAATCAAACAAAAACTATTTAATGCAATTAGGGATGGCAACGAATATTCGAATATTCGAATGCCGACGGGACATTCGAATACTTTTTTAATATTCGAATATTAAATTTTGTAAAATGAAATATAAAGAAAATCAAATAAATTTGAATTATTTCGTGCAAGGACTTTTTGTTTTCCCCCATAAACATGCTAAATTTGATGTGCAATCAACAGAACACCTGGTGTTATTGTAAGACGTGTCATAGTCAATATATTGGCCCCCAATAAACAGCATTTGGCAGTTTGAGTGACCCGTTAACGTCAATTATCGGCGATTCTGGAAAACAATACCGATCGGCATTTCATAAAGAATTCTGCACAAGGGTGCGAAATGAATAACGCGCGTGCATATTTTAATTAAAATAGAAAACAATTATCATTGGATGAAGCAAAAATAAGCCGATTCAAATGATTTTCATAATTAAGATATTTTGCATAATCGCTATCACGCGCATCCAATCACGACTGCTATTGAAGTTACCTGCAAACTCAAACTTGAGTCAATTGCTGTTGAAACCAGGAAGAAACCTATATCACACCATAAGAAGTAATGATATGATATAATTAAAATAAAATTAAAATGATAAACAATGTGTGTAATATTTAGACGATCGGCGTTACGACCGTGACGACAACGATATTACCATAAAATTACTCTGTCCCGCAAATAAACGTACAAAGAAAACGAAAGTAGACTGACCTCTTTTATAGTAACTTCATGTTATTAATCTGCAAGCGGACATCACATGAACATTAAACGTTAGAAATTGAGATTTTGTCTTTATGTTTTTGCTTC